>OX463845.1:5302917-5715714 GCA_949825065.1 Odontocerum albicorne
AATATCAATTTTAAGAATTTCATTAATGTACAAAAATTAATATGTTAAATCTAAAAATATTATTTTAAAACAACTGGAAGAAGAAAAAATAAGTAGAATAAATGAAAATTTCAGAAATGTTTTTATAGCATTTATGAAACAAAACATTTAGGGCACTTAAATTAAAAATATCATATGACAAATATTAGGGGGGGAAAACAGAGGCATGATGAGGTATTTAGCCCATTCAAAAAGCCCACGAATAAGATGCGACAGTTTTTTTTTCGAAACACTTTCGGGAACGTGTAAAATAGTTGTAATATTTTCCCATTTGAAATGGGTGATTTGTGTATTTTACTTTTAAAAATTAAAAAAAAAGATTCACTCCTTCAGTCTTTCAAAAATTTTATTCGTAACATATCTTACGTGACGTATCTGAAAAGACTTAATCTGCACTATTATTATTATATATTTATTTTTTATTTATTTATACATAACAAGAATAAATACATAATTTATAAAAAAAAACGTAAAAAAGTATTTTAAAGTGAACGCACACTTTATATAGATCTGGGTTTGTTGCCTTTCATTTGTCGTGTCTCCAGTAAACTAGGCGTTTACATGTATCTTACCGAGGACAATATAAATCAACGAATAAAAATGTAAATGTCTAACATTTATAACTTTTATTTTTTGACCTTCCAGTGTATCAAAATCGTCGATAACTTTTATATTGATTTTGTTCGAAATCAAGTATTTCATAGACAACTCGTATCTGCAAATCCATCTTATCGAAGATTAAATTACAAAAGAGTTTTGATTATTTTAAATGTACTCAACTTTTCACATAAAGTCACTGATATTGATAAAAAAATATACGGAGTGCAATATCAAGATAGGGTTATGATTTTTAATTATTTTATGCTATTTTCCATTTTTTGCCGGCTGATTTTGGAGTTCTTTAGATATCGCGCCTAGGATCAGTGCCCCGTTTGCTCCACCCTTGTATCGGGTCTGAGAAAAAATAAAACTATGATTCATAAGGTACTTGACGAAATAAGATAAAGTTTTTAAAAAGTTTTGTTTTCTCTCAAATAAATTGACTTATATTGATATTTTAAAAGCTTTAATGATTTCTGAAAAATGTATTATTAAAAATATTAGACATTGTTTCGTGTCGAAAAGAAAATACTAAAATTACTAATACTAAAATATCGCGTGACTCCTAAATTCGTTAAATTATACCTGCTTTATTGTAATTCGTGAGCTAAATTGTGCTGTAAAATAATTTAAAAATCGATAAATGTATACAATTAGATTATATAAGAAAAATAATGCCTTGATGACTGCTTTATATCAAATATAATTCTAAAACTAACGAGCTATGTGGTCTACTTGTTAAACTCTGGTATTTCACCTGAGAGTATAGAAGTTCGATTTCTGATGGATTTCAATAAACAAGGGGTCCCAATTTAGTTACAGTTCGTCTGTTAATAATACTCGCGCACACTAGACATGTGCGAGTGTACGTGCTGAAGTATTTCAAACACGTACGATGACGAACTGTGAGATACTTGCCGACTCTAGTGGTTCTTAACCCAAAGGCTCGGTTATTGAGGCCGAAGATAATATTGTATTGACGACATCCGTGGCTTAGTTGGTAAGACGTCTGTCTTCTGACCCGAAGGTTACGGGTTGGAGTTTTATTGGAACCTAGTTTAAAAAAAGTTTTCAGTCTGATTTTCACTTAAGGCATCATAAACATATTTCAATTTGATTCGAGGAGATTGCCGCATGGTAGTAGTCCCACAAAGTTGTGCTGTGTGCAAAGAAAGTGTTATACATGATTCGCTCACGGGCGCTACCATAGTTACCAGATGTGATTTGTTTAACCCTTCCTGTTCTGTGATGTGTAACTAGTACACATTGCTTCTAAAAACGTTAATATCTCTATAAATATAATAAATACTGGGTTCAGATTTTAAATATTCCTCCGTAATACATTTACGCATTGAATGAATAAATGATATTAATAATAATTAGCACTTATCCGCCACATCAGATATATTTTGTGAAAATCGGGAATAAATTCCCCAATACAATCAAACGTGTGCCACTGTGTGACGTAGGTATATTCGTTCTAAAAACCCGCTATGGGTGAGGAAGCGACGCTATTCACGTCTGACTGTCACTCTACTTCGGTATATGGGAACGCAAGAATAGAATCTCAGTTCGCAGTTGTTTCTTCCTTCGAGGTATAACAGTCCGAGACCGAGTCCCATCTCAGGTCTCAGTAGCTCTCGGGCATCCATTTGAGGTGGTCTCTTCGCCCATTTTTTGAACGTCGTCCGATGTTTTTTTTCATGTTTTCAGCAATTAAATTTCAATTATTATCATTTTTGACTTAAAATTTAATTAATTTAAGCGATCGTATATGAATATTCTTATTTTTCCGATTTTAAATCGCTCATTTTTACGTGTGTATTCAATACACAGCACCGAAACGGGCGGATTTTTTTAGCACAGGAAGGGAAAGGTTAATATTAGTGGGTTCGAGTCCCGAGTTAGAGCACCCTTGGTGAGAGTTTGCTCTCTAAACGACGCTATATTAAATTGCCCTTTGAATTGAAATTAAAATGTAATATTATTTTATAGTACACTTTCGTTGTATACAGTAAAATCTAACGGGCTTATTGACATGTGGAAATCTCTCCAAACCAACCAGATAGCCTTAAATGAATCACAGAATGGAACACTTTTTAAACAATTCTGGGTGCCAATTAAAATCAAACCCGCAACCTCCGGGCTGGAAGACAGGCGTCGTATCAATTAGGTCACAGAGGTTGCCGTATTATCAACCGGCCTCGCTCTTCCCATTGAGGGGTGTCGAATGAATATGAATGAATTAATAAATTATAACACTAATAAAAATTAACAGGAAAAATAATTATCAGGTTTTTTTAACCTGAAAATGCTAACAGAAAGATTCGCGAAACGAAATATTTTTATCTTATATTTTGTACAACGAATATAATCAATGTTGACGATGATATAATAACGATAACGTCTTAGTAGAAGTCTGTCACGTCCTCTATGGTCTAGTTCAGTGTTCCCCAACCGGTGGTCCGCGGCCCGGTGCCGGGCCGCAGAGACTTTCCGCCGGGCCGCAAACAATATGTCAAATTTCAAGAAATTCGCCATGCAAAAATATTAAATATAGGATTTTTTCTCTTGCACGTTGACTTGTATTTTTAGTTATTGTTAAACAAATATAATTGGTATGATAATGCGACACGATGGTCGCTGGTCGCTTTCTCAGAATGGATAGTCCTAAATCTTCTCAGATACACTTAGGGAGAACGGAAATATTTGCTCTTGGATAGTGAACTCGGATGCAAAACCCTACCTAAATATATTTCCAAGAATTTCATAATATATAATTGTTTTCATTTTGGAATGGAATGGTGAGAGTAACAGTACATACATGTAAAATAATGTCAGAGACAGCACTGCAACCAAGAATTCCCAATATATTAGCAAAGATGCAACAGCAGGTTTCGCATTAGTTTGTTGAAAAAAACCCATTGTTTTTGTTAAATTTTAATTGTATCAGACAATGTTACAATCAAAATTGTTTAACTGTTATATGTATATTTGTTAATTATAGTTACATACTCGTATGCCCATCTGTCACAATATAAGATTAAAAAAATATTAAATAAAAAAACCATTTTTATTTCAATATTAGTGGTCCGCGAAAAATTTTTCCTTTTTTTACCGGTCCACAGGTCTAAAAAGGTTGGGGAACACTGGTCTAGTCGGTAACACATCTGTCTTTCAGCCTAAGGTTACGGGTTCGATTCTCGTTGGAACCCAATTTATTTTAACATGTTCATTACTGACAACAGGATATCACGTGGTATAAGATGTATTCTAGGAACCTGCCACGCGATATAGTGTGGTGAGTTACAATAGCTTGTACGGCCCCAACGTGGCCCCGGTCACATTGGAAAGTGGATTATTTCCCGCGGCCATACGTAGACAGTATATAATAGGGTTATTTCACATTTTGTTTTTTTTTTTAAATATTAAAAAATAAGATTTTATCTACTAATAATAAGCGAGAGATCAATATGAAAAATTATATTTCAAATATTGAAGTGCATGGCCGCGCGATAACGCACTGGACTTCCGTGCGGTAGGTCGTCAGTTCGAGCCCCGCGCTGTGCTACTCCCCTCAAATGACACAGGCATTTTTTTCTCCTAGTATTTGGGGGTGTAAGTCATATATACTACCTTGATCAAAAAGTTTTAGGACCGGCCACCGTGTGGCGCTGTCAGTCACCCGATTGGAATTCTTTTTTTTTTTTTAGGTTACCACATCTATCATTGACACTTTCCTCTAAATTTCAGCGTCATAGCTTGACATTTGTAAAAGTTACGCTGTACTGAGTACATCTATCTTTGTGCGTGTTTTCGATTTTTACAAGTTTGAAAATGGCATCAACTGTGCATCAACGAGTTTGCATTAAATTTTGTGTGAAAAACGGATTTAACGGTCCGCAGACCTTGAAAATGTTGAATAAGTGTTTTTCGGTGGCGCGAACGCTTCAGAAGTGGTCGTGAGTCGGTCGAGGATGACGAACGCAGTGGCAGTCGAAAACCGATGAAAACATCGATAAAATCAAAGAAATGTTGGCCGAAAACCGCAAATTGAGCATCAGAGAGCTGGCAGAGGACTTGAACATCGCTTATGGATCCGCTCAAGACATTTTGGTTAATGATTTGGGCCTCCGACGTGTCACTGCAAAACTGGTGCCGAAATACCTCAATTTCATGCAACAAAAGGACCGCGTTGAAATCGCGAAAGACATGATTTCCATGAGTTTTTGACCAAAAACAACACGAATACTATCCAGCAGCCTTCGAATTCACCTGATCTGGCTCCCTGTGACTTTTTCCTGTTCAACCGACATAAAAAACCGTTTCGCGGAACGCGTTACAGCACCCGAGATGATGTGATGAAAAAATCGAAGACGGCTCTGATGGGCATACCGAAAATTGAGTACCAGCGGTGTTTCGAGGATAGGATCAAGCGCTTGCGTAAGTGCGTTGCAGTCGATGGGGAGTACTTTGAAGGGGACCATATCGATTTTGATGAATAAACTTGTATTTTCGATTTTATGAATAAAGTCCTAAAACTTTTTGATCAAGGTAGTATTCTTTAAAAACAAAAAAAAACAAAACACTGATTTGCACGCGCGTTGACTTGTGACTTGAACAATATCCGACGAACTGTGACAGCCGTATTTGTTTATACAACCACGTATGTGTAACAAATATATTTAAGGTCTGCTATATGTTTACTGGAAGGAGTGCATTAGACGCTATCGCCAATAATATTTATTACACATGGCTTATCACGTGACTTTGAATGGGTTAAATTTTTTGTAGTTAAAAATAGATATGTTTTATTTTCGCTATCTACAGGATGGCCCAAAAGTCGTTAAATCATTTAAAATTCAAATAACTTTCTACGATTAATTAATTATATTTTTTTAATTGAACATTTTTGGTTTTATTTTTGTTTCATTTTTGGTTTTACTTTTGTTTTTATTCTTATGATTGTGTGCGATATAATATGGGATGAACAAGTTTGGTCTTTCTGGAGTGATGGGGTGTGAAGAGTTTGATTGCGCATGATGTTTCCAGTTGAAGTATCGATTTATTTTTTCATGCTAAATATCCCCAGTGAGATACAGGCAAAAGCCTAGTTTACTGGGGATACGACAAATGAAAGGCGACAAACCCAGATCCATTAAAATAATGTATATCTAAATTAAATTACCTGTTGTTTTTTCGCAAATTATGTATATTTCTTGTCATGTGTAATAATAAATAATAAAAAAAAACAGATTATTAAAGCGTAATTCTTGAAAATTAAATACGGAGAAATTCACGACTAAGCAATGTCTTAAAATAATCGATAATCGCAAAGTGTTAAAATAAGAGGTAGCCCAAAAATCACTTGACTATTTTAAAATAATATAACTTTTTTACTTTTTAATAATTTACATTTATTTATTTATAAACAAAAAACATACTTTTTGGAAATAAATTTTATATAGTTTTGAAAATTACATACTTTAAATAACTATCATTTTGCTCTTCACACTGACGCGCTCTTTCTAAGGCGTAAACCATCACCTATCGTAATGTTTCTTGGCTTATTTATTCACGGATGTTGATCTACAAGTTTGAGAATTGTTACGGTATACTTTATATTTCAAATACTCCCATAGAAAGAAGTCTGGAGTTATTCGAATTTTAAATGGTGACTTTTAGCTTGCGACTTTTGGGGCGATCTGTATTATTTAATTTACATAATACCGGGAAGCCGAAAAATGAAATAAAACACACCGTGACGGTGACGTCAAAATGAAATTTAACATATATGCAGAAGCAGTGTTCTATTTTCAAAAACATTACGCTGTCCAAGTACGAGGGTCCTCCAGAAAGTAAGGTTACAAAGGCTCCTGAGGCCGGGGAATTTTTTTTGTTTCGTCGTTGGCGCACCTGGCGTGTAGGGGGGATCCTAACGGTCAGTTTGTTTGGTCCCGCGTGTTTGTCGGGCATTTTGTTTAGTCACAGTAAATTCTTCCGATGGAGGTCGTCGCGCGCTCCCGCCACCTCCTATCCGTGCGAGATCCGCGCGGTCATCCATTTTTTGACTTTGCAGAACAATACCGCCGCGAATATCCATCGGAAGCTCGTGAAAGTTTATGGTAGTGATGTGATGAGTCGACAACATGTCACGAAGTGGATTAGGTTGTTCAGAGAAGGCCGTACTGATACTCACGACGAGGCAAGGAGTGGGAGACCATCAGTGATTTCTGACGAACTTGTGCAAAAAATTGAAGAACAAGTGCAAAATGACCACCGTGTGACGCTTGACGACCTTCACGAAGAATTTCCTGACATTTCTCAAAGTCTCCTTGGTGATATTGTGTCGGAAAAACTTGGTTACAAGAAGTTGTGTGCGAGATGGATGCCCAGAATGCTCACACCGAAGCACCGTCAAAATCGCGTGACCGCCGCGCGTGAATTTTTGGATCGTTTTACACAGGAGGGAGAAGGTTTTCTGGGCTCTATCGTGACAGGGGATAAGACGTGGGTGTGTCACTACACCCCAACAATTTTCCAACGATCAAGAGATCGAGGAAGCTGCGAAGAAGTGGCTGAAAGAGCTGGCGGCGGAGGTCTAAGACACTGGCATACAAAAGCTGGTGCCCCGACTACAGAAATGTCTCGATCTCGACGGCGATTATGTTGAAAAATAGTTTAATATATTTGTGAAGTATCCTGTGAATTTCAATTAAATACAAGCATTTTTCGATCCTACATAAATGTTATAACCTTACTTTCTGGCTGACCCTCGTATATACAAAGTTCTGAAGAACAAATGTAACTTAATGCTAAAATTAAACATTTTCACTTTTCTCTGAGTCGAGCTCTCTCAACAAATCTATGGAAAAAAACATATGTTATTTAGATGCCAACGAGATGTTGGATAAATTGGAGAAACTTAAAAAAGTTTGCTCCTGACTCATATTTAACCTTAGGTAAAAATGTATAAACTTTTTTCTGGACACATATTGCTTCTGAGTACGCTCGGGTTTCGCGGGCGACGAAATCTCTAGCAATTTAAACACAGTTGGAGCCATCACTATCAAGCTTGACAAGGTTGGTAATTAAGACCATGAAACTATTTTAGTCGAGTTTAGGCCTAACCGGGATGCGGGAAGAGGTCAAAAAAGACAAAAACTGTAAACTCGTGTATGTTTCGATGCACACCCGTTGCATATTATCAGGAGCAAAGAAGATTAAAACGCATTTTTTTTCGTGAATTTGTTTGAAATTGAGGAATATCAACTCTGAGATACCTGCCTGAAATTTGAACTATTGATTCATATGGGTTCAAAACTTTAGAAAAAAAATTCACTCGAAGAAGTGGAGTGCAACAAAAAATTGTTTTCAATTTCGTTACTCTGAAAGTTCTGGCAATGAATAAAAACGTTTATATTTTATAATATAAACGTTTGTCATGACAATAAAAGTATTTGGAGGACTAGACATAGTAATCAACAATGCAGGGGTTATGAATGACCGATGTCTTATGTCAAGACTTATGTCTTGCATAAAAACATTTACAATTATGCTTAAAACAAAATCATTGGTAATTGGGGGCAACTTAACGCGATTTTTTTGTCCATCTTCTGATCGTTTGCGATATGTAAAAAGTCTCATATCGTTTTCGTGAATAAATTGTTGATAAATTTGTTAATACAGTCAACTCCGGTTATAGTGAACTCGGTTTTAGTGAACCTTTCGGCTAAAGTGAACCAAAATTTTCTGTCCCAACCCCACATATCAAATGTATATGGTAAAAACCTATGTTATAGTGAACTAAAACTAGTAGATTTTGGTTCACTTTAGCCAAAGGGTCACTAAAACCGAGTTCACTAGAACCGGAGTTGACTTTACTTGATATAGTTACTATTTATGGCCAGGGAAATAGCGGACCATTACACCAATTGCACTCAAGAAAAACTACCTCACCACAGAACACGGAGTTATAGAACACTATAATGAGACCTTCAAAGTCCCTTCAGATCGGCCAGAATTAATAAGGGTTGAAAACTTGAGATTTTTGTTTGCAGGTTTCCATTTGTGACATTGATTCAGAAGTTGGTG
This sequence comes from Odontocerum albicorne, assembly GCA_949825065.1. Classification (NCBI taxonomy): domain Eukaryota; kingdom Metazoa; phylum Arthropoda; class Insecta; order Trichoptera; family Odontoceridae; genus Odontocerum; species Odontocerum albicorne. The sequence continues at coordinate 5,311,651 of OX463845.1, forward strand.
AACAAGTTGCTGATGAATTAGCAGCCAAATATGGTAAAAAGAGTGTTCTCTTCTGCCAATGTGATGTTACAGATTATCCACAGTTTGAAGGTATTTAAATTTTCTTTTTGTACAGGAAAAAAACATATTTTATCCAATAATTTATTATCTTCTAATAAAATTGGCTATCGTTATTTCAGAATCATTTGTCATGACAATAAAAGTATTTGGAGGACTAGACATAGTAATCAACAATGCAGGGGTTATGAATGACCGATTTTGGGAGTTGGAGGTGGATGTTAATTTGGTAATGTTTTTTTGATTACTATTTTTAAGTAAATGATCTGCCTAAGCAACTTACATACGAGGCATATCCAGAAAGTAAGTGTACTGAATTTTTGTAGGTTACAATTTTTTTTATTTAAACAAAAAAATTACGTGGTTACCGTAGTACATATGTAAGCTATTTTTCGACATAGTCGCCATTCCTCTCAATGCAGGTGGTGAAGCGGGGTATCAATTTTTTTATGCCTTCCTCTAAGTAGTTTCCCGCCAAACCCTCCGTCCACTTCTCCACCTCCTCCTTTACCTCCTCGTCGGTTGAAAACTTTTTTCCACCCATGTGTAGCTTCAGGGAGGTAAAGAGATAGTAATCTGAAGGTGCTAGATCAGGGGAATGCGCGGGATGGTTCAGGACATCCCATTTAAACAAGGCGAGCAGTTCCTTCGTGGCGTTGGCCGTCCTCTTGTTCTGAATCGCCCTCCGCAATTTTTTTAGGGTCTCACAGTATCTTGCAGAGTTGATGGTCTCCCCTTGAGGCATATATTCAATTAAAATTATGCCTTGACAGTCCCAAAACAATTTCGTCAGTCACAATTGAAGGTCTTCCGCTTCTCTGATCATCATGCACAGACGTACGACCGTTTTTAAACTCGCGACACCACTTGTACACACTCATACGATTCATAGCTTTATCACCATATGCAGTTTTCACCTCATTATAAACCTCAACCGGAGGTTTTCCCTTCCAAATGAGATAACGGATGACGCCGCGTATTTCACACTTGGCGGGAGATTGGATTTACATTTTTCACGAAATGTGTTGTCGCGTCGACACTTCTCAGCGTACTGACCTCGAACCGGTCTCGTTGCGGAGGGGAAGGGTCAGGCTACACGGAAGTGTAGCCAACATGTCGAAAATAAAATCCATCCGGTCGTGAGAGCCTCAGTACACTTACTTTCTGGATACGCCTCATATTTTAAACAAATTGATTCTTTCCAAGACTATATGGAACTCCAGATTGATTTGAATGGTGTCTAGAAGTGGAACGAGACCGATAAACTGGCCTTCAACATCTCTAAATGTAAGCTCATGACTTTTTCAAAAGCTGGAACCCGCAGTAGTTAAGGTATTTAATTGATCATCAGCCCATCGTGTGTTGACACTATCAAAGACCTTGGCATCATGTTCAACAGTAAATATACATTTGGTTATCATATCCAGAGTATATGTTTATCTGCCAGTCAAGTTTTGGGATATTCGATAAGATTTTTTATGAAAAGCAATAATTATTCTAAAATATTTAAGTTTACAAAAATATACACAGCTGTTCCTTAGTATCCACGAAAAATGCTGAGGCGCTGTTATAGCTGCCAGACGTTTGTTTATTAATAGTGGGTTCGAGGTTTCTCTCTTAACAGTGCAGTGCTACATAAAGTTGTCCGTTGAATGAATTAATTCCAGGACCCCCCGCAGAACTAAAGTCCCTTATGTAAAATGGTGTTGTATTTTAATGGCTAATCATGCCATGCTTCCTAATTTAACTGGTCAGTAACAACTATTGATGGATCAAAAATGGTGATAAGTTTGAATTCCTTCACCTCCATATACAATATTTACACTGTTTATTATTTTGTATTGAAAGGGTATTAAAGAAAAATATTTTTCAGAATGGAGTGATTCGAGGAACACTACTTGCTTATCGTTTCATGGGCAGAGATAGAGGAGGTCGTGGAGGAACAGTTATAAACACTGCTGGGACCGCATATGTCCGGCCACAGATCGCCACTCCAATCTACACCGCTACACAGTTTGCTATTATTGGACTCACAAAATCTTACGGGGTAAGGAACTAACATAACATTATCAGCAATTGTCACAGTACATGGGACGGTAAACACTCGTACCTAGGGGTGAGCTTGGAGGGGTCTTAGGGGGCTCGTGCGAGCCCTTTGTTCATATCAATACCAGATCAAATCAGTACCTACGTTTTCATCTATTAGTATTTTTTAAAGTATCATGGAACATGTTCAGCTTCTTCCCCTTTTTTAAAATTCTCATAAAATAACTTATTTACTGCGGGTGCATATACCAAAAGAGCCCCAACCAATTAACTGTCTTGAGGAAAATGCAGCAATGCATTAAAGGGCCGATATATATTGCTTCTGCTAACATTTTTGTGGAAGGTACCGAAGTATATATATGGTTTTGAGATAGGGATTAATTATTGTATACTATCATTGTTACTAAGTATTTAATGACTGATAATGTTGAACAAATTTTCAAAAAAAATATACTGAATATTGTGTACCATTAATTGACAAAACATTGACTTCGATGCCCAAAAACCGAGAACCAAAAAGCTCACGTTCATCTGAAATTCTGAATTGCTGGTTTCAAAATCAGTTTAAGACATTAGAAGTTAATAACAGTAAAATTGATTGAAAAAAGAACCCTCGCGAGACGAAGCGAGCTCCTTGTTGGCAGCCCACCCCTTATAAAATTAAAAAAGCATAACAAATAAAAATTATTCACCTCAATAAATCATTTTAATTTAATCAAAAGGCCTACCAAATTATGGAAAATGTTGATGATAATTTAGTCTTCAACTCCGTGTCGAGACAATGAACCATCCTGAAGGCTTGGTGACTTCTAATAAAAATAGTTATAAGTTTCTTCTAATAGATAGTTTCCAGATTATTCTCTATTCTTAGCTCCGCAGGTCGACTATTTACTGAACAGTTCCTACATTACAAAACTTGAACGTATACCAGTTTATCACTGAAGTAGCAGATCTCAATCTGAACCCCAAAATTCTGGCGAGGCATCAAAAACAGAGGTCAGAAATGTAGACAGACACCATTTTCCTGCTTATATCAACATAATTCTTGAGCAAGACTGACAATCTAAAATATAGAACCCTAATATCTTTTTTGTTGAGCATATACAATTTATAATAAATGTTATCTTTATAGAGTATTTTGATTCCAGGATCCATACCACGTTGGTCTTACTGGTGTCAGGACTATAGCACTCTGTCCTTCAGTAACCGACACAAGTTTGGTTAAAGACATCAGGAAACAGCTCATGTCCTCCGAGTACGAAACAGCATGGCAGAGAGACAATGTTAATGCCAAGCTACAAACGTAAGATTTTTTATTTGAATTTAAACATGTATTAGAGTCCACGTGGCATAAGGAAAGAATCTGTGACTGTATTGTACTATAGCGTAGGTACACAGAGCGTGTGATTGTGTTAGTCAACTCCTGTGTGCTGATTGGTCAGTTTCTAGTATTAGTGTGTCATCCTGTCAAAAAAATAGTGTCACCATGATCGAAGGGTATGTTGGTTCTTGAAATGTACAGTTTACATTGAATACAGTGGATCAATTAGTAATAGAAAAAGTTTCTTTGATAAATTCTGAAGAGTGGAGCAGAATATGTAGCCACGTGAAAGACATAAGAGTCGGAATATTGGGAAAGAGAAATCATGTTTGACCATATAAGTGAAAACCACAATTAAACAATAAGTTTAAGTTAAACAAGTGATATTGAATCATCATCTGACTGTGAATAATTTTATTTGTGAAATAAAATGAGACTGTTTCTTTTCTAAATTTATTCATGTATAATAAATTAAGTTATTTTTATGTTGTATTGTTGTTTAATAAAATTCCTATACTGTGTTTCTTAACAAATACATTTCTAAAAAAACAAATAAACATTTCTATTTCTTTAAAATTTTCCATTGTGTATTTGTAAATAAAATATAAGGTTTGTTAGAAATAAATAAAACTTCTTGTTTCTTTCAAACTTTCTTTTTCTGTATCAATAAACAAATATTTGTTCTAAACAAAAAAATCCACTTCTGTATTTTTAAATGAATAATAAATAAATAAACTAAATAATCTGAATAAATAAAAAATCATGATCACCCTTCTACACATTCTTTCCTTACGGCGCATGGACTTTAATAAGTTAGAAATATAGTTATTTAAAAATTTTATTATAATACTTTTTTACCATTTATTTGTATATGATCATTTCTACTTTAGTCTGTCGATACCCATCTACACAAAAGTAGGTTGGTAAGCCTCTTTTTTGAGATCTTTGAGTCAGCTTCGGAGGGGAGTGAAGCCCAAACAATGCAGCCCAGTGTGCAATTGGAATGGGAACAATATGATACGCTGTTAATGCAAATAAAAATCACACGGTGTAATTAAAAATGATTTCTGTTTTCAATATTTTTCAGGCCAGCACACGTTGGAAAATCACTTATGGATATCCTGGGTAAAGCAAAAAGTGGTTCAGTTTGGGTTGTTGAAAATAGTCAGCCACCGAGGGAACACCAATCATAGAATAAGTCTATCATTGCATAAATACTACCTGTAAATAGACATGGAAACTAGCTTTTATATACATAATTGTCATGATACGCATCTTGGTACTCACATTAAGTTAAAAAAATATGCTTTGTTTTTTGTGATAGCTTGTTATTGTTTAAGCATTATTTTATTACATTATGCGAGAAAATAAGTAAAGCTTATTACCTTCTAAAGGGAATTCATAAAAAGATGTACTGATACAATAACATTAAGTGTCATAGCCAAATAATATGATCTTGCACTTCATAAAATACAGAGCTATTCCATGTAGCGCTGCCAGATATGGTAATAGCCATTGATGAGTTCAAGATTTTTGGACTATTTAAAATGCATCGTAGACAGATATTGTAACAAATATTAAGATATAGAAATACCAGTTGCGTTCAGGTTTGAAATATTAAAAATAGCATATCACATGGACTTTTACCAACTTTGTGTTAAGCAATAATTACAACACGGTTTTCATAACTACCCTACTGAATCTTAACAAGTTGAGGGTTGATTGTAAACTGACCCTCATTAACTCAGATGTATGCCAGGTTAAAGATATAGAGGATTGCGGTTTCTAGAATTGGTTTTGCAGGCAAATTGTTTAAGTTACGCAAGATGTAACAGAATTTATGGCAAAACTATATACTGTACTGTAATTGTCATATATCCATGAACCCTAAAACTTCTTAGGTATGGCCGCAATGCACACACCTTGCATATGTGAGGTTTCATTGATTCCCCGCTGTCCAATATATTAACTCCAGGAAGGACTGGAAGAGATTCATCGGGCTACTCCTTAGGCTGTATCATGGATGAGAAACCTGAACATCCGAATGTGAGAGAAACAATACAAGAAAAAAAAGAACATGCATAACTGATGTAAATTAAGCAATGTTACAAAAAAAAACACTGCACATCATGACACCAATAGTTGGAAATCTGATCTGGTGGTAGTATCATACTGCTCAAGATCTCCGTGGCCTAGTTGGTAAAACACCTGTCTTCCGACCCAGAGGTTGCGGGTTTGATTCCCGTTGGAACCTGGATTTTTTCAAGAGACTCCAGCCTGGTTTTCACTTAATGCCTCGTTAACACATTTCTGGTTGGCTGGAAGAAATAGAAACATGGCAATAAGCCCGCCAGGTTGTACTGTGTACAACTAAAGTGTAATAAAAAAATATCATCCTTCAGAAACGGTGGATATTCAAAATCTGTCAAATCCCAATGAAGGAAGAGTTATGACTTTTATGTCAGAATATGACTATATAAAATGTTAAATGATTATTCCACTGTTAGTGCAAATAAAAATCACACAGTGTAATTAAAAAGCAACTATAAAGATGATGCCTCGATCTTGAATACTGGTGGGATCGAGTGATTTCATGAAGTGTGAGATAATGTTTATGTGGTCATGACATGTGTATTAAATGATGGCATTTTCTAGTCGGATTAAATTTTCAAAATTTATTTATGAAAATATATTCATACTATTAAATAGATATTAGGAACCTTATTAAGGTAAAGTCCACCTCTTGTTTTGGTGTTAAAACAACATTCAAGTGCTTAGATTTTTATTCAAAATGTTGACATGTGCGTGCTGTTGCAGTGATAAAACTTACTTGTGATTTTCTTTTTGATATTTAATTCAAGAAAAACAATACAAAAATGTGTTCACATTTTTTCTAGATTGAGTGTCATTATTTCCCTCATTACCGAAATTTAATGACACTTAAATTGAAAAGATCAAAAATATTATACTATAATTATGTAGTTGCCTATTTATCATACATATTATATATAAAATTTATAAAAAAATCAGAAATGGTTAGAATGTATGTAGCTAAGGTTGTAAAAGATGATTTATGTTTTGAATGTTTTTATAAATATAATTTTGGTGCCAAATGTTTTAAAGTTTTTTTATGAATAGACTAGAAGCATCAAAGATCTGCAGTATAATTTCTTTTGTACACATACATACTTTTTCACAATATAAATTTCCTTTTTGAAAATATTGCATATTATTTTTCCCTATTCTCCTTTCATCAAAATAACAACTTATCCAGAAAGTAAATTTGAATTTTTAGGTAAAATGTAAAGTTTTTTTTTTATATAGAGATGTAACTTCATTCTGTAAATCTGTTTTCAATATTTTTAGTCTTTAGTCTCGGTAATCTCTTTTGTCGTATAATGCTAATTATTTTCCGTCAAAGTATTGTTTTAGTCGTCATAGTGGTACCTGGTCTTCCAGAATAGACAAACTGAAAAATGCACTCAACTCTTTTCTAATAATATACATTCAGCACATAACAATTAAAATTTTATTCTAACGGCATCTATCTGAGAAATACGAAATTACTTTCCAAACCCAATCAATGAAAAATATGAGATTCTCATTAGTAGATAATTAATTAATTAACTAAAAATATATACTTTCATTGGGAAAACGGGTATACAATCATTTGTAATTCAAAACTTTTGCAAATGCAATATAATTACGTAAAATTCTAATGATACTCTCGCGCATGGAGTGTTGTATTTAACCAAAAAATGCATTGGATTACTTAGTGAAAATTTACTATTATGAAATAATTTTAATGATCGTAGATCAAAGCCAAATTTACTTGACTTTCAAAGGAGCGAATTGTAGTTTACTTTGTCAAATGCCAAATCACTCTATTGTCTGTTCGGGTTTTGTCATCTAGTGATTTAGTAACATAATAAGTTCTTCTTCGTCTTCTTAAACTTTCTGTAGACTCTCAAGAGTCTGTTACTGCAGGATTGTCCTGTGATGCTGAGCTCCAGCTATCTCTCCATCGTTTCGGGGGTCTCCCTGGCGGACGCCGTCCATCCGGCACCCCATGCAGAGCTACGTATGGAATTCATTCTCTGTACATGTTGGTACCAATATCGTCGACGCTGTCGTCCCCATCTGACCACATCTTGGACCTCACAGACCTCTTGGATTGTGGTGTACCTTACATGATCACGCAAAGTCTTCCCAGCAATTGTGCGTAGAGTTCTCATTTCCGTTGTCCTTAGCATACTTTTAGTCCTGACAGTGTCCGCCCTCGCTTCGATACCATATGAGGATAGGTCGCACACAGGTCTTATAAATGCGTACCTTGCTATCCGTTCTCATATCTTTATTCCTCCATATGACATCTCTCAGGCAGCCAGCCACAACTGCAACTTTATCTACTTGAGGCCTTACTTCTCTGGGGAGGTCATGAGAGCTGAGCAGTTCACTGCCGAGATATCTGAACTGGGTTGCTTGTTCAATTGGCTCGTCACGTACTGTAATTCTGCACTCTAGTGGGTCTTTAGAGAATGTCATACACTTGGTTTTTGCTACGGAGATAATCATATTGTACTTTGAGCAGGATTCATCGAATTTTGTGAGCATTCTCTGTCATTTTTATTTTCAGCTATGAGTGTAGCGTCGTCAACATAACAGAGAATTCCCACCGCTTCCTTACCAAGACTGTACCCCAACTTGAGAGATGCAATAAGTTAATGCTATTAAATTACTTTCTGTCGAGCATTTGACTCTCAAACCATGTTGTTCCTCTATAATTAACTAATCAATTTGGGGTTATCAAAACCATATATTATCGATTCTAATAATTTTGCAGAAGCACAGAGAACTGCTACTGGTTGGTAATTTTAGTTTTTAATATTTGAAAAGATTTCTGTTGAAAAAACATCGGTAAAAATTGAAGTTTCTTAAGTATGATAATGCACCGTTTCAGTATAAAAGTCAGAACAGTCTGGTCCGAGTGCATTAGTCTTCTTCAATCATCTGATTCAATACCTTATTAGAATGGAAACTCTGTAGTAATCGTTTGACAGTTGTTGGAAAGCCTCATTTGCATTCTGATATGGGCGTGTATCATCATACATTGATTGGAAAAAACCTGCAAAAGTGTTGAACCATTTCCCCATTCCAAGTAATTGGTATCCCCCCGCATTCTTTCCATTTGGAATCAATAAATTTCCTGAATATTACAGAGTCCTGTTTCATATTGTCAGAAGGAACACTGTGAAAGTAGTATCTATACGAGGGCGGTCTGATAAGTACTTAGCCTCACCGCCCGATGGCACCACTATCGCAAGAGCAATTTTTAGTTGCGTAGTACCTTCTCGTTGACAGCTACTGTCAAAATTTCAGCCGAATCGGACGCGTAGTTTTGTTTTGACCGCGTGTGGAAGCGAGCGTGTCCGCAGATTTGAGAAAAATGGAAAAAGAGCAATATCGGTCGGTGATTCGATTCTTGTTTTTGAAAGGGAAATCGCACAGCAAAATCAAAGAGCGCTTGGATGCTGTGGACGGTGACTCTTCTCCTTCGATGGCGACCGTCAAAAATTGGTTTAACGAGTTTCAACGTGGTCGCACGTCGGTTTTTGATGAGCCACGCCCAGGTGCCCCGAAAACGGCTAACACGAAGGTTAACGTGACAAAAATCCACGATCTCGTATTGGCAGACCGCCGATTGAAGGTGCGCGATATAGCTGAGACAGTAGGCATCTCAAAAGACCGCGTGGGTCATATCCTGCATGAAGTATTGGGCATGAGAAAGCTGTTGGCGCGATGGGTGCTGCGTTTGCTCACTCCGGACAACAAACGCAACCGTGAGACCACTTCAGAGCAGTGTTTGACGATGTTTAAGCGCAATCCGAAGGAGTTTCTGCGTCGTTTCGTGACCGTCGACGAAACATGGATACACTGGTACACACCCGAGACCAAGGAACAGTCGAAACAGTGGACTTCACCCGGCGAACGTGCTCCGAAGAAGGCGAAGACTGTCCTATCGGCCGGAAAGGTGATGGCCACCGTTTTCTGGGATTCAAAAGGTGTGATCTACATCGACTTCCTGGAGAAGGGCAAAACGGTCACAGGGCTCTACTATGCCGAATTATTGGGCCGATTCCACGCCGAATATCAGAAAAAACGGCCCCATTTGGCGAAGAAAAAAGTGCTCTTCCATCATGACAACGCACCGGCTCACACCTCCGCCGTCGCCACGACCAAATTGGTAGAATTAGGCTACGAACTGCTGCCCCATCCACCGTATTCTCCGGATTTGGCCCCGTGCGACTTCTTTTTGTTTCCAAATTTGAAAAAGTCACTCGCTGGGCAGAAATTTGAGTCGAATGAGGAGGTTATCGCCGCCACGGAGGCCTACTTTGCAGACCTCCAGAAAACGTATTTTTCAGACGGGTTAAAGAAGTTGGAGCATCGCTGGGTCAAGTGTATCGAACTCGAAGGAGATTATGTTGAGAAATAAATCGCCACTTTTCCAAAATTTTTGTTCTTTTGTAGGCTAAGTACTTATCGGACCACCCTCGTACGTACCAGCATATTTAGTTCATGTTTTAGTCTAAATTAAATCTAGGGCCTGATGCAGAAACTACCTTCACGAGGAACTACACTAGAATTTGAAGATTTGTCATAAATGATAAAAAAATACTTACCAGAATGCCCAATTTCCCTAATGTCATTCCAAGTGGATGTTCTTTTAAGTTCTCTTAACTTTCAAGTGTAACCATGTTGAGATTTGTGAATTTGCCTATAAATCCTAAACCATGTCGAAATGTCCTTTTCACCTGAATTTTTCCTAAGAAACAGGTAAAATGCTATGTGCAATGTCAGGAAAATAGGCAGTATGGGGAATGACAAGCAGTATCTTAACTAGGCCATGGAGGTCATCATCAAAGAAAATCAATTAGTAATATTCTTTTTCGACCATCCAACCCTTTAATCCCAATCTCACACCCGCCTATTTTTATATCTAAAGAATCAGCTCACAAGACAAAACTTTAAAATATTTTTCTCCACTTCAGTTTTGTCAACCGTGCAACTTCGTAATCTCTATATGCGGTAATGTAAAAATGACAAAAGTTGATAATTAAGACTAAAAAAGGTATTTCAAGACCATAAATCATATTTACGATGATAATCATGTCCTTTTTGCGATGAATGCATGTGCCATGAGATTTATGATCCTCTTTGACATTTCTATGGTCTTTTTATTCGTAAGTTTAATCGGTCATATAATTTATTTACTATAAGCAGTTAGTTAACAGTTAAAAATCCAGAAAAAGGCTTGAAATCATTAAAAAAAAAAAAACTGACATCCTAAAAATGTCTTGATAAAAACTGTGTTGAACAATTTGTGAAAATGTCGAAATTATCCATGAGTGGTAAAAATGAATTTATTCACCAATACTAAAAATAATTCAAGGGTAAGAAGTGTATTTTGTTACATTTAACACGTTCACTGCGTCGAACACGGCTCCCGTATCCATACAAAATAGCCTTGAATGTTGAGTGCACTCATAAACGTCTCCCGATAAGGATTCGTCGCCGGTTTCATGTGTTTTGAAGACACGAAGGAATACACTTGTATATGATGTTTCAATAGAAAGTAGAATTTGATTTTTAACAAAGTTATGGGTTTTCAAAAATTCACGAATTTTCAGCATCTCTGTATGACATTAAGTATTTTTTACGCAGTGAACGTGTTAACTAAAAGTGAATATGAATATGGTGAGAAATGCTTACAATTGGAAATTTCATTTTATAACCGATTTATGTGTACAAGTTCAGCAGTTAGTACATAGAGGGAGATTATATAATAACAGAACATCTGTGGTTGAAATGAAATAAAATACATTCTATTTATTTTCTCTTTTTATTTTTCGGCAGCATTCCTGACAGAAGTGCTATAGATCACATTGTATAACAAATTATCACATTATTATATTATATTTCATGCAAAGTTCGCCACATTTCCAATGATTTACAGCACAAATTCAGAAACATATGCTTGATTTCCAATCTCAAGCATAAAAATGAAATAATTTAAATGTGAAAATGCTATTGATGAATTTTAAGATGAAAATTTAGAATAAATAAACTCGGGATATTTTCAAATATCCTTCGAAATCTTGACTGTAATCTGAGAATAATTAAGCAATTATTGAATTTCCTACTAAGCTTCTATGTAAGACACACATCTGATGTTTTGGGAGTATAAGGCCTTCTTCAGGACAAAAGAAATATCTTAAATTTGAATCGCATAATTAGACTTAAGACGTCATGTCATATACTAAGAGGTATTGTGAATTCAGTCATTTATTGAGTTCAATTTGTTTCCAAATTTTTTATGATACCGCATCATTTCCGACTCTATAAAATTAAATGGTTCCATTACAATAATTGACCAATTTACGTGACATGTCAAAACCTGCAATATTAAACTTCCGCGCCAGAATTGTGACTTCTACTCCAAACTAGACATTATTTTAAAAGTTAATCAATCATTACATACGCATATAAAACTGGAATTCTACCCAGTAACTAAGTTCTTCATTATTGTTCACATCAATGAAAATTAACTAATATCTCTTTTCAAATGGGAGTTTACACAAATTGAATAGATAAATATGATGATGTGTATTTTGTAAGAAAGCAGACAAAATAATATATTTGAGATCAGCACTTTCTGTGTCGACGGTGGTGCCAGGATAACATAGTTAACTAAACATAATTGCAGTACTTTATGATACAACAATAAATAATAACATAAATCAAATCAGATTAGCTTTGCACCATTGTGAACCACTAAATTGTAAAAAAATGCCACACACAATACTTTTATCGTGTTAATTCTTTCCGAACATTATTCAATTCCAAACTTATGTTAGAATACCGTGGAACCCTGAGTTAACAATATTATTTGTATCACCATCCTAATTTGTCGACCGTGACAATTTATTTTAGAGTATTTCACAGAACAAAGTGTTCAATATCCAAGTTCATTATTATTCAATCAACACAATATTCTTAGATAAAGAATTATTGTTGCTAATATTGGAACAAATTGATTATATATTGGAACATTTTTATGTTTTGTACTCGTCCTCTGTCATCTATAAAATTCTCTAAAATTGAATTTCACAGTTTAAAAATTTGGCTTAACAATATACACTTATTTGTCTAAGATATATGAATCTGCTGCATTTTGTTTCATGAAAACAATTCTCATAGGTGCTCAACATTTTTATCATGTCTTTCTATTTTTAATTATTCACCATTATTATTATTTTTTATAAACCACACACAATTTCGAAGTATGTTTAAGAAAGAAACTATCAATAATTATGATACAAAGACAACGAGCCAGGTGATTTAATTAGCCTATAAAACTTTTTATAAGGACAATATCGGTACCAAAAAATTACCTTGATTTAATTAAAATACTGCTTCAAAATGACATTAACATTAATAAAATTTTCAAAGTTGACAAAACTGACTTAACAATTAATTTGACATAATGCGGTGTACATTAAATACATTTGAAAACGAGTGGCACGTGTAATTTAAAGGATTTTAATTTATGTTTGTAGTACAAAAATTAGGGTTCCAGGCAATTTATAAGTTGCGTAAACATGTCAAGTTCTTAAAGGCAAATAAAATTAAAAAGTGCACAAATGAGTATAAAAATTACTTCTCAAAAACATTGAAAATAGAATTTTCCATTGTCAAAATATACATGTTTCGTTCTTGATTATATCTAATCAAACTTTTCAATTGTCTCCACTATGAAAACCCTCGGCTAGACCCAAAACTGCTAATTAATTACATATATTTGCTGATTATTAAAAATAGTCTCAAAATTTCACAAATAAGCTTCACCCTATCTATATAAGGAGTTTCATTATATTACCCACTTATTTGGAGTTCAAATATTTTAATTGTTTTTATTTTTTTCAAGAGTGGAATATTCCTTTCTTGTTTCATTGTCATGTCAAAAGATAATGAAATCCATTAATGGAAAATTAATAAAAAAATTATTTGTAAAAAAATTTTTACTACTTTTGAAATATAACTAGGAAATTAATTTATTTTCTAAATGCACATTTTTCATGTTTAAATTAATGGCTGAAAATTTGAAATAAAAAAAAAGAAAAGAAAATCAATGAATTCCACTTGAATGTATTTTTTGACTCATAAAATCTCAACTTACAAATTCTATAAACAGAATCACTTCTTATCACCTAAAATTGTCAACTTTCTTTATATAAGACGAATGTAAAAGACTTATATGTAAAATAAAATAAAGGTGATGCAATTATAAAGTTCAATAAACATATTCGGTTACACAAATGGAAAGAAATAATAATTTCACTGGTGCTCGAAATATTAAAATAATGGAATAAATCTGATTGATGCCAATATTTTTTTTCATATATAAATAATGCATACATTTGTGGTCAAATTTGACAGTACTACATCAGCGAGTTCCATTGATATGATGTGGAGACAAGCATTTAATATTGCCACTATTTGGACTCGCCCTCAAATATAAAACAAAAATGTTCATTTTTGTTTTATATCTGTAGAAAAAATTCAAACGAGGAAATTGTTATTAATTCTGTACCCTAGAGGATAAACCACGGGAGTCACATTTTACCCTAGAGGATAAACGACGTTGCTTAATACAATTCATGTATGACCCATATGACGTTTATCCTTTAGAGTACAGAGTGACTCCCGTGGTTTATCCTCTAGGGTACAGAATTGAAGTCAATATTGCGATCAGTACTAGGCTATGAATAGGGTAGGGCGACTCCAAAAAGAGACAATACCCGAATCTAGTCAAAACAATGGATGTCACGATGCAACTAGATGACCTCAACTTTCCGAGTACATCTCAATACGTAATCAAGAAACTATAGAAGACTGCAATAGTACCACTAATTGCAACAATAATTATTCTTAACTTAACAATATTCTACACCTAAAAATATGACCATTCAGCATTTCCAATCAAAAGATATTTAGCTTATGATTATGGTTAGAACTCGGATTGAAAATTGTTCAAATTTCTCACGCTAACATCCGAGCCATCTTTAAAAATGATGTCTTCAATCAGGAGCACCGATGTTTTACAGATGTCCAGCCCTCGGTCTAAGAATCATTTATACATCACGTGTCAAGACGGATTTTTAATTCCTTTACACCACATATGAGTTAACACTGAAATTGTCTATGTAACCCTCGATTCACTATTCACTCGCTCAGATCTCTATTTTCCTGAAAATTAAATTAATATATTAATGAAATTAAATACATGAAAATCTTTGGAATAATAAGTAAAATTAAACGGACAAAAATAAACTATACTTAAGAAATTGTAGCACGGTTCCTGACAGTCTACAAATTTGCCGCAGTAAAACCTTGTAATGACGTTCAGTAATTTTAATTATTTTATCAACTTTAATATAAGCCTCGATTCTGATAAATAGCAAGTTATTTAGGTAAATACATTACATAAAACTAACAATAATGACAAATTAATACATCTTGTTACAAATTAGCAACTATGTGGCAGTTTGTTAAAATCAAATAATATTTGGTGACCTTAGTCTGCATTGGCTAGGGATGGGGTATTCGATAATTGGATTTTCGATTTTTTTATACCTAAAATTAAATGTTCGAAATTAGTATTAATTCATAGTGAATCTTGGCATATTTAAAGATAGATACAAATCATACGATACATTAGAAAGTCAGTATAATGATAATTAGGAATTAAAACGTCAGTTTAGAGAAAAACCTTTTTTTCGATTTATAAAAAAACTATTCGATTTGTAAAAAAAACTATTTTACCCCATCCCTTTGAGAACATGACATTTCAAATGTCACAGGAACCATCCAACATTTTCCCAAGTATAATAGGTTTTATGTAATATGCAGAAACAGTTCTTTGGGAAGCACTAAGGATAATAATTAAACATATAAACACAAAAAGTACCAACTTTTTGGTATTTGAAGTATTGAAAAACAATCGATCTACCCGTATATGAAAAATATCAAGACAAATGGATTTTATGGTAAGATTGATTAAAGAAACTGTTCTAAACAAGTCTATGGTTGGTTCCCTTTTGCATAAGTATATCTAATTCAACTTGGAAAAAAGATTTCACATAAGGGAGGATCATTTTTTACTTTATCAGAATATTTACAACACTTTTGTGAAGATTACTCACAATTCTAAAAAATGAAATTAAAAAAGCAAAATCAGACCTGTAAACAATAAATCAGACGTTTGTGAACCTAAATAAAATCATCTAATTCTTTATCTTCATTTATAGCACTTTTTCAACAATCATATGCTCCTGGGTGACAATTCAATCAGTTTAGAAACATAAACAAATCGAGCACTTGCATACAAAATATTATAATTTAAATTACAATGATTTCTTAATTTAAAATTTTTATGCAAAACATATGCTATTAAATTTTTTTATGATTCGATCACAGAATGCAAAATGAATTTCTTTCAAGGAAAAAGAGCTGAATTCTGACGTCACATTGATAGGATTTAAAAAGATAGCCTAGTCGGAGTGAAATGGGCAGGTTATGAGTGTCGAATGATGGTTGGATCACATCTATATTCGAGTAGAGGGGAGACCTTAGACCATTGAACCAGTCGAGGGTTTTTTCTTGTGGATATCCGAAAAGAAAACAAAAATTAAGTAATGGTTACATACATGCACAATAGAAAGCGCACAGAATCACAGAAATGTGGAGAATAAAAAGTTTAACCTGCAGTGCTAATTTAAAATCGTTTTTTACTCTCTTAAGCTAGGGTTTCCTAAGAAAGCGGTGTCGTTATACAGCGCCCGTGACAAAACGTTGTCTATGCAAACCATATGACGTTGGTTTCCTCGAGAGTGTTGGTTGTGTCGTTATATAGCGCCCGTAACAAAACATTGTCTATGCAAACCAAGGGCGTTAGTTTACTAAAGAGCGTTGGTTGTGAGCGTAATGTCAAATAGCGATGCTGCCATTTGCATGACGGCCGTCATAGCGGAGCAAACAGTCTTGGAACGTTTTTTCCCGTGTAGCGGACACCATTTTAAAACAAAAAATGAGTGCAAACGTAATTTGGACCAGCGAAAATGACGAAATATTGATTGATTTTGTAAGAAATAGTGAAGCTTTATATTAATATTAGGTGTACCGGAAAAGAATGTCGTTTTTTTTGTTATCGCTTTTGAGCGGTCAGTTGTGCTTCGGCAGTCGAACTTTTACAACGTGTTCTGTGTTGTTTCTCTGACTACGTATACCTGGAGTGTACTAGGACTTTTAAACAAAAAAATGTACAACCCTATATACAATGGAGAGCTTTGTACCAAATGAGGAATTTATTCGAAATATTATGCTTTACCATTTCATGAAGAAAGAAAGTGCAACACGTGATACAAAAAATATTTGTGATTTACTGGGAGATATTTTGAATGTTCGTAAATGCCAGAGGTGGTTTAAATAATTTAAATCCTGCAATTTTGATCTAAAAAATGACCCTAGAAGTGGTCGACCTGTTAAAGTGGATAGCGATGTTTTAACTGAGCTGATTCAGCAAAATCCAACTTCAACGATTCAAGAACTCGCGGAGCAACTCGGATGTTCATGGTCAAGCGTGCAAGAGCATATCAAAAAAATCGGCAAGACATGGAAACAAGGAAAATGGATACCTCATGAATTAAGTGAAGAGAATCTAGGTGAGCGTATAAACGCGTACACTGAATTATTGGAATTAAATACCAAAACTTAATTTCTACAACATCTTGTAACTGGTGACGAAAAATGGGTGTTGTATTCAAACCAAAGACGCAAGAAACAATGGTTTTCAAAGGGCCAGGTACCAAAACCCACCCCTAAGCCCGGGCTCACTGCAAAAAAAGTTCTTTTGTCTGTTTGGTGGGACTGCAAGGGAATAATTTATTTCGAAACATTAAAACCCGGACAGACAATTAACTCCCAAGTGTATTGTGATCAACTAGAGCATTTAGATGCAGAAATAAAAAAAAAAAGACCTGCACTGGCTAATCGTGGACAAGTGTTTTTACAGCACGATAATGCACGACCGCATACCTCAAAAATTACGAAAGAAAAAATGAAAGCCCTAGGTTGGACAACTGTACCCATGTCACCCACCATATTCACCGGATCTTGCTCCATCGGATTACCATTTGTTCCGGTCAATGCAACACTTTTTAAACGGAAAAGAATACAAAAATTATGAGGATGTCACAAAAGGCATATCTGAGTATTTTGCATCGAAACCAGCTGAATTTTACGAACGTGGTATTAAAAAATTTACTGAGATGTGGAAGGAGGTTATATCAAACGATGACAATTATATTTTGAACTAAGTTTTAATAAATAAATACATTAAATGCACCAAATTGTTTTATTAAAAAAACGACATTCTTTTCCGGTACACCTAATATAATGTGCAGAGCAAAGAATATAGAAAAGCCCAGTTGAAACAAAATATGCGGAATAATATCGGGACTACACTTGAAAAATCAGGTATGTATGTGTATTGTAAATTGATAAGGTTGTATTCTTGCCTTGCCTTGCTGGGGGTTTCTATGATTAATTATTGTAACCAAATTTAAAAGAACCTAATGTTGTTACTTAAAAAAATAAAAGCCAAACTAATACTTCATAAATTCGTTCACGGAGCTGTTTAGTAATTTGACGTTTCCAACTGACAGTTGTGGGTTCTCATTTTATCAATCTCAAACAACCATAACAAAATACTAGATCATTTTTAATATTTTATTACACAGTTTAATACATATTATATACAATAGGTGCTTGTAGTATAAGTAAAGTGTGTTAATGTCACTGAATAATTATTTTGCCATTCAACAGCCCCTGGGCCTAAGTAATTTTTAAACATTTCTCGAATACGAGTGTAATCCATTCTGGCACGGACATTGTGTTCTGTTATAGGGATTAAATTTTTAGTGGGTAATGGAAAAGCATCATCATCATCAAACATATCAATAATGCTATGTCTAGATCGTCCATTCTCCACCGCAATACGCTCACTGACACGGTAATACTTCATAAATTCGTTCACAGAGCTGTCAGTCTGACGTTTCCAACTGACAGTTGTGGGTTCTCATTTCTGCAGACTGGATGCGACGCAAACTACTTGCGCACACGTACATTCTCTACCGCAATACCCTCTCTGATACGTCCGCAGCATCGCATCATGTTACGGCCGCTACAACACTGCTTTCTTAGGAAACCCTAGCCTTATTGACTCTCAAGTCTGGGGATGAAATACATTATATCATGGTAGCGATTATTTTTATAGAAATATTGCAGCCTCAGTCAACATCTTCCTACCTATGTCCAACTGTGCCAATTCAATTTAGCATCTTACTTCTATCTGGATCAAGGTCACAAGTAATTAGGTTTCCTCAATATTTGTAATTGTCGACTTGCTCTATAGTTGCTAATCAGCTGCAGAGACACACCGTTATAAGACTCTTGACTTAACATAAACTTTGGTTTTAAACAGTCTTTACTCGACACCTGTTGTGTTTATTCTATTAAGTAAAAACTGAAAGTCATTTACAAGCTAACATCCACCAGGGTCACTGTATTATTGGCATATTTTATTACATTGATGAACAATCCATTTACTTTAATGCCCTTTGGTTCATTTTTAATGGAATTATTTATTAGATGTTTTACATAAAACCACGTAGCAAAAAATAGTCCTGTATAAATCTGTCAATCTAAAACTTTCAACTACTGGTTATGCAAAGTGAGGGATGAGGGCATTTGTCAGTGATATCACAGATGGCTGCAAGCCATATGCGATAGGCATAGCATATTGTTACATTTAAGATATAGGACCACAACACTAGCAGCTTGTATACGTCTTCTTTCTCCGAGGTTCCTGGTATATGTGACAATTTTACGCACTTGCAACAATTTGCATATAATAAATCTGAAAAAAACTCGGGTGTTATCCCTCCGCAGGATGTATTAGCTGTCATGGGGAATACTCACCGGCAACAGGTTGCGGCTGATGCTGCTGCTGGTGCTGCAGTGGCTGTCCCTGCTGGTTCTGCTGTCTGGCACGGTGGTGGTGCTGCTGCTGTTGCTGGCGTCCACCTCGGCCGGCGCCCCCACGCCACGCACCACCACCCCCGCCCCGGCCCATGCCACCCCAGCCACCCTGCCCTCCAGCCCAGTACCCACGCCCACGGTATCCACCACCACGACGCGCTGTCGCAACACCAAATGTCTCCGAGTTCAGCTTGCGTTCCGTGCGCCAGTCTGTGCGTTGAGACCTACCTTTTGATCTAAAAAAAAAAAACAAGTTAGCTTTTCAAGGTGGTGCAAAATATCATTGTGCTATTAAAAATGCTGTTTTTTTTTACCGGCCCTTGTTATTTATTTGTAGTCATGTAGCAGAGTAATGCGAAATTCATGGACATGTACACTTAAATGGCCGTGTATTTGAATTCAATTGATAGGTTGTTTAATGACAATTATTGTTTGAAGATATAAGATATAGATCATATGTTGACCGTGGCTGGCTCTTATGTACCTCTTATGTACACATCATAAGATGGGTTTCCCATTAAGAATGATAGAACTTCAAAATAAAATAAAACAACTAATAAACCAAAAATGGATTTTAAGGTTTACGAGTAATTTGAAAGAATATTTAATGCCGTTTATGATCTGAAGATATCGTTCAAATGGCTTCCACAGCTTCTTTTGCACTGGCCAATTCCATCACGCCAATTTTCGATGACTCGCTGGAGCATTTCCGGCTGTATGGCGCCAATAACACGACAAATGTTGGCCTCAAGTTCATCAAGAGTCTTGGGTTCGTTGGTGTAAACCTGTGATTTAACATAACCCGAAAGAAAATAATCCAGAGGCGTTAAATCGCACAATCTTAGCGGCCAATTCAAAATCCTATCACACCAAAAAAAACAACCTTTATATATATATATATATATATATATATATATATATATATATATATATATATATATATATATATATATATATATATATATATATATATATATATATATATATATATATATATATATATATATATATATATATATATATATATATATATATATATATATATAGGATGTCCCAAATTTTATCTCCCCATTTGTTTTTATTATAACTTAAATTTTTTTCTCACCTTTTCAGATTATTAAGAATCAACAATTTTTTTTTTAAATAAATCGCTTATACTCCTCAACAGCGTGTTGCAATAGTTTTAATTTATGCCCGAAACAATGCATCAATTGTCGCAACACAATGATCATTTCGAAGGCAATACACTAAACAATCTGCAAAAGTTGTTGATAATCCTCAGACCATTCGGTTAGTGGCTCGATTTCAGCAGACGGGAACCACTGGTGATCGAAGGTGCCGAACAAGTCTGTCTTACTTACTGTGAAGCTCTATTAAATCTTGACGCTGAAATCAACTATTTCTTCAAAATTATTTATGACAGACGAAGCTCACTTTGAGCTGAATGGTACGGTCAACAAGCAAAATTGCCGGTTTTGGGGAACGGAAAACCCAAATTAAATTCATTCTAGGCCATTGCACCAGTTTGGTGTGGTGTGGAGGAAACAGTTTGGTGTGGTGTGACACCCAAATAAATCATAGGGCCATATTTTTTTGAAAATGGACAAGGGAATGAGGTAACAGTTAATGGTGACCGGTAGAGTAATGGTACAGGACTTTTTGGTACCCGGGCTGAATAGGCTAGGTCTGCAGAACATGTGGTTCCAGCAAAAAGGTGCCATGGCCCACAGAGCTATCGCGACAATGGAAGAGCATTGAGGGAAGTTTTCCCGAACCGCATAATCTCAAAAAAAAAAAAAGGAGATTTAAATTGGCCGGTGCGTTCACCTGATTTGACTACCCTGGACTTTTCTCTTTAGGGTTATCTTAAGTCAAAAGTGTACATCAACAACCCAACAACTCTGCATGACCTCAAGCAAAATATTCAAGATTAAATAGACGCTATTGAATAAATAAACTATTGAGTCATGAAACATGTCTTAGAAAGAGCTCGAATTTGTCAGCGCTCTTAACGGTGGACACTTGTATGATTTTATTTTCAAAACTTAATAATAAAAAATTTATTGAATTAAATTACCATTTGTCGTGTTTATGCCCATTATATTAAAAGTTATAATAAAAACAAATGGGATACATTTTGGGACATCCTGTATATAGTACAAAGTAGTGTGAGTGGGCAGTTTGTGAGAGGAAGACCAAAAAAATAGTATAGTTGGATCAAATGAATGATGTTCTGAAAGAAAACATAGAAAGTCAGAAATCGTAGAAGTTGTATGGATGTAGAAGAGATGTGTGTCGATATAGGAAATAATGGCACTATAATATATGCCTACCCCAACAGGAAAATGGCACGATGGTATGTATGAGCATGGCCACGCGATTACCTACTGGACTTCTGTGGAAGGATGCAGGTTCGAATCCCATGCTGCGCTACTTACTCCCTTCGAATGACACAGGCATATGACCAGTCATAGTATCCTTATACCCCCCTAAAACATGCCAGTGTGCACCGATTGGCTCACTTCGGTGTGCAATCGGATCCAGTCCAGCGGTGTGGACAGTTAGGTTTGCTGATGTGCAACAGCTCACTCAGTTAAAAAACAAACTCCATAGCAGTTTCGCTTTTGCCGTTGGAATGGAGTAAGAATGCATACATGTCGCTTAAAGCAACAACAAATTAAAAGTATTACATTGTATTACGCTTTCGTTGTGTACAGTAAAATCTAGTAGATTTTTTACCAAGTGGCGATATCTTCCAACCAACCAGAAAGATGTTTAAGAGGCCCGAAGTGAAAATCAGACTGGAACCCTTTTTGAAAAATTTGAGGCCACGAAATGAAATAAATGATAATTTTGATGAATTGAGGATACAGTTTTTGTTTATGAATATTATTAACCAAGATAATTTTATCCCCATCTTTCCCTATTTATCTTTAAATTCCAATGTATTAAGTACTCCCCAATAATCAGAGAATTAAAAAAAACAAATCAAGTCTCCGAGAATCATAGAACTATTGTCCTATATAAAATGAATACAAATTATTTATTCACCTCTCTACAGCTTCACAGGAGATATTATCGAAGAAGCTCTTTGTCTTATCGTAGCAGTTACCGGATTCCCCATTATCATCTTCAGGCTCAGGCTCCCCCGCCCCGGTTTCATTGCCCGAGTCATCCTTTTTCTCCGTCTCGACCTGTAACAATGTGTACTATTATTTCACCGATTGAGATAAAGAAAAAGAAACCCTCATTGGTTTAGGACACAACAGTCCAAGTAAAACATAATGATCAATAAATAATATCTCGGCAATTTTAAAAGAATAAAATTAAGTATTGTGCATTAGTGGACTAAGAAAAAACATATGACCCCCCGCATGATAAGAGGCATGTTATAGAAAATATGAAATGAATATGATTTTGAATTGAAATTAATACATGGTTTTGTGTCATTATATGCCAAACGCAAACCGTGTATTCGAGTAAACTGTGTCTTAACTGAGTGGTTTAATATTTCAAAAGGGGTAAAGTAAGGATGTGTTATATCACCCTGGCTGTATAATATTTACATTATTTCATAGGATAATGGGTAGCAAAATCAACATACTAATAAAAATGTGCAGTTGATACTGTCGATAAGAAAAGCTCCGAGTAGAAACAGAATTCCTTCATAACATTTATTCCTTCAAACAGCATTGCATGAGGTGGTAAAAGATTCTAGTATTCCTTCAAAACAGCATTGCACGAGGTGGTAAAACATTCCAGTATTCCTTCAAAACAGCATTGCATGAGGTGGTAAAACATTCTAGTATTCATTCAAAACAGCATTGCATGAGGTGGTAAAACATTCTAGTATTCCTTCAAAACAGCATTGCATGAGGTGGTAAAACATTCTAGTATTTCTTCAAAACAGCATTGCATGAGGTGGTAAAACATTATAGTATTCCTTCAAAACAGCATTGCATGAGGTGATAGAAAGTATTTTTATTATTGTTATACAGAACGAAAAATAAAAAACAAAAGAAAAACAATACATATCAGTAAAAAATTGTAAATTATTTATGCACACCCACGTGTGTGAGATCGGGTGCATATCATAAATGGTAGCAATTAGATTTATGTCATTCATTTGAACCAACTGCTATTATAGCAATATGAAAAATACAACTTAGTCCATCCTGAGCTTGTGCAGTAACTTGGCCTGTAATACCAGTATATGAATTGCTGTGAATTATTTGTATGCCCTAAAATGGGACTACATAAATACATCACGTCATTAAGCAGAGGACAGAGCCTCCTCCACATCCATACAACTAGTAGGATTTATCTGACGGGGAGTATACTACGCTTAATTAGGGAGTTACTCTTAAAACCACAAAAATCAATCTATTTTAGTCATTCATTCATTCAAATTTAGTCATTCGTTCATTCAAATTACATGACTTTTTTGTATACTCTATTAGTAAATTATTAGAAAACTGAATATCTACCTCAGGTTTGGGTGTTTCTCCATCTAATATCTTCACCTTAGCCAACTGGCTTCTCAGTTCTTCAAACTCAGTGTTGGCCTGCTCAAAATCGTAGTCATTGTCAAACTTGAGCGTGTTCTTGGTCCGGTTTGTGCCACGGCCCCCGTAACCTGTGCCTCGGCCCATGCCGCGTCCGCCACGCATGCCTCCCCGTCCACGGCCCCAACCCTGGTTGTTCTGCCTCATACCCTGGTTGTGCTGGTTGTGCTGGTTATGCTGGTTATGCTGGTTGTGCTGGTTATGCTGGTTATGCTGGTTGTGCTGCTGATGTTGATGATGCTGCTGCTGTTGATTGTGCTGATTTTGTTGCTGCGGGTGATGCTGGTTTTGATTCATATTTTGATTAGGATTCTGAAAGCACAATATTTACATTAAACATTTGTGTATAAACCTAAATGCCGAAAATTCCATGGATGGCAATGTGTACCAGAGCCTTTATCCTGGAGGAATTGAGAATCCAGAATAGAGTTCCTATTGACTATACTAAAGAAAAAGTAGCATGGTCACTGTGACGTTTCACAAATTTGCCCCAATACAACCTTGTAACGATGTTCAGTAATATTCATTATTTTATCAACTTTAATATAAGCCTCGATTCTAATAAATATCAAGATATTTAGGTAAATACATTACATTAAACTAACAATAATGGCAAATTCATACATCTTGTTACAAATTAGCAAAAATATGTCAGTTTGTTATAATCAAATAATATTTGGCGAGGTTCGTCAAAAGTCACTATGGTAGTCTGCATTGGCTAGGGATGGGGTATACGATAATTAGATTTTCATTTTTTTCATACATAAAATAGGTTTATTGACTACAAACTAGTAAAATTTGAAATACTTGGAATTTTCATTTAAAAACCGTTGCATATCATGAATTTTTTAAATTGAGAAGTTTTTTTAAGCTAGCAACTCCAATGGAATTTGATACAAGTATTACACTGTAGATTATATTTCTTCCTTCTCTATGAATCAATTACTTGGGGCATTTTGAATCTTGTTTAAGTAAATATAATATTAGGTGTACAAATAAGTTTCCGCCGTTTTTTATCAAAAATTGGGCATTTATTGTGAAAGAACGGAACCTCATGTTTTATTCGAAGTATTGCCCATCGCTTGCCACTACCTTTTCCCATCTTTCTGGCAGCATACGGATACAGCGTCGGAAGAATGCTTCATCTTTTGAGGCTATCCACGAATCGACCCAATTTTTGGTATCTTCATATGATGTGAAGTGCTGCTCAGACAGGTCATGCGTCATCGATCGAAACAAGTGAAAATCAGACGGAGCAATGTCTGGTGAATACAGCGGGTGGGGTAAAACTTCCCAATTGATTGTTTCCAAAAAGGTTTTGACCGGCGCCGCAACATGTGGACGAGCATTATCATGCAGGAGAATAATTTTGTCGTGTCTGGAGTAGCAGTGGGCGCGCTTTTCCTCGAGTGCTCGACTCAATCTCATCAATTGTGCTCGGTAGACAGCCCCAGCAATGGTTTCGTTCGGTTTGAGCAACTCATAATACACGACACCAAGCTGATCCCACCAAATACACAAGAGTTTTTTTCCATGAATATTTGGCTTAGCTGTAGATGTTGAAGCATGGCCAGGGGTTCCCCATGATTTCTTCCTTTTTGGATTATCATAGTGGATCCATTTTTCATCACCGGTGACTATACGGTGCAGAAAACCCTTTCGTTTATGCCTGGCAAGCAGCATTTCACATGTGGAAAATCGGCGTTCAACGTTTCTCGGTGTCAGTTCATATGGAACCCAATTTCCTTGTTTTTGAATCATTCCCAATGATTTCAACCTATGTGAAATTGCTTGTTGAGTCACTCCTAATGTAAGTGCAAGTTCTTCTTGCGTTTGGCACGAATCTTGATCCAATAATACTTCCAATTCCGCGTCTTCGTACACTTTCGGCCTTCCGCTACGTTCTTTGTCTTCGATGTCAAATTCACCGTTCTTAAACTTTTGAAACCACTCACGACAACTTCTCTCACTTAAGGCAGCCTCACCATATGCTTCTACAAGCAATCGATGCGCCTCAGCTGCAGATTTCTTCAAATTGAAGAAGTAAATCAAAAGTTCCCGCAAATGACGCTTATTCGGCTCAAAACTTGACATTTTCGAACACAAAAAAATATGTTATACTGATAAAAATTCACTAATATTTCAAGGTCATGTTGTTGACAGATGTCCAACCTTACGATAATGACATTTTACATCTGACAATTTTAACCATAACTTACTGGTGGCGCCAACTTTTGTCAAACGGCGGTGACTTATTTGTACACCCAATACATTTCAAAAAAATTACAGAAGCTTGATAGATGTGTGTTATGACCAAAATACTTTTGTCAGTCACTGATTTAACTTAGTACATATTTCGACTCCCTATTTCTTCTGCTGCTATTCGGATTGCGGAGTCCGGAAACTTGTGGAGCATTGTCAAGGATAGCTATACCAGCACACTACACGGGGATTATTATCACAATCCTCACGAGGAAGACGACTCAAGATGAATAATCAGTCTCCTAAATACAATAAGTTGTAAACTTTTGGCGAGTCAGAGACCATTGATTGATCCAAGTGAAGTTAGCGCGAGGAAGTGGGGGTTATGAACTATGCAAAAAAAAAACTATTTTCCGAGATTCATTAGTCTCAAAATCTGTTTTCAATAACATTGGTTGTTTGTTAAATGTATAAAATCATTACGTCATTCTCTACTAAATATTCTCATGTATAAAACCCTTGAAAATCCACAAATTGAAAAGTCTCACCCTATTTTGAGAACGAGGCCTTTGGTTGTTCCTATGCTGTGGTTGCTGCCCTTTCTGCTGCTGGCCTTTATGTTGTTGTCCTCCTTGGACACCTCCCACCTGTGATGCCCCCATCTGGGTCCCCTGCTCCATGGTGGGGCTTTTACGTTGCAGCCCTGCTAGAGGAGTTTCAGAACGAGAACCCCCTCCGATCATCTCCAACATTGAACCTAATCAAATAATTTAAATTAATTCAAATTCAACAAAGACATGTCATGTCATGCAACAAGATCAGTATAAGAGGATTTCAAGATAAATTATCATATAGAAGACTTCACAAAAACAATTTTGTGGCTATGAAAGCCGTCAAATCAAATTCATAAATAATTCACTGGTATATTGATAAATTAAGTAGACAGGTTTTTTTGAGAAGCAGTATGTTTATGCTAAATAATCATTTCTTAAATTAACCATACTTTAAAACTTTTTTTCTCAAAGTAACATAACTACCAACAATGAGAAATTAATGTTTCATTTCTTAAATGAATTTCTTTAAAAAAATTCTATTTCAGTGATCTTTTAAAATTCTTGACTAAAAGTTCATGATCAAAGATTTATACAATTTAGAAGCAAAATGAATCCTAAATTTAAAAACCGATTTTGTTATTGACAACATATTCTTATATTTTTTTTTCAAATACAAGATTATTGGTGTTAATTTAAGTGAGAGGACATTAACGAATTAAATTCCTATAACTGAAATTAATTAAAAATTGAAAACCAAGAGATATATTTTATAAAACCAAAACTAGACGCTGTGAGCAGTATGTAAACAATGAAACTTCTTGACTTTCCTCATTTTTGTTCCAATATATATTTAAAAAAAAAATGAACAATGATGAAACATTTAATGAATGGTTGTTTATATTTTAAAAACATAGCATAGCATTCTTCAAGCAAATGAAATCCTTCGACAACAAATTTATTTTTAAACAAAAAAAATAACAATGTTAAGAGCAGCATTTAAGATAAAAAAAAATCTGCAAGCAAAAGACCAAGTAATTTTGTTTAATGAATTTGCGATAGTTTAACCATTGAATTAACCAACATAAAGCACATCGGAAAAAGGCTAAACACAGTAAAACAGAGGAAGTGGTAATATAATCATTAGTGAGCTATTAATTAAAATAAATTGGGATTAATAATTGATGTGAAGGAAAAGAAAAAATACATAAAAACAAAATCACAATTTTCAAAGAAATAATTAAAAGGCTAAATTTAAGGTTAATTTTTATTACTTTTAGGAAAAAACTACATTATATTTCTATCAATACATATTATAAACAAAAAAAACTTAAGAGAAAACCAGCCATCTCATTTATAAAACACAATTTTTAAAATCATATCAATATTAGTTATAAATGATTAAGCAAAAATTTGTAAGTATTAAAAAATATCACCTAATTAACGATAATTTGTGTTAATCTATGATTCTCATCATCAACTAAGAAAATACAAATATGGTAACACTCGCACCTTAAGTCCTACATTATACAGAGTTAACGTAACACTATTAAAATCAAGATGGCATATGTTACTCTGTGGTTCTCATCAACTAAGAAAACACAGACAATATGGTCATACTCGCACCATAAACGTCACATTATAGAAAATCATTTAAAGCAATAGAAATGAAATTTAAAAAAAAATCAAAACGCTTATAAAAAGCGTATTTAACAAATAGTATATTTTGCCCTTTTAAAATTGACCTCCAGGCATTGTTTCATCAGATTTATATTAATCAATCGATAATTTGTCGAGTAAATAAATTCAATTTGATATAAATTGAGACTAGTCTTATTTGTTAAATAAAAGCAAACTATATTGTTAGTATTCAAAGGAAAAATAATGAACAAAAAGATAAGTGTAAGATTTCATTACGGATTTATTTAGGGTATCATGCGAGGGTAGTAAAAAGTAAAAAGTAAAGTTTGGTAAATTTCCATGAGATGGTGCCAAAAAAATGGATGCCGCTATTGTTGACTTGACCAAACCGGCACTCAAAAGGACATTTCAACGCAGTGTTCGGCGATGTTTAATCGCAATACGAAGGATTTTTCAGATCGATTCATGACTGTGGACGAAACTTGGATCCACCACTATAAATCAAAGTTCAAAACAACTGGTGAAAGTACAACGAAGAAGCAGCTGGGAAGGTGGATAAAATTGAAGGAAAAAACGGCCAAGACTGGAGAGCGAAAATGTGCTCTTCCACAAGACCTGAAAAATTTCCTGAAATTAAAAAATTGGCTCGGTGGGGAGCTATTTTTGTCAAATCAAAATGTCATCGCCACAGTAAATGATTATTTTGCAGAGTTTGACCAAACCTATTTTTCAGATGGGATTAAAATTAGAAAATTGACCCGAGTGTGTAAACTTCAAAGGAGACTAGGTTGAAAAATAGTTTTTTTTCCAAAACAATGCATTTTACTTGCTTTATTACCTAAAATTTTTAAACTACCTTTGTAGGTCTTATTTATTTACTTGACAACACTTATTATAAGTTTTACTTTCTAGAGATTAAATTTATAATATCTAAAAAGTATTGAATGATTACTTTGTTTCCCGACTTATATATAAAATATGTTGAATTTCAATAATCAAATAATTTATTACTATTATCAACTTAAGAGTAATTTATTAAAAAATATTATAAAATAAGAGTTAAAGCACTCCAATGTAATGATAAATAAAGAATATATAAATATGTTAGTCATATAATCTACTGTATTGTTAGTCGAGTCATGATTTGGAATAGTTGCTACAGAAAACATTCTAACCATATATTATATTATTGGATGATAGCTAGCAGAGAAAGCATGCACTACTATATCATTGATGTATCTTGAATTTATTTTATTATACAATGTATTTGGGTTCCATAATTACTGGAAATGGGGGTCCCAGGAATAAGCTGCCTATAAGGATAGGTGCTTTAAGCTTTTACCCCTCACTCCACAGCATTTAGTCTAAAGACAAAATGTAGGCTGTTTGGCACCTGCATCATTCCTATTTTGCTGTACAGCTCTGAAACTTGGCGTCTTACTAAGGCTAAAGAGAGAAAACTTCAATTCTGAGAACAGACGCTAGGTGGTACAAACGAAATGGTTCATCTTCAGATACAACAGCAACCTATAACCACCACAATAAAGGTGAGGCACAGGAAGCAGTTAGGCCACGTATTGAGGATGGAGCCTGGTAGCAGGTCAAGAGTTGCGCAATTTTATCATCTGTACTCAACAAATCAGATGTCAATCCTACCCTATACACCGGTGTTATGATAGGAAGATTCTAAGGCCTGATATGCGAAAATATGGGGTGCCGGGCTTTGGACCGACATTGCGTTTTATGGCATACCTGTGTTCCTCATGAAAGATACGAAATAATGATCTTAAATTATGGAGAACAGATCAACTGTTTATCAGGTCACTAAATAATGACACTAAAAGTAAATAGTCAATATAAATCAAGCTGGAAATAATTTTAGCCAAAGAATTTCTAAAGAAACAATGGAATATTTTCATTAAACTATTTAGTTTCCTCGATTCCCTTTTTTGGTGCATATTGCAATTTATAGAAACCAGAATTACTTTTAGATTTGACTTATCAGAAGCAGCTGCTGCTAAATCCTGTCCCTCTCTCGAATAGGTCAACTGCTTAAGATATTAGGGTGGAAAACTCAACCAGTATTGTCATCAATAATTTTCTTAAGATTTTCTCTCGGGAGTCTTATTGTAACACATTATGCATCTTGGCTTTTTAGACCGTGGTTTTATAATACATATTGACTGTCTGGAGCGTCCTGGACTTTATTATTATATTAAATAGAATATTCAAGATACATGAATGGATAAAGTTTTGAAAACTAATCGCAAATACATAATGAGGATATTTATATGTACAGCAAGCAACCGTAAAGCGGGCAGTTATATTTTATTTCTCAAGCAAAATGGATGACAGGGTGCACGGGGCAACCTTGGTCTTTGGCTTGCTGAGCGGAGTGCACGGACGGCTGCACGGACTCCACGCAGGGCGCGGGGGGCGCCGGGGGCTGCAGCTGGGGGGGCGCAGGGGGCTGGACCAACTCACTGGGCTGTTTGGAGAGTGAAGTGGGGCGCAGGGGTCCCGGCAGTCCGGTCATGGGATGATACGCCGGATACTGCGTCGGTCCAACCACCGGATGGTTGAACTGGGGCTGCTGGTAGGGCCCTCCCACCGCAGCCCCCTGGTTAAGGGACGGCGGCACCGACAACTGCATGATGGCCGGGTCGTTGGGCAACGACGGAACATTGTTCACAACACGGATGTCCTTGATGTCTGATCCGCGGAATAGGATGTAATCATACACCTGATTTTGAGGCGCAACTGGATATTGCGTCTCACGATCTTCTGTTCCAAAGGAACGTACTGAAAACAAAAGTATAAACATAATTAATAAGGAAAAATAAAACATTTTGTATATCTAGCAAAATTAATTTTTCAACTGGGGAGAAATTTGAAGTGTGGCACTAAAAACTTGTACAC
This sequence comes from Odontocerum albicorne, assembly GCA_949825065.1. Taxonomy (NCBI): domain Eukaryota; kingdom Metazoa; phylum Arthropoda; class Insecta; order Trichoptera; family Odontoceridae; genus Odontocerum; species Odontocerum albicorne. The sequence goes on from OX463845.1 coordinate 5,343,114, forward strand.
ATATTCAATCATAAAATTACGCAAACTATTTTAGAAATACATATATGGAGTGAAATGAGAACTCTGCGCGCTATTGCTGGGAAGACTGCGTGATCGTGTAAGGAACACCACAATCCGAGAGGTCTGTGAGGTCCAAGATGTGGTCAGGTGGGGACGACAGCGTCGACGATACTGGTACCAACATGTACAGAGAATGAATTCCATACATAGCTCTGCATGGGGTGCTGGATGGACGGCGTCCGCCAGGGAGACCCCCAAAACGATGGAGAGATAGCTGGAGCTCAGCATCACAGGACAATCCTGCAGTAACTGACTCTTGAGAGTCTACAGAAAGTTTAAGAAGAAGAAGATACATGGAGTTTGTTATCACCAATACAATAATTTTTAATTCTAATTTGAATTTTATTATTGTATCTATTTTTTCAATTTTGTATTTATTTATTTCGTACAATGTACGGTCTATGAAAGACCGTACATTATACGAAATAAATACAAAATTACCGGGGGTGTGTGACTACCCTAGGCACAAATTAGGAATCCAGATTTTAAGAATTTTTACATAAAGTTACGAATTTCGGCAACAAACATACATATCACGCCATCTCCCTGTCGGAGTAGGCAGAGGTTCGAGTGCCAGATTTTCCTATCTCGACACATCTTAAGCCTCCTCCACATTCATACAACTTCTACGATTTCTCTGACTTTCCACATTTCCTTCTTTCAAATTATCATTTGCTTGATCCAACTATACTTTCCTTGGTTTTCCTCTCACACGCCATCCACTCAGATTGGCACTATATATTTGTTTTGTTAGTCTTTCTTCTTTCATTTTTTCTATATGCCCAAACCATATCAGCGTGCTCTTTTTGCCAAAAAACAATTTTTATAAATGTCTAAGCATAAAATTAAGCATTTAAATCTACCCACATTTTTTATTGATAACCAAATATCATTAAATTGACATGGTTTATTTATGTCTGATATCCTACAGTGAGATAATTTTAAATGCAATATGTAAAATTATAGTGATATTTTTGGAAATGGACTAATAAACATTATCTTGATAATTTTGCATTTCAAATTCAATTTTATATAAATTGATTCTGATTACAAACATGGTTATAATCAAACTTGATAGATTTAAAAAAATAAATACAATGTATGATTAAAATTCATTCCAAATATGTTTAGCCTCTTCTTAGTCATTTTGCTCTATAAACAGTACTATAGATGTCCTTGCATTATAATTCTCACTGAAGTAATAAGTATTTTTTTAGTAAATTTTGCAAGATTCGAACATAATCATTAAATAAACAAAAACAAATATCTAACCACTTGAGATGAAAGAACAAGCATGACTTTTAATGACAATGGTTTTGCAGATACTGGTTTTCGTTAACACAAATGACCCTAAGAAGTTTCATCCTGAATGCTGTTCCAATGGCTCAAGTATGATCCACGCTTGCTAAATACATTTAACTTCTTCATAGATCTATAAGGTGAGTTATAACCACACGTATAATGTCGACTGCTATGTTTTATTTAAAAGCCTTAGCATTATGACGTCCATAGCCTAGTCGGTAAGGTGCATGTCTTCCAACCCAGGAGTTGCGGGTTTAATTACCCATTTTTTTTTAAAAAGGGTTCCAGTGTGGTTTTCTATATTCACATGCGCCGAATGGTAGTGTTGCCAACACATTCAATGACATCCGTACCTCCTCTCCAGTGCTGTGGTTCTAAAACCCAGTCTCCTGGGAACGTTCTACAATGTGTCCGAAACACTAATTAGAATATATTAAGGGATACCATACGTAGAAGATAATATTGAATAGGTCTACCTTCGAATAGGAAAAGCCCAACAGAAATTAAACAATATTTAGATGCTGCATATGCAGAATCTTCATAATATACCACAGTGAAAGATTGGGCGAAAGAATTTTACTTACACAGACAATCACTTGAATATCACCCTCGTCAAGGCAAACTAGCAGAAGACCTCGACCCACAAACCAACCTCAGGATATTTTCTCAGTGATGCTGAGAAATTAATTCATCCTCTAAAAAATGTATTTAACTACAGGGTGACTGAAGTATTCAAGCTTTATATTATATTTAAGAATTACAATAATAAAGTGTTATCAATATAACTGGACAGAAGTACGCATGCTATTGATAATAAAATATTTTATGAAAGATCCATTCAATAGTGAGTTTGCTTGGCAACTCAAAATGAATATCCGTGCAAAATTATATACTGTCTCAGAGTGCAATGCTTCTTTTATTAATTCATTATCAAGAGCTGATGAATCATACATAACATATGTAACTCGACATACAGAATGTTAACATCATGTATTTATCACATAATGGCACATAAAGTAACCAAACATGCACATGTGTATAACGAAGCATGTGTATACCAAGATTTTTTTTAATACATATATATGACATTATATAATGCATGAGGTGCGAAGAGAAAGGTCTGAGAATTAATATTGCTTAATGCAGTGACAGAAAAGTGTGGAAAAGAAAATGAAATGCAATTTATAGATAAACAACGAAAGATTGGGGCAAGTTGAGGAATTCTATTTAGCAGTATTTGCTCAGATGATGGAAGAGTAACCAGAGATATAGAACGACATGTAGCAATAGGAAACAAAGTTTACGGGGTCTTTGAACACATATACTCGAACCAGACAGTATCAAAATCTGCAAAGTCCATAACTTTAAGTATGAGAGTGAAACATGGAAGTGTAAAATAATATTTTTTAGTAAATGCAATGGGAGGCAAAGTAAAGATCTACTAAAAAGCATGTCGCGATCGATTGGTAGACCGCGGTTGACAGGTCGTGCACCCCTGACATACACGAGTAGTACATATATATCATCACATCAGTTTCTTTTAACTTACATCAATCTAGAATGTATACATACATTGTTAGTTTTTTAATGGTACATAAATTATTAATTCTGTTTAGGACTCGATCTGTAAGGCTGAGGCCACACAGGTAGGAGCCTCGCTTGGTGCTTAGAACTACACTGCGAGTTAGGCGACATATCCTAGCGAACCAACGCACCACATACTATCGCAATGGCCACACTGCACGCTTTGCGCCACGCTACATGGCGATTAGTCACTGAGTGAATCTCCTAGCGAACAGACGTGTTGGTTAATTTTATTGAGTCACTGTGATTTTACAAGATGGCGGAAGTTTTAATAACAGCTGCGTATAAAAGCGAGCCTTTGTGGAACCCATCGAGCAAATTATACAAAAATGTACCTGTAATAAAATCACTTTGGAATGAAGTTGCACAGAAAGTAAATAAAGATGGTAAGTTGTAATGAAATTGGTTAGTTTTGAGAGTGGCATCGTTTGTAAACTCAACCGCTCCTAAATGTCAAATGAATTTGTGCGAAGCACTTTGGTGTGGCCAAGCATGAAATCACCTAGTATACGAGTCACGTAAAACCTAGCTTAGCACCTAACGAAGCACTTTGGTGTGGCCTCGGCCTAAGAGGTCATCTAAAATTAAATAAATAATGTTTATTGATAGCAAAATAGTAATACGTAAAATACATATCCTGAAACTGCACATATATACCATCACACCGTCTCCCTATCAGAATACGAAGAAAGGACATAGTGAGACTTTCGCCGCCGTCGCCTCCTCCAAATTCATACTGTTTCTTTTGTTTGTTACCTTTCTTTCTTTCAAAATTCCAGACACTTTGCTCAAGCATACTTTTCTCGTTCATATTCAACAGCGGCTCTCACTTATGTTGTCTAGTATCTTTTGTCACTTATCCATTCAACATATCCAAACCGACACATCAGTTTTTAGCTCACATTCATCGATCATATTTTTCTTATTTCATTAATTTACCATGTCCACATTTAACTCCCATATATCAACGTTGATACAAATGCGCTGTTATGAACCATAATTTCAGCAGACTGATATTGCTTGAATATGTATTTTAATGCCCCATAGACTAAGTTTATATAAAGGATAAATCAAAATGTTACTATTTTTTGACACAGACTCAATTATAAGCCCATGCCTAATATTAGCACTGTATTTTATGCCTGTACATTTCAATATCTGACAAAATTCAATATTTCTTCTCTAAGTACAAGTATAAAGATAGATTTGATAAAGCTATGATTCACACATGTCCCAACAACAGCGCATCAAGATTTTATTTTTCAATAAAATGCATCATTTATTAGAAAATTGCTGATATTTTTACTTTCCCCACATTTGTAGTAATGAGTTTGGACAATAATAATGCATTGTTCGTTCTTGTAGCGTTCCATGGCTACTAATCGCAATGTATCTACACGACAGCTGTGAAATTTTCAGTGGCACCAAAATGACAAAATTAAAATGGTGTGCAATTTAAATCTTGCACTCTTGTTGGGACACCTTATACATAGTTAGCAGTTGAGCAACAATTTCTAGCCATAACATTTCTATAAATGAAAAAAGAAACATGTGTAAGCATTAAAATTGTGATCAAGAGTTTCAAGACATTTCAAGATTATGTAGCTTGAATACAGGTTAAAACCAATGTAAAAGATACAGGTTAAAACCAATGTAAAACCTGCTTATCCAAATTTTGGTTTTGTGCAATTACATTTAAATTAAACTATCTATTTTAACAACAAAAATTGTCACACAAACCGCAAACTACATCTCAGTTTAAACTTAATGAGAAATATTTTCTGTAAACTAGAGATCATTTCAGTTTAAACTAATTTATGCGAGATATTTTCTGTAAACTAGATCATCTCAGTTGAAACAAATTTACCAGATATTTTTTTTAAACTAGGTTTCTCAGTTTAAGCAGCTTTATACTTTCTGTAAAATTTAAATAACTCATTAAAAATATACATTCTTTAAAATGAATATTTATCATTCTTCTTGGGACATTGACATCTTTTTTTCTTTTTTTACAAAAAAATTATGCCAAAATTTTTAAACACGTCTAGATATTTCCTGGTCCACTTGATTTCAGTTATGTTTTAGTCGGTGTACCTCTTCTATGCATTTTTAACTGGTATATTTGTTACTGTTTCATCAATCAAACTCTCCACGTGTCCACTTTAGCCATGCATCCAATTCATGCAGTCCTTTTCTTTCACACATTCCCAATATTCCTTAGTGCACGCATCTCCACAGCGTTTATCTTTCTGTCATCCTACTTCCTGGAATACTCGAAAATACTTTATTAAAACAACTGACAAAAAAATATATATTCACTGTATATTTTCCACTTTTCATAATTTGAAATGTTCCCTAAATAGAACAAATAAAAACAATAATTTATAATATTTGTTAGTTAATATCTTATCAATATAATTATATATTTTTAATGAATAACAAAGAAGAGGTGGAGAGTAATAATGGAATGAGCGAGTTTGAAAATTTTTCACTGAGGGAAGTTAGAAGAATGAAAAACAGAAGAGAATGTGTGATGATATGCATGAATGTGAACAAGACAATGGCTGTGTGCGTGGATAGAAAGTTGCGGCGATCTGTTCTCTCTGTCTACACCAAAAGGGACATGGCATGATAGTATGTATATATGTATTATTATACATACATACTATCATGCCATGTTTGCTCAAATAAATTAAATTAGGTTGATGTATAATAAATGCAACAATAATTATAATTCAAACCAAATTAGTAAAAAAAAAACTTTAATTTGATTATTTATTTCTAGCAATAACATTATTAATTTAAAAAAACAATTATTATCTCACAGTACAATTGGAAATATATTTCGGGATTAAAAGAATTTTTGGCAAAAAATATTCAGATAGATAAAATGTTACTTGTAGGTAGGGCTTCAAAATTGTTCAACCGAGTTACTATTTTTTTTAACATTATTTGAAGTAATTATATAATATTCATTACAAATAATACATTTATACAAAATTCAAAGAGAAGCGATATATCTACATTTCGTGGAATTTTCATCATTCCAAATTATGCAAAATGCAAATCAATAATATAATTCTGTTCAGAATTGTAACAATATTTTTTTGGTCTGATCATTAGGATGCTATTTTATTGAGGTGGTGTAAACAAAGGTAACGCAATATAATGATTGTGCATGTGTAAGCATATGTCACTCTGTTGTGGGCCGATACTTATATTTTATTTCAGAACAATAATGACACGAATTTTCGAGTCCAATACACATATCAAAATCGACAATTCAATTTATATGAACATGAATAATTGCATTTGTTTATTTTTTTTTACTACGCGTTATTTATCAAATTCACAAGCAGCGATAAACTGAAAGACAATTACGTAGCGTTGGAAAGATGCGAGAAATCTGCCAACCCAACTTGAAGGAATATAAGGTTAATATTTAGCTACCGCCATAAAAAAATAACCTCTCATTACAACATTCTTAGTTTTCAATCGATTCTAGGTCAAAACAAGACGAGGATAATATATTATCCAATAAATTCCAACTAACGTAAAATAATGTAAATAACCGCTGAAATGAAATATCGAAACCCGCCAAATCACTACCGTAATGTTTCTTTTCCGAATTACCGCTAGAAGCGACAATAAACTCCCGATATAGAAACAACTTCTAAACAAAAGCGGTATTTCACTTAGACGAAAATTATAAATTATTGGATTACATTTAATATTACTAGGGAAAACTTTGAAGGATTGAAACATAATGATATAACAAGAATCCACTATAAACTTACCGCTAGCCAAAGCAATGGTGCACTCTTGAGGATCTACTGTAAAAAGTCGTCCTTCATATCTAATATCGGCTTTCGATATAAGGCTTATTTTGGAGCCCAGCTCCGGCATTCCCGAACTCATAATGATCCAATTGTAATGCTACACGGATTGATGAGATATTTAACGATAATGACCAGCATCGGAAATGGAATCACCACAAAAACTGCCGCAAACGGCGTACACAAACAGCTGAGTTTGGTGATGTCACGACAGAGCATAGAGTTGAAAACTAATCAACAAAGTCAAAAACGGTTACATTTTCAAGACAAAAATATTATCAAAATATTTTTCCAATATCCATAAAATGTAAAAATGTTCACGAAAATAAAGTATGGTTATATTTTATTGAAATTATTTTTACACGCATTGAAAGTTTTCTTTCACATGCAACGATTTAAAAAAAAACATTTGTTGTGTCCACACCTTAAACATTTTTCAATATCTGTGAGTAAACTAAACTGATTTAAAGTAATTGATGAATATTTTTCCATAATATTTAAAAACAAAGCTAAAAGCGTTTCTAAACTATGATTTCAATTGTATAAGCAACCAAAAAAGTACTATGAAGCAAATGTGTGATACTTAAAATCTATTTTATGAAATCTTTTGCCTTTCTTTACTTTGTATTGTATATGATCATCTTTCTTTCATTTAGAGCATATTTTTCATAAATGTTAAAATAACACATATTCAATATATTTTTAAGCTAGGCGTTCATAAGTTATTTTTGTTACTCATTTCTCCTGCATTCCTTGAAACTATACTGTCCATGTAAGTTACTGGAGCTTTACAAATATATAAATAAAATTTTAGTCCTTTTCCCCTAAATCTCTGTTATCAACAGATTCAATGGTCTTTCTCATTTTTTTCTTTCGAATTGATCAAGGAACTATTTATATAAATTCAACTTTTTTATCATTTTAAGTTTTCTAACTGTGGGCTGGTTTCATAAAACAAAATAAATAAATAGATATAGAACAGTTATACTCGTAAGAACCGAAACCACATTCAAACAGAAGTCAAATTAAATTCCACGACACTAAGAATTTTGAAATAACAGAAAATTCAAAGCATCATTCACTGATTTGTAGATACAAAAATCGCTTATCATTTACAGAATCAACTAAATGAAATTGCATATGTAATACTTTTGATTTCATTTAATTTTTTAACTTGTTTTATAAAGGTCTTTTTTAATTTCAATTTAATATTTACATATATTTTAATCGTGGTTTTATTATCGATGATAAACATTTGAAGAAATATAATGTTACATATTTGAATTCAATTTGAGGCATATAATATTTTTGCCGTGCAAAGCGCAAACTAGATCATTTTAGTTTTGGCAAAAATGAGTTGTCACTATTTTTAAATCAACGTATCAGTGTTCAAACAAGTGCGTTAGTAAATTTGTTGTTAAATATTTTAATTTATTTAGTTTTAACACATATAAACACTATGTTACGTCACAAGCAGAAGCGTTTCAATGTACATTTGAAATTTTATTATTCATGTCGATTTTATCAAGTTATCAATGGAGGAAAAAATGCCTAGTTACGTTTAAAAATTAAACTGTTATTTTTTCGTGAAAAAATGTCAAAAAAGGGAAAAGCATGGTTGGCCATGTGATTGAAATTTTAAAATGAAGAAATTAATGAGTGAGATAAACAGAAGGAATTTTATGACAATACATATGTATGAATGTGGAGAGAAGGTGAAGGAAGTATATCGTGATAAGAAATTTAAGCGTCCTGTCCATTTCTCACTGTCAACGTGTGCGTGAAACACTTTTTTTGACACCCAAAAACACTTAAATCTCAGAGCCAATATGTACATAAAATATTTTGTTTTATCTAATTTAGACAAACAGTGTTATTAAACGTGTTTGTCCGCCAAAAATAATACCCCAACTCCTCCATTACGTATTGAGTTACCCGTAGTTTTGACAAGTTTATATTACAATTGGGTTTTATTACTTTATTTGGAACAAGCTGTATACAATTTAATGGGAATGTAATATTTCATATTATCATCGTCATTCATCCACTGCAGGATATAGGCCTCTCCAAGTTGTTAAAAAATCCTATCCTTTGCGTATTGCTGCCATGTAATCGCTGCTTACTTACGTATTTCATCCACCCAGCGTACCTTTAGTCTTCTTACAGGTCTAGTTCTGCCTATTGAGTAGCACTGGATTATTTCATACGTCCAATAATGATCCGTTGTTCGGGCGATGTGCCCAGCCCGCTCCCACTTCAATATTTTTGCGATCTCTATAACATCGTCAACTTTTGTTTGGGTGCGTATCCACTCATTGTGTTTGCGGTCTCGGTCTGTTATAACCTAGCATGCACTTCTCCATGCTGCGTTATGTTGTATGGAGCTTTTGTATCATTCGTACAGAAAGAGTCCATGTTTCGCATCCATATGTTAGTACTGGTAAGATGTATTGGTTAAATACCCTCCGTTTGAGACAGATGAGGAGAATTCAAAGGAATTCCAAATATTGCATGTTCACTGAGAAGAGATATTTTTTATAGAAATTAGGTAGCTACTTATGTCGCTCTTTGATTACCACTGTGATCGCCACGCATTGAGATACAGTGCGATCAATGCTACCAACAATTAAAAAAGATTTCTGAAAGGTAATGTCGGACGTAGTTTTTGAACGAATATTTTTATAATAAAACTAAAATAATCGTCCCTGAAATATACATGGTTTAAAAAAAAATAAGGCTATCTTAGTGATTCAAATCTTGTTAATCGTTTTATTTTTTTACATCCACCTCGTAGTTTCACTTGAAATCATCTGCCCATCATGGCTGCTGCAGTCGGTAGGATTTGCGGAGCTGGACTTCTTAAAACAAATAGCTCCGCAATTAAACAGGCAAGATATATTTCTATTAGTAATCTGTAATTAATATTTTTTTCTTTCAATTTACTGTGCCCCCAATTATATTTTCTTAACATATATATTTTACATATATACATATTGTTAGTCGATTTTCCGGTTTTATCCTTAATTTAACTTAAAAACATTGCTGTAAAAGAATATTATAATGATTTATGGCGTTTATTTAAGTATATGTGTTACTTGCAGTGTAGTATTGTTTATTTTCCGCAGATCGCCTTTATTATGTAACGACCTTACCTAATTCTAACCACAATCTTTCAGATCAGTAAATTGTCAACTACAGCTGGAGGATGGACTAAAGGGCAAAAATACGTACGTATTTAAATTTCATTCGATTTTTATGAGTTTTTACACGGCTTAACATATTTTAGATATAATTTTTTTTGTTGTTTTCGATGGAAAAAAATATTTTGACAGGTTACAAAATATAAATTTTTCCCCCAGTTCTGTTGCTATCCTAAATTTCTATTTTTTTTTAAAATATTTTTTTAAGTTTTTATTGAAAATTTTTAGCATTTGTATATATCTGTGCAATATGAACGTAAAAAATAAATTGTTAATGTGATGTTTTTATAATAATTGTAATGATCAAATATATGTAGATATGATACAATAAATTTTCTGTATCTTGAGGGATTTGACTGGTATAAGGAAACTTGGGTCAAAAGTTTTGAGATTTTTTTTTATAATTATGATTGGTATTAATATATGCCAAAAAAACACCTGTAAATATTATAATTTTTTAAATTATTAAATGTAAATTTTGAGTATATTTCTTTAATACTACAATCAACTGAGAGTTATAGAAATCTTTTTACTAGCATTGTATTCAATATACCTTTCTGTCGAACCCCATTTCACCCGGTTTTACTCGTATGTTGGAAAGACCAAATTAGACCTAAGTTTGATAGAATTTCCTGATAATCTAGTAAAAATAAATTATTTGAAAATTGGCATATTCATACATGATGAGGTATTCGCATAAACTTCGCATAAAAGCAATATGGAATAGATTAAAAAAATATATATAAGTTTAACTATGAATGGTACGACAACAAATCAAAATAAAATACATTACATTCGGGCGCCACTTGGAAACATCAGAAATGTACTGATGACCAACTCTTCCAACCTTGGAACATCCAAACTAAAGCCAAAGAATTCTGGATTATAATGATTGATTTTCTGGGGTGTCTATTATTGACATAGAAGGCATGTCTGATTCAAAAGAGGAACTTCTTTCCAACATTATCAAACACTATGATGTATTTATAGTTCAAGATACACCGTGGACCAACACACCAAAGGCAAAAATGTTAAAAGTAAAGATTGATACAAGAAAAACACGACATGAGTTCTTTGTTAACAATATGTTTCAAACATAATTCTTGAACTCTTATTTCATACTTTTTTAGTAATTTTTTTAGATATTTCGCAAGTTCTTTTTATTGACATTTCACTAATTATCCGTGGTAATTGGCGAACATTCGAGCCCGGATAATTGAAAAACATGGTTAATCCAAATTAAGTTTTTATCGAGTTAAACATTTTAAGAGATGAAATACTAGAGTAATTTTGCTATAGAAGATGAGTACACAAACAAGTTTTCTCAATGTTTGACAGATACAACCACTAAACGCCGGTATCATAGCTCTGCAATTACATTGGGAATCCCCGAATTCACAGATTTTCATGTTTGTGTGAAAACTGATTACTTACTAGCGTTATTAGTCAATTGGTATAATGTAAACTATAGATTTTATAACAGTTTAGGTTCTTGCTTTGTAATTTTCAAAACGTGGACTTGAGTTAAAAATTTGGAGAAAAATATTTTTCGGGTTTGCAAAAAAATGGTACTACAGAAAACCACGGATAATTGAACCCCGGATAATTAGCACTCTACTGTATTTTGAATGAATCTCGCATACTAAAATTTCCATTGCCAGATTCATCATATAGTATTTTTTCAAATATTTTTATATGTCATGTGTATGTAGACCAATAAAGAAATACATGGCTGGACTGAGTGCTATTGGTTTTATATTGTACAATACTTCGTATGGAGTCGAGAAATTGGGAATGTTCAATACAAATAAAGTATGATTCCAGTTGCTAACCAGTTTGGGCGTGGTGGGAGGTGGAGTGGGCTCTCTGTGGTTTGCCCTGGAGCAGTCTGTGAGTGCTTCTGACGACTCTGTGCATCCTCCCAGCTATCCTTGGACTCATAAGGGATTCTTTTCATCATATGATCATGCTAGGTAATTTATAAATTTTTTAATTTTGTAGAATATATTGTGCCAAAAGCACTAAAAAAGATCGTGAAATAAAACAATATTTTTGGTGGCATCTCTGAATCCATGACATTCTGTTCAGGAATGTGCACACTTCACTGTTGCAGATGATTATTGCATCGCCAATCTTTCAGAAAAACTCTTGACACGCCCACCATTGACTCTTTTGATATCCTGTTACCTGATCTTTCTTAATTACATTTCTAAAAGTGATAATTATAATATATCTCAAATGTAACATTTGTCTTCTGTGCATTTGCATACTTCATAAAGAGATGTTAATTAATTTTTTTATTTCACAATAGAAACTGCCATTATTTTGAAAAACTTTTTGTTGGTAAAAAAATGGTAATATTGCAAACTGCTAGAGCAAATGTGATAATTTACATATGGTTTGAAGAATCGAACCTTAACACCTAATGTAAAATGCTCATCACTCGCTACGAGATTTTCACATAATTTAGTTTTAAAAAGGAAATTAATAAAAACCTTAAAATATTTATTGATGTATCAATTAATTTTTTTCTTATTTTATGAAGTACACTGTTTAAACATTAGAAAACTTATTGTCTATGTATTTTATTTAATAAAATATATATTATGGTATCTTTGCGAAAATGTAGATGTAGATTAATTAATTATATCTGTTATTAAAAAAAAAAAAATCTGTGTCATAATTTATCTTTTATATATATATTTTATTTTTTAAATATATCCATTAATTTGTTCGTAACATTGATTAAAACTCCGTTTCACAAAAACATTCGGTATTGCGTGGGAAAATTTAAAAGCTCTGTTCGATAATTGTAGAAATTCGGGTCATCTTTTAAATGATTCACAGATAATAATTGCTTGCTTTTTTCTATATTTCAGTTTGTTTTTGGAAAAACTGTTTGAAGTTGATTTTTCTATTCTATTTACTTAAGGAACTATTCGTTAAGATTGGATAGTCTAATTTGTATGTGATTTTTCACTAAACGCAGCCAGCCTGTATCAATTTTGGTAAATAATATAGGTTCATAGAGGGTTCCAATGATTGATGAATCAATCCATCTGTTAAGTGACCCTCTTGGCTTTCTTTTGATTTATTTGGTTTTGATTTAAGTATGATAATTTTTCAGCGTCCGTCGTGGGTACGAAGTATACAAGCAGGTGTGCGCGGCTTGCCACTCCCTGCAGTATTTGGCCTACCGTAATTTGGTGGGAGTCTCCCACACCGAGGCAGAAGCTAAAGCTGAGGCCGCCGAGGTATAAATTCATGTCTTCTCTTAATGTGTCATTAATGTTAGTTTGTTTTTTCAGCATATATATTTTTAAGTAAAAAAATCTTTCGAGATGTTAAGGGTAATAAAATAAAAAGCAGGAATACAAATTTAATTGATTGTATTCCTGTTTATTTTTATATGTTTGGAGTAAATTTCTTATCTCTAATTTCATACCATCACGCCATTTCCCTGTCAGAGTAGCCAGAGAAAACAGAGGGCCAGGCTTTCTTATCTCGATATCCTTAGCCTCTTCTACATCCTTACACCATCTCTTATAAATTCTATGATTTCTTTGACTTTCTACATTTTCTTATTTCAGAATATCATTCACTTGATCCAACCATACATTCCTTGGTCTTCATATCACACGCCTCCTACTCACATTTGCACTATACACCAGTTTTGTTAGTTTTTCTTCATTCATTCGTTCCACATGCCCAAACCATCTCAGTGTGCTCTTCTTCACCTTACTCAACACATCAGTCTTAAGTTCACATTCATCATTAATCACTTCATTCTCTAATTTGTCGTACACTATCACTCCATATATTCTTCTCAATACATGCATTTCTACAGCATTTATTCGACTCCTATCAGTCATTTTCCATATCCACGTTTCATTCCCATACATCAAAGTTGACACCAAAATACTATTATGGATAGCAGATTTTGATACTATCCAATGCTTCCAGCTTATATGTCTTAACACCCCATTAACGTTTCCTGTTACTACATACCATTCAATATCCCTCTTGACTCTTCCATCATCTGAAAAAATACTACCCAAATAGCAGAATTCCTCAGCTGGCTCCAATCTTTCATTATTCACCATTTATTTTTCCTTTCACACTTTTCTATCACCATAACCTTTGATTTCGCAACATTCATCCTCAGATCTTTCTCTTCGCATCTCTCGCACAAGTTACTTATCAAACTCGGCAATTCATCTTCACCCTCTGCTAACACTATCACGTCATCAGTATACAGTAATCAGCATATGTTCCCATTCGACGTTTGTATGCCACCAATTATAGAAAAATATCATGAAGAAAAGATAAAAAAAATTCAGTCACAATTGATTTGAGTAAAATATATTTTTGATAAAGATTATTCCTAACTCGAACAATGAAGTATTTTTCTTATGAATGAATAATGAACTATCATAATATATACGAGGGTCGTCTATAAAGCAGTACCCATTTGCCCATTGGGCATACTTAAATCAACATTCTCTGGTTATTGAAGGTCTTCTGATCTCAGTCACTTGTACTTGGTGAAAGTATTGTTGCTATTTTAAATTTTTTACCATATCTGCCCTTGTTTGAAATGAAACTAAGCAATAAAAAACTTCACTGTCTATGAATTGCAAGCAGTCATTTGATTTCTGAATGCACAAAATGTCAGTCTGTTTGAGTTTTATCATAAGATCAAATCAGTCATTTGATTTCTGAATGCACAAAATGTCAGTCTGTTTGAGTTTTATCATTAGATCACATCAGTCATTTGATTTCTGAATGCACAAAATGTCAGTCTGTTTGAGTTTTATCATTAGATCACATCAGTTCATAGTAAATTTGTTATGAATGAATCATCATGATATGGTAATTTCAAACAAAGAGGAGGGAAAATGTATTCTGATTAAAATTTCCATTTCTTGTTACTGAAGAGGTTCAAGAATCACATTGATGACTTTGTGAATAAGGACATGTCCTTGAAAAATAATGAAATTCATCAATTTCCTTACATATCTGTTGGACGACCTTTGTGGCCTAGTTGGTATTCTGAACCGGAGGTTACGGGTTCCAATTCCGCTAAAACGCAGTTTTTTTTTTTTTTAAATGTTTTCAGTCTGGTTTTCACTCAAAGCCTGATAATTACCTTTCTGGTTGGTTGTATGAGATTGTCATATGACAATAATCCCACAAGGTTGTACTGTATACAAAGAAAGTATTATACATGATTCGCTCAGGTGCTGCTATAGTTGCCAGACGTGATTTGGTAAATATTAGTGGGTACGAGTGTTATCAACATAAACAAAAACACAATAATCTTTACCGACCAACTTTGCAGTCATTAAACGGTGTATTTTTTTTTATATGTTTTAGATCATTAAAATACATATAATTTTAATATAAAAGAGTTACAGTGCCCTTGAAGAGAGTTTGCTCTCTTTACGGCGCCATATAAAATTGTCATTTGAATTGAAAAATCTCATTTTCTAATTCATGAAATCATCACGACCCATATTGGCCGTGGAAAAAATTGTGCCAGATGGGGTCACAGACTGATTAAAAGGACTCTATGACAAAGGCATCGCAGCATTTGAAAGAAGGGTTCTTAGGACAATATACGGCCCAGTGAGAGACCACAATGGTTGGCGTCGTCGATATAACCGAGAGCTATATGATATCTATAAAGAGCCCGATGTGATCGGATCCGTCAGAGTAGGGCGCTTGAGATGGGCTGGTCACATAATCAGAATGGACGACGACAACCCTACAAAACGCCTCACGCTCTCAGTAACACAGGGACGTAGAAGACCAGGAAGGCCCAAAATGCGATGGATGGACAGTGTCAACACGGATGCATCGGTGTTGCCAGTGAGAAATTGGAGAATAAGGGCATCAAACAGACAAGAATGGAGGAAGCTCCTGGATTCAGCCAAGGCCCACCCAGGGCTGTCGAGCTTAGGATAATAATAATAATAATGACAAAGGCATTGGTCAGTTATGATAAGGTCTTAATGTTGATGGTGACTGTAGAAATAGCCTCAGGTGTGTGTACACATATATAACATATAGATCACTTTTCTTTCAGTTTATTTATTATTATTTAAAAACAAATTCTACTCTCTGGATGACCTTTGTATTTGCTTTATGCTTCAATTGTTAAATAAATGTGTTTTGTTTTATTCTCCAATTATATTAACTACAATTAGAGTCACCTTCTTTTCCAGGCTATGATCAAAGATGGTCCTGATGATATCGGCAATTATTTTATGAGGCCAGGAAAACTATCCGACTATTTCCCCTCCCCCTATCCCAACGAAGAAGCAGCTAGGGCTGCCAATAATGGTAAGTTATATTTAAAACAATGCTCAAACCCCAATCCTACCACAGAATTAGCTGAAGTTCATGACAAATTTCAATTTTTTGTAACAAAATTCTGTAGAAATATGCCCACTTAAGGCTAGCATCGTACTTTATGAAAATTATGCAGCTGAATTAATGCAATATCTAAACAGGTCTCAGTTGTCAGCTGTTGATGACACTCGTTCTAACTTAAAGACATATTTCATTATTATATTAAGATTACAACCAAAACAGGATGTCCTTATAATTTTCAATTGTTTGTATTGTGAGAAATGTTAGGATCTTTTTTGAAGTTCAAGTAACGGTAATTGCAAAAAAAAATCGTTTTTAAGGGTTTGACGAACATATATTCTCAAATATACTACTGTCATAATTATGTTTATTGAATGACAATATTAATGATTTTCAAGTATACCTCCAAACACATATTTTATTTCAACATTTAAAAAATATATAAGCTCCAAGAAAACCACATGTATACAGTATGTTAACCTGTAGCCTGATATACATTGTTTGATTATATTGTGTTTGATGATAAAAAATTCACACTGACTGAATATGTTTTGTCATAATATGCTCATAATAGCAGTCATTAACATAATGCACTGATCATTCAACATAGATATATGTTCTACACCAGTGAGGCACATAATGAGTTTTTGATAGGTCCTAAAACTTGGTTTAAAGTTGGTAACGTAATTTTTGTCAAGAGCATTGCTAGCGTTAGAGTATTTTTGGTATGACGAGTGTGGGAAAAAAACCTATGGAAGTTAGCTTGTAAAAAAACACGAAATATATGAGAAAATATAAAAATTCATTAAAAGGTTTATGAATGTGAAGGATACTTTTAATGTGAATCTTTCTTCTCAAATATTTGAGTTCAATTTAAAAATATTTCACTAAAATTTGATAATTTTACCTAGGATAACAATATATTGTACAAATTTTAGAAAATATGTTATTTAATTATAATGAATTATTTGGAAAGACATATTATAGAAATGATTTAAAACGAATCCAGAGGAACTATCTTACCAGTTAGTTTTGTGCCGTGAAAAATCTGTTAATTAGAACTTTACACCTCAAATACTACCCTTTAAAGAAATTTCAACTATCTGGTTTCTTGAAAAATATCTCTCGAAGGGTTTCACTGTTCATAAATTGAATGTGTGTGAATTTAGCATTGTTTTCACTTAATTTGCATGTAAATATAGATGTACATATCGCTGATTTATACATATACAAAACAAGAACTTTCAATCCTGAATGTCACAGATAACTTTTTAGAAATTGTCTCAAGATAAAATATAAATTTCCAGGTGCATATCCACCCGACTTATCATACATTGTGTCTGCGAGGAAGGGAGGAGAAGACTACTTATTTGCACTTCTAACTGGATACTCAGACCCACCCGCAGGTGTCGTTGTCCGAGAGGGGCAATATTACAATGCTTACTTTCCTGGAGGAGCTATTTCAATGGCCCAAGCACTGTACAATGAAGTAAGTCACCATAATATGTATTTAACACGTTGACTGCCGACGCACAAACAACGCGCTACGACGGGTGCTGGCGGTAGACTGACCAATAGAAGTGACATACTGATATTACGCGTAAGTGTGTGATCGGTACCCAGCGCTCTCCTCTCATTACGCACAAACGCGTAATCGGCAGTCAACGTGTTAATAGAACATATTTCATGTTTTTATCCTTTTTGTATTACATATGTCATAAATATCATAATGTAGTCTTAAACACATTCAGTCCTGAGGACACACCTCACGTGCCCATGCAAACTTACACCCAGTACATGTGAGGCATGTTTGGTTGATAAGTTTGTGTCATTGCTAAATTTCACCACAGGTATGTATTGACATAAAAAGTTTGTAAATAGAATGGCATATGTAACCTTGTTATTTGTGATTCAGCTTAAAATATTTACTTAGTTACAATACTTACAATAAGTAGTTTTGGTAAATTTTTAATAGCCAAATGGTTTTTCACTTTTTTCAACATATTTGATTGTTAATCAGAAAAGTTGACAGTTTTTTTACCTTTTTATATATTTGTATGTATTGGGAGTACAAATTAGTTCGGTCCGTTCCCAAAAGATGGCTCTGACTGTTATGAATGGCTCATAGTGACAGCCGATTTTGGCGGTTTCAGAGAGGTTAGACATCTGCCAATAATATTCAGTTTATATCGCTTTGAGTTTCATGCAAAAACCTTGTTTTGTACAGTGTTGAAAATGTTGAATTTTGTGTTAACCGAGCAGCATTTGCGGGAGATTTTAATTTTCTGCTTTAATTGGAAGAAAAGTGCAGCTGAAGCCCATAGAATGCTTGTCGAAGTTTATGGAGACGCTGCTCCAACTGATAAATCATATAGGGAATGGTTTCGACGTTTCAAGGATGGAGATTTCAGCGTCGAAGACAAGCTTCGCTCTGGACAGCCAAAAAAATTCGAGGACAAAGAATTAGAGGCATTACTCGAAGAAGATCAGAGTCAAACGCAAGAGGAGCTTGCAGGAGTGACTCAACAAGCCGTTTCCGTACGATTGAGAGCCATGGGAATGATTCAAAAACAAGGAAATTGGGTGCCTTATGAACTGAAACCGAGAGACGTTGAAAGGCGATTTTTCACTTGCGAGCAGCTGATTCAAAGGCAACAAAGAAAAGGTTTTTTGCATCGGATTGTAACTGGAGATGAGAAGTGGATATTCTACGACAACCCCAAGAAGAAAAAATACTACGCTTAGCCCGGTCAATCGTTGCCATCGACCTCAACACCAAAACCGAACATACATGGTTCGAACATCATGCTCTGTATCTGGTGGGATCAAAGGGGTGTTGTTTACTATGAGGTGCTGAAACCTGGCGATTCCATTACGGGCGATCGCTATCGGCTACAATTAATTAGTTTGAGCCGTGCATTGCGAGAAAAACGGCCGGAATACGAGCAAAAACATGATAAAGTTATTCTTCTTCATGACAACGCTCGGCCTCATGTCGCAAAAGTCGTAAAAAAATATTTGGAAACGCTCAAATGGGATGTTTTACCGCACCCGCCGTATTCCCCGGACATTGCTCCTTCTGATTACTGGTTGTTCCGAAGGATGCAGCACAATTTGGCAGGTCACCGGTTCACTTCTTTCGTAGAAACCGAAAATTGGCTCCAAACTTGGATCGCCACAAAAGACGAGTAATTTTTTCGAGATGGAATTCGAAAATTGCCTGAGAGATGGGAAAAAGTAGTAGCCAGCGATGGACAATACTTTAATTGATCTGTTCATTCATTTTGTTTAGAAATAAATGCATTTTTGAACACAAAAAAACAGACCCAACTAATTTGTACACACAATATACTAATTTCTTAATATCAACAGATATTAATCTCACATCTTCCTCTATTTCGTGTGCTGATAACGTATATCTAACTTCCTGACTTGCTATTTCTAGGCCATGGAGTACACGGATGGTACGCCACCTTCAGCCAGTCAGCTGGCTAAAGATGTCTCCGCATTCCTTAAGTGGGCTTCTGAACCAGAGCATGATGACCGTAAATTAATGGGAATCAAAGCCATAGCGATATTTGGCCTCCTTGGCGCCGTCAGCTACTACATGTACAGACACAAGTGGACTACACTGAAATCTAGAAAGCTCGTATTTAAACCACGAAATTCGTCATAATAAACCAAATACACATCAATTCTGTGTATATTTAAATCAATTAACTGTAGTGTAATCATTGTTGGTCCCAAAAGAGGCGATGTATAGAACGAAATATTTTCAAATGACAAATGTTAAGGATAATTATGCCAACACGCTCGCTCGCTTGTCAATATTTAATTTACAAGCTCAAAAAGAAAATGTCGCAAACTTTTTTTATCATATGCACCATATTGGTTCATTGATTTTATTTGAATTTGTCTTCTGTAATATATTTCTTTACAATAAACAAAGCATTTTGTCACATGCAGAAATTTCATAAATAGCCAACCAATATGTATTTAGTATTTAACGTAATATTGTAAGTAATTGATTTCTATTTTATTTTGGAATGTAAATATTAGTTTGGATGTCATCAAAGGACCAGAAATAAACAAGTATTACGTTGTACATCATTGTTCATCAATACAAAACCCAGAAAGAGAGAATTAAAACAAATTATATTTGAATGGATATTTCTTTGTTATTTATTATATCCTAATAAATATTACATAAACTCGAGTACCAAACATTTTTATTACTAGTATTTCCCAATTAAGGATTAATTAAGCTTAGACTCTTTAAATATATTATGGGACTAATAATAAAAATGGAGTTTAAGAAAATAATGTTAGAATGTTTGTCTTTCATCCAGAGGTTTCAGCTTCGGTTCCTGACAGTGATATAAAATAAATATCCCAGTGTGATTTTGTTAACATTAACCAGTTAAAATCTGACAGATTTTAATGAAAAATTGCCCATAACGCTCCAGATTTTTTTATTATTTTATAATATAACACAAGCTATTTCATGCAGTGTTACATAATTAAATCAAATATACAAAAAAGCAAATTGTCTGATGTGGACCACAATTATTTAAAAGTAGAGTGCTATTGGCCACCCTATTACTGCGTATCTTAGGACTATGACATTTAGAGAAGCGTGAAAAATTGTCAAGATGTTTGGGATGCCTGTACCAGTAAAAAGACGAGAGAGCACACATCTATCATCTAACAAAAAAAGGAATCACAATTGAACAACAAAGTAACAATGGATAGTTCCAAGATGTATGTTTATTTATCCTCAAAATGTTTTAAAACCCCTTTTTCACACTCTTTGATCTCATATTTTCAGACTTACAAAAATACTCTCATTACACATAATTTCCTTACATAATTTTTTCCCCTATCTTATTGATTAAGCATTATACATCTACTTCATGGTGTCCAGAATGATAAATACAAAGATCATGGAGTCCAGAATGCTAAATCGGCTGGAAGCATTCAAAATGTGGATTCATCAAAATTGCTCAGAATTTCACAATCAATTTCCTCCAATGGAATAAGAGCTCATTATGATACTACAAAATATTGAAAGATTGCTTATTTTGATAATTTATTGAGAACAGGAAAATACCACTTCGTAAAATAAATGATAGTTAAAATTGGGTGTCGACATGGAATCGTTAGAAGGTACCTACTTATCTTGGTTATGTAACATTTAAGAATGGACAGTTGAAGAGCTACTCCGTGCCGCTAAAGATAGAGATATTTTCTTAAGAGTGACGCCAGTTTCGCCAATATCAAGGGACTGGACAAGACACAAAAATCTCTGATGCCTTGGATTAGTAAAGATTTTCATGGGCAAGTATATTTATATCATCATATCTTCTCACTATACTTCGGAAATTCTAGGATGGGTCCTTTGACAGTTGACAAATTTGCCCCAATACAACCTTGTAACGACGTTCACTAATTTTAATTATTTTATCAACTTTAAAATAAGCCTCGATTCTAATAAATAGCAAGTTATTTAGGTCAATACATTACATAAAACTAACAATAATGACAAATTAATACATCTTGTTACAAATTAGCAAAAATATGGCAGTTTTTTTAAATCAAATAATATTTGGTGACCTTTGTCAAAAGTCACTACGTTAGTTGGATCTTGGCCTATTTAAAGATAGATACAAATCATACAATACATTAGAAAGTCAGTATAATGAAAATTAGGAATTAAAACGTCAGTTTAAAGACAAACAATTTATAAAAAAACTATTCGATTTGTAAAAAAAAATCGATTATACCCCATCCCTTTGAGACATGACGTTTAAAACGCCACACGACTCATCCTAGATTTTCTGAACTATAGTATAGATTTGAACGGGCAAGTATATATCATCATATCTTCTCACTAACACAGTTATCACAAACTTACAAAAACTAGAGTATAAAAATCAAAATAAAAAAAACTTTGATATATCATAGCTTTGATTCTAATAATGCCCTTTTTAATAATTATTGTTACTATTTTTTTGGTCTATCTTTGAAGATAAGTGATAGCAGAATTCTAGATTTTCAGAATCTGGTAGATCATGATTAGCATGCTTCTGCAATCATCAGCAAGGCGAATAAACTTCAAAGATATCAAAAGTCTAGAAGGGATTGTGAAATAATGCGTATGTTAGTTCATTTGTTAAAAAATATTGGGTGTACAAATAAGTCACCGCCGTTTGACAAAAGTTGGCGCCACCAGTAAGTTATGGTTAAAATTGTCAGATGTAAAATGTCATTATCGTAAGGTTGGACATCTGTCAACAACATGACCTTGAAATATTAGTGAATTTTTATCAGTATAACATATTTTTTTGTGTTCGAAAATGTCAAGTTTTGAGCCGAATAAGCGTCATTTGCGGGAACTTTTGATTTACTTCTTCAATTTGAAGAAATCTGCAGCTGAGGCGCATCGATTGCTTGTAGAAGCATATGGTGAGGCTGCCTTAAGTGAGAGAAGTTGTCGTGAGTGGTTTCAAAAGTTTAAGAACGGTGAATTTGACATCGAAGACAAAGAACGTAGCGGAAGGCCGAAAGTGTACGAAGACGCGGAATTGGAAGTATTATTGGATCAAGATTCGTGCCAAACGCAAGAAGAACTTGCACTTACATTAGGAGTGACTCAACAAGCAATTTCACATGGGTTGAAATCATTGGGAATGATTCAAAAACAAAGAAATTGGGATTCATATGAACTGACACGGAGAAACTTTGAATGCCAATTTTCCACATGTGAAATGCTGCTTGCCAGGCATAAACGAAAGGGTTTTCTGCACCATATAGTCACTGGTGATGAAAAATGCATCCATTATGATAATCCAAAAAGGAAGAAATCATGGGGATCCCCTGGTCATGCTTCAACATCTACGGCTAAGCCAAATATTCATGGAAAAAAACTCTTGTTGTGTATTTGGTGGGATCAGCTTGGTGTCGTGTATTATGAGTTGCTCAAACCGAATGAATCCATTGCTGGGGCTGTCTACCGAACATAATTGATGAGATTGAGTCGAGCACTCGAGGAAAAGCGCGCCCACTACTACGCCAGACACGACAAAATTATTCTCCTGCATGATAATGCTAGTCCACATGTTGCAGCACCGGTCAAAACCTATTTGGAAACACTCAATTGAGAAGTTTTACCCCACCCGCTGTATTCACCAGACATTGCTCCTTCTGATTACCACTTGTTTTGATCGATGACGCATGGCCTGTCTGAGCAGCACTTCACATCATATGAAGATACCAAAAATTGAGTCGATTCGTGGATAGCCTCAAAAGATGATGATGATGACTGACGCGGTATTCGTATGCTGACAGAAAGATGGGGAAAAGTAGTGGCAAGCGATGGGTACTACTTCGAATAAAACATGAGGTTCCGTTCTTTCACAATAAATGCCCATTTTTTTATAAAAAACGGCGGAAACTTATTTGTACACCTAATAAGTTTTCAACAGCTGTATCTTAACTGTAACAAAATTAATTTCTCTAGCTCTGGGTAATTCACTCACTTAAAAGACTTTTCTGGTCCTTATCAAAAAATTCACTTGGGATCCCTTGTTTTTTTTAAAGTATGAAAATGAAAGACCAGCATTTTGCCAACAAGGCCACGGAGGTTGTCAATGTAAAAATGTGCTGACAGAAAGAATATTCTTTAAAATAAGAGACATTTGAATTTTCACACTAAAGTATAAATTTGATTAAAAAAAACAAAAATTTTTGTAACTTGAGGCAAAATTTGATTATTGTAATAGTTGGAAAAAGAACAAATTAGATGAAAGTGTGAAATGTGATTAACTGGACAGACATTCGTGATATGCAAAAAAACAGGAATACTGAAGAAAATATATATAAACTTTCAAGATATTAGCTTAAATGAGAAACTGTATCGGAAAATAATTAATTAAATAATCAAATTTATTTCCAGAGCAAAAAGGTGTTAAATTTATACTAAAGAGTTCTTGTAAATATAATATTGATGAAATTAATCTATGTTTAAAATGAATGCTGAAATAACCAATGAAAAACCCTACATATTTTGTTAAGCATATTGGATTAGATCCAATAAATTATTTAATGGAGAATTAATTCACTAGTAGACAGAATAAGGAATACAGAAATATGTGAAACTCCTTAACAATAATATAACTTCAGAGAACTGAAGTCCATAAAGAGATATATGCATTCCAATGAATGATTCTAGTTAATGTGTTCATTGTCTCTCGGCTGTATATTAGCAATAGTGTATATATATGAATGCCAATTACCCGTGATGAGTATTATAGAAGAGACAATACAAAGTGGAGGATCAGGGTACTTGACGTTTGAGCCACCGGAGATGATTGTGCAAGCCAATTTGTGATTGGCATATCCTGGCTCTATCTGCTGCTGTTTGCTCCCAGTTGTGCTGAACATTCCTGTTTTTAAGCGTCTCGTACAGTATGTCCTTATATCTTTTGCACTGCCCACCCTTTCTTTTGCCTTCCATCAGCCCACCAGAGGATATTTCTTGGGAGTTTGTACTCAGACATGAAAGTCACGTATACAGATAAGCACGCGACACCATAATCTCGATGCTACGGTAGTTAGCTTTTCTCAAAAGTCTATCATTTGATAGTGTATATTGCACTGCTTAAAATAATAAAAGGACAACTTATAAAGCTCCGATAGAAAACTCTTAAGGATGCTCTTAACTCAGATACAGGTTTTAAATAATCTTGAACAATGAGGAATACTTGGTTTTTGATATAGGTTAATTTAACTCAATAATTCCCATGTTGAAGGAACTTGACTGATCGAAAGAATAACGTTTAAGCTACGTGTTAAGGTTATCATACATGACAGAATTATGTTAGGGATATGCCCAACAGAGAGATATGCTGCATTGAGGTTGTTTGGGTCAGTAGATTGGACGAACAGACTAGGCTACCTTGATCGGTCTTTTGATAGACTTCCTATGGATTGACAAGCTGATGGATCAGAGGAATTCAACCGGATTCTTAAGGTCACCCTATTTGAAACATTGATCTATGATCACTGGACGACTCCAGAAAAATAAATAAATGTATGTATCTTAGCAGCTGCTGCTAAAGCTTATATGATACAAATGCCAGAAACAATATTTTAAAGACCTTATTGGATTTTAAAAACCAGCATTCAAAAGAGACATGTTCAGTAAGTCCCCCCAGGAGTTGGAGTGGTTGGCGAAGAGTTGACCAGAGATGCTACTGGAGATATGTGCCAACAAGATTGCAACTACAACCCCAAAGGAAGAGTGGAAGAAGAGGATGATAGATTGAAGTGAAACTTGGACTTGGCAGAAGGATAAAAGTAAGATTAGTGCTGTGGATATGTGTACACTAAAAAAAATTATGGAGTGTCAACATAAGAAAGAAGGCGGAATGAAGACATCACAAATTAATTGCAAGGATAAAATAAACATTTTAAGTTAGATGAAGAAAGGAGCTGTAAGATAGTTTGGACATGTGTAAAGAATGAATGAGAGTGAGTATATAAGTCATAAGTGCAAGGTGTGCGTGGAAGAGGTAGACTGAGGAAAATGTGGCTGGATCAAGTAGACCGGATTTCGAAAGAAAGTTTCCAAGAAGTGCCTGTATTCAATTTCATATATTGTACCGGACAGGTACAAAGACTGTACGATAGGTTGTTGGTTGCTGCACAATCTCGAAGAATTCAGCTCGCGCTTAAAATCGTCAATCACCAAAATATTAATTGGTGGCGATTTATTCCGTTCGCGCTACGCCACTGTCTAGGGGCGGGGCTTGGTCACTGCTCTGGGCGGAGCCTATACGTGGTATCCAAGATGGCCGCTCGAAGTAGCTCCAGTGGTGTAACGGTGACGATGGTTCCGGAGAAGTGAAGATGGTCGAGAGAGATTCCTCTGTAGAAGATCGAAGGAGTTCAGGAGAAGTCAAACACAGTTGTAGATTCGTAGAGAAGTAGTAATTTGGTATATTTTAGGGGTCTATATTAACGGAAAGTCGGTCAGAGTAAGCGCCCGCTAGCCGCGAGGTAAACCCACGTTCGGGGCTCGGGGGGCCGCTTAGACTGACCACCTTTTGGCTTAGTCTCGATGGCTCGGCCGCAACACAATTTCCGCCGCGGTCGCGAGCTCATTCGGATTCAAACAGATAGAAAATATTCCTTCTTTTTCTGAAGGAATATGTGGATATTACATGCGTTTGACATATTACATATATTTTAAACATAAATATTTTAGATATTATTAAGGGCATATACAAGCATTTAACAGTGTTTCTTATATCAGACATTTACATATACAACATAGTATTAAAGAGCAAAACAGCCTAAGTTCAATAAACAGATCTTAAGGTGAATTTGCCTGCAGATCTACACATCATTGTCTGTCTCATCATACCACATACACACACAAGGGTGACGGCATACGTCCGATACATATATCTAATTTCTATACCACCAAGAAAATATTGATGACTAAAAATAATGAAACAAGAGGGTAATACGTGGGTCGTCCAGAAAGTAAAGAACGTTTTGGCATAACTAAATAAAAATGAAAGATATCAACACAAAACTTTATTTACAAAGTCACAGTACCTTACTCTATTTTTCAATGTAGTTGCCATAGCTGTAACGTGGAACCAATTTTTCAATTCCGATGTTATACTCTTCTACCACCAAAGATTTGAGCCAGGATGTCACTTCTTGTTTGAGGTCTTCATTGTTTGTGAACTGTTTTCCACCCAAAAATTCCTTTAGTTTTGGGAATAAGTGAAAATCACTTGGTGCCAAATCAGAGCTGTAAGGAGGATGTCCAAAAATTTCCCACTTAAGACGTTGAAGTTCTCGCTGTGTTCGTGCTGATGCATGAGGCCGCGCATTGTCATGAATCAAAACCACCTTTCCCGACAACATTCCACGTCTCTTGTTTTGGATGGCGCGTCTAAGTCTTTGAAGAGTTTCACAATAGGCCTCTGATTTTATTGTGTCCTCCTGGCATACACTCCACGTGGATCAAACCCTTTCGGTCCCAAAAAACTGTTGCCATCACTTTTCTGGTGTTGAGATTCGGTTTTTCTTTTCCGAACACACATTTTTTTGTAGCCAAGGTGCTCTGTCACTATTTTATGTAGTAGCAATTGTGAAATTTGTGGGAAAGATCCATGTACTGTGCTTAAAGTTGCCTATAAATTTCGATACGCCGAACATTTTGTGCTTTCAGAAAACGAATGACACTACGCACTTCATATTTGGCGGGATTTTCGATGGGCGCAGCCATTTTGAAAGGTTACAGAACAAAGACTCATCACCGTTCAAAACTCAATTCGCACTGAGGCGAGGGAAGGAGCTAACTGGCGCGCATACGATCGCGGTGGTGGGGGATCAGCGCAGGGAGTGGTGCGCAATAATTCTTTAATTTCTGGACGCGCCTGGTATGTAGTGATTACAGAGGATGTTAACCAGACTCAAACTATAAGTTTGTCATAAAAACCATTTCTTAACATGGAGCCATAGTACTAGGCTATTTTTCCTATCTGAACCAATTTCTATTGAAGTACACCAACTGTTAATTACAAGTCCGTTAACCCTGAGAGATCGGCGCACTGCTATAGCAGTGGAAGAAATTTGTTCTACCCTTGTATTCTAAATGAATATCCTTCATTTAGAATACAAGGGTACATATTCTAAAATATATTTATAAAATATATATTTTTTGTTTTTTTGTTGTTTAAAATAAATATTTATCACGAATGTCCGAATCGTAAATATATCTCAGCACTAGATAGACAATTATATTTTTTTCTCGTAGCGCTCTCAGGGTTAATAAGAACAGTAATTTGTAATACATATTTTTCACCATTTTCTAGGCCCCAAACTCAACTTTTCATAATAAATTATATTGTTAATTAGAAAAACCATGTATTTCGTAACAACATTTGTTTGACAAATGTTGTTACGAAATATCGATCCATAAGTTCCGGGACTAACTACTAAAACAACATTTGTTTGACAAAATTCTTCTTTATTCATCAACATAGACTCCTTCAAGAGCGATACATTCATTCCAACGCTTTCCTAACTTTTCTATGCCAGCCGTGTAGAACGATTTATCTTTGGTTTCAAAATAGGAGTTAGTTTTGGCAATCACTTCTTCATTGGAGCCAAATCTCTTTCCCTGGAGCATCTTTTTGAGGTCTGTAAACAGCCAATAGTCGCTGGGAGCCAAATCTGGAGAATACGGTGGGGGCGGAAGCAATTCGAAGTTCAACTCATGCAATTTGGCCATCGTTACCATCGACTTGTGACACGGTGCATTGTCCTGATGAAAGAGAGCTTTTTTCTTCTTCATATGGGGCCGTTTTTTTGCAACTTCTGCCTTCAAACGTTCCAATAACGTTATGTAATATTCGCTATTGATGGTTTTTCCCTTTCCAAGGTGATCGATGAATATTATACCATGCGCATCCCAAAATACGGAGGTCATAACCTTCCCGGCCGACTGTTGAGTTTTTGGTCGCTTCGGACAACTTTCACCGGCTGCTCTCCACTCAGCTGACTGCCGATTTGATACTGGAGTATAGTGGTGAATCCAAGTTTCATCCATTGTCACATACCGACGCAAAAACTCCTGTTTATTTCGCGTTAACAGTGCCAAACAGCGCTCTGAATCATCGATGCGTTGTTGTTTCTGTTCCATTGTGAGCAAATGCGGCACCCATTTCGAAAAAAGCTTTTTCATGACCAAATGTTCATGCAAAATCTTCAGGATGTCAGCTATCTCCCGCAACTTTAATTTGCGATTTTCCATCACGATTTTGAGGGGTTTTTTTTATGTTTACTGGTGTAGCAGCCTCATTTGGACGACCAGAGAGCGTTCAGCATCATTCGTGTCTGTACGACCGCGTTTGAAATCAGCATACCATCGACAAATGGTTGTTTTTGACAGAGTTGAGGCTCATGTTAAAGTTGATAAAATAATTAAAATTACTGAACATCGTTACAAGGTTATATTGGGGCAAATATGTGAGCTATCACAGGACTCATCCTACATTTTCTGAAGTATAGTGATTGTGTAGTTCAAAATTTAACATTTTTTGTGAAATTTAGTCCCTGAATTTTGGATTAACAGACTTTTACTGTAATTGAATACCAAAAACTAGTTGTTTAGATAATGTTTAATGACATTTTCAAACATTTTGCATTATTTAACCTAATGTAAGCGGCTATCGGATCGAATGTTATATCTCTTCAATGTAAAAGACATCTACGGCTAGATTCCCATTTTACCAGTCATATTGCGCAAGTTGCCTTTGGATGTATGATAGCGTACCTGTAGTATAGATCATTCAGCCAGAAGACTCATTTTGCAATAGTGTGAGTAATAGTGTGTTAACAAAAAATTGTTACTTTATTTTTTTAATGAAGTGAAAAAGCAAAAAAATATAAAAATAATATTTTATATTCAAACATTGAAATGAACACACACGTTTTGTAAATTAAAAATGCTGTCTGGTTAAATTGTAATAATCATAAAAATAAAATGAAAGTAAGTTTATTTCACATATTAATTGTTTAGGCATGGCAGATTCTAGGAAACATTAAATAACAATAATGAATTGTTTAAAGATTACAAATAAATATAAGTACAAGTATTATAAAGTAAAAATGTTAGTCAGCTTTAATTAAATTGCACATAAAAATAAAATGAATGCTAGATTTTTTAACATATTAATGTATCATAATTACAATGCCAAATAATAAAGTTTTAAAATAATAGTTGATGGAGTGATACTAAATTCTAGGAAACTTTAAGTTATAACAAAGTACATTCTAAGCTTTCGAAAAATTTTGAATTATACGAGTACATTATATTAGACAAAAATTGCACTTCTAATTTCGACATGGTAGTGTTTTTCTAATCAACGAGTATTTTAACAACAATACAAATGTGCGCTCTGCGCAAACCAATCAGGTGGCATTCTAAAACCAATACCACTACACAAGTTGTGTAATACTGAGTGTTACTCACACTATTGCAAAATGAATCTTCTGGCTGAATGATCTTTACAACAGGGCTCACTTTTTTTTAATATAAATTTAGATTGTAAGGTTGCCTGCCTGCAACTTTTTTGACCATCGGTTGATCATTGTGAAGTTCACATAAGCTTACAATATGGTTGCCGTCAAATGGATATCCGAACCTCAAGGAAAACATTCGATATTTTATTGTTCCCGTTTTTGCTTTAAAAATATAGTTGCTAGTTAGCTGTTAATTGTATTTTTTGGATTTTAGCAATTCCCTAGTACATATATACCAATAATACTATTTCTCTCTTGGGGTACACAGAGATAAGAGAAGACCATTATATCACGACATAAATTTTTCGACTTCTCAACATCCATAAATATTCTCAAGCAACGCCTTTGCTTTTTCTCTCGTAATATTTCTTTCTTTCATAATTTCATTGACTCGATCCACCCACAATTATCTCTCACATTTGCGATAAATTTTATCAGCATTCCATCACTTAATCTTTCTTAAGACCCAAACCACCTCAAAGTGCGCTTCTTTATTCTGCGTATTCCATCAATCTCCAATTCAGATTCACACTTGTTTGATTCCATATTATGTCATACATTCACCTCTCAGTCTTCTCAGTGCACACATTCTAAATCACAAATTTCTTAATGGTCACTAGTTTTTTAATTTGTATTTCAAACTGCAAATAAGTTCATAGTTTTGCCCTAAAATAGATGAAACTGGTGCTGGTTAATTGCCTAAAGCCAGCCCCAACGTTACTTGGTGTTAATGTGTAAAACTAAAGTGCTCCACTATTTTTTTATTAGGGTATATTTATTTTAAGCACCCAAAATAAATGGAGGATATTGACATAATGATGAAGGATGAAATGAAAGAATAAAACAATTTTACAGTGTGTATATTTTAAAGTTAAATTATAACCTAATTAGCCGTAGCATAACATATATTGATTTATCAATACATTAATATTTCGATTTACATAAGGCTTTCAAAATGTTGACAAAAAAAGCAATGTGGACCAACTATGATAATCATATCACGGATGCATTATGCAAGTAACATCAAAAGTGCCAATTAAACTTTCAATTTTGTAGCAACATAGTTTTTATATATTTCTTTATCAATATTAACTCGCATTCACTATGAGAAATGAGTTATTCTTTAAAAAATATATTATTCATTTTAAAATAGATTAATAAAATTACTGTCTGTAAAAAGGGCATATGGGTGCAAATTAATGCAGAACATCCATAAAATAACATTGGAAACCAACAAATATTAACTTTTTGCTGCAAATACTCGACTCGATTCTTGATAATCTTTTTGTTTAATCCTTCCACAAATTTACTACTAGAAGTTGTTTCTAAAGAACTTGGAAAAAATTGTGTCAACTGATAAAGATAAAAAAAGGTAATAAAAACTATAGAAATAATTTTGATGGCTTTTCACTGTAGTTCTTTTATTTATGGATTTAAAAATAAATGTAGCTATTAATTGAAGTGTACATTTTTTAATACTTGAAATAACTCTTTACCTTTTAGATAAAATAAAAAATATTTAACACCAATAATAAAAGACAGTGTTCTGGATAAATTACTGAATTGTAGCCACATACACAATTCTGCATATAAAAACAAGTAATTTTTACTTCTTGTAATGAAATGAATAGAGTACTGTATTTTTCTAATTTTACATACCACAAATATAATTACCAATTTATAATTTATGGTCAGTATAATGACAATTAGGAAAACTTTCTAAAAAAAAAAAGTACAAAACAAATACATAAAACCTTGATTTAGAGGAAGAGGAGAATTTTACAGACCTTTTCATGATAAACAATAGTACGTTTTGTCTTAATGGTTTTGTGGATCTATTTTTCAGTACACGTCTTGGTGAAAAAAGCAAAGATATTAAAATTCCACAAACTGTAAGTCTAAATTTAAAAATAAAAATATTGTAAGAGATTCTTCGCAATATGCTTTCCCTGTGCATCCTACGTACTGGTGTAAACCTTTCAATCGAGGTGAAGTAAATCAACTGTTTTTCAACACGCTTATAAATATAATGTCAAACTAAAGATATATTTACATCTCTTGATGTGGCATGTTTCCTAAACTTTTCAGACTATTCTCAATTCTAAATTGTGACTACATTGCTATTTATTATTGGCTGTATATCAGTTTATTGATTACATGTAGAAGATATCAAATCTCTACTTAGTGCCAGTTTCCATATTGTGATCCACTTACAATGCCACTCCTTTGTTTAAGTTGGGACTTAGTTATCAATGTCAATAGGCCACTTCATATGAATTTTTAATTTAACATTTTTGATAAGTACTATGTAAATTAAATAGGACCCCATACCTAGATTTTGCATACTGTTACAATGCAGTAAGTAGCCTGTACTTAGTCGTTTTGAAATATTTTTTGTATGCTGTAAAATAATGCTTGTATCAATATAATAATACAATCGAAACTTATATCTAAGTTCTAAGTGTTGAACAAGAAAATAAATATAAAACAATGAATACCAGACATGTGGCACTTACTTTGAACGCCTAACCGTGAGTGCGGTAACACACATATGCTCTCTTTACAAATTGAATTTAGCCGAGTTCATCAACAAATTGCATCTGTCAGTTTTGACTAAAAATTATTACATGTATTTAGTTAGAAGAATAGTTTTGGTGACAAATTAATATTACTTTAAATACTCATATAAAATGCAAAAATCACAAATTAATCAAACCCTTGGAACAACATAATATATATATATATATATATATTTGTATAAGGAAAATAAAAAATATTACCGACATTTAAAAGCTAAATATAGTTAACAAAAAAATAAAATAGAAACAGGTGAAAAGTTCACTTGCTGACTGGTACGGGTAATATATTTCTTATCAGTTAAGAGAAAAGGTGAAGTCTAGGTCGATGGTTTGTCCACGCTAAAACATACTGCCCTCGGGGGGTTGGGACAGTTTCATATTTTCTTTCAGGGTCATTATACGGCGTAATTCTTGTAGGACAGTTTTGATGGTGTATTCTCGTTGCCACCTTGCTAAAATTGGTACCTGTCTATTGTCCACCTGAAATCATCACATGCCATAAACATTACATCAATTGGAATTATTACAAATCTATTTAATTTCTCTTACACATTTGAGAAAACTTTATACGTGTAATTTAATGGTGCTTTCATTTTTCAAGTATCAGATGTGGGAGTGTCTAATCTAATTACCGGCCACAGCCACTACCTTCCTATCCTTACACTCAATTTAAATATATTTATTTTGTAATATTTTTAATCTGTCAATAATAGTAAGGTTGAGTCTCGAGTTAGGGCACTATTGAGGAGAGTTTGCTCTCTAACGGCGCTATATAAATTGTCCTTTTATTATTATTGTCTATTTTTTAACAAATCTGGAATGTAACAAATTGACTTCCATTATGTAATCAAGTTAATTTTACGCCGATTCTTTTTGTCAGTTTCTTCAGGAATAAAACCATGGTGCAATCGAGGGTAATCCGTATTTACTTTTCGATATCAAAGTAGGTTTTTATATAAATATGAAAATTATATGTATACTGAGAAAATGATCTCGAACAGTCAGAAAATAACTAACTGCATTATTAGTATAAATAATGGAATATTAAAGTATAAAAAATATGAATAAAATACACAAATTATACATACCATGCCAGTAGATGTGTTAATACAATTAATATTGATTCTAGAAAGAAATTTAGCTGATGGAGCATCATCAGGATACCTTGCGCCACACTCAATTTTCAATGAGTACATTCTATTTTCATAAGGGGTCTGAAAAAATAAAAGTCAAAAATTATTTAGCACAAATATATCATCACTAGATTATTGACCATAGAATAAATATATGTCATGGTACACGGAGTGTAAGAGAGTTGACAAAGTGTATTAATTATAGTTTCCAAAGTTTATATTGGGGTTCCCATATATTGTATTAAAGATACAAGTCCTAAAAAATTTGTAATTCATTCAATAAAATTCAAGCATAAAAATCAATTTGTGATATCAAAACATTGTTGAATGCAATTTTTTTGGTTCATATTTGATTTTTAGTGGGAGTATATTCGACCGAATAACATCTTTGTAGAAGAGTTTCACTGGTGTAAAGCTTCCTTAAAGGGTGAGGTTAACGCCGTCTTTTTTCTTTTAATAGACAATTTGTGCCATCAAATTTAAGTCATTATGCAATTATATACGAGTCAATATAATAAAACTAATTAAAAAAAAAAGGCGATTCTAGACAATTTAAAGTTTCAACTGATAAAGCTTCTAAAATTTAACAATCGATTTATAAGTGGAAGAGGTGTTGGCAGGAGGCAAATCTCCTGGCTCCACAATATACATAATTGGATTGGCATAAGGGGCGTTGGAGATCTTTTTCGGGCTGCCGGGGATAAAGATGTCTACTCTCAAGTGATATTCAACGTTGGGGGGACCTGGCATGACACTAAGAAGTGGAAAAGTTCTACAAAGAAAGAAGAAACACAACATTCATTGGACGTGGCAAAGATATGGTTCTTAGTAAATCAAATCTGTCTCGCAAAGGACAACTGAAAAATACATGGTTTATAGTTTCATCATCCAGACCATACTCGCAGCCAGGATTCTCCACAATACTCATTCTGTAAAGATGACTAGTCACCACACAATGGTCTGTCCGCAAACGGCACATGACAGACACTTCCATCTTGTTCATTTTCATTATATTAAACCATGATTTTAAATGGACAGTTTTTTGGATTGATTTATATCTAGAGCCCTTATATACACCAGTTATATCCCAATCCAACGGGCATCGGTGCCAAGTATCAGAAAACGCTATCTTTAAAAGTGCTCAAATATTTTAATGGTCTGGCACTGCAGTAAAAAAAACAGAATGATGTGCTACACTGAAGCGTCTGGATTTAATAGGTTATTTTATCCACCTCCATTTACTCTTGAGATGTATCAAATTACAATTGTACAAGACCCTCATAAGGCCAGTCCTTTTGTATTCCGCAGAAAGCATCATATACACAGAAGTGGTTCCAGATCCTCAATCAAGGCAGCCTCGACTCATCCTAAGTTGAAGCGCAGATGATTGACTTGTGGAATGGAAGTGTTTTTTTTATTAAAATAACAAAAGTATCAAAAATGGATTTCTTAGAAAAATTTATGTAATAATGTTAAAGTATATTGTAATTTGTTTTATCAAACACTGTTTATTCCACTTTTTGAGTGGAATAAACAGTGTTTGATAAAACAAATTACAATGTCTTTAAATCTCCACAATGTTAATGCCTTAACTATAAATTAAAGTATATTGTTTGAATGGCACAAAGACAAAACTTAATTATCCATAATAAACTCATTCAGATAATTAAATAAAAAACAAATTACTTTTTACACCTTTGTGACTATTTTTGTAGTTTTGGTCATAAGATTAAGCCTAAATGGGCAATAATTAATATGTTTTGAAATTAAATCTAATAATGAAATCCAGTCAACCTGTAGTTTTTGAATAATCAAGGTACTCTATTTTTTAAATATTGTTTTTAACAATTAGGGACTGATTGCGACTACTGTCAAATTAGCCAAACCATGGAAACATAACCACAGTAATATTTAAGCTTGAAATTGTTAAAAGATTAGAAATAAATAGCAATTATAAATTGATCCCATTTTAAAGCAGTTAGTAAAAAAGTTTTTAAATATAAAGCCGGTCAAAGAACAGATTTTTTTTAGATAAATGAAGAGACAATATGACCACAAATGTTATAAAATAGTCATATCAATACAGAAATATTTTCTTCAAATAGTGATTGGAACACTGTGCACATTTAATTATATAATAATATTTGTTGAACTTTTCAATCTTATATAATTGAAGATTTAATTGAATTGAACTATTGAAATACTGCTTTTTTTACTTATAGTTATTTTAATGCCTATCCAGTTTATTCATGGTAATTTAAATATAAGTTCTATCAAACACATTACATAGAATTTAATAATACAAAATTAGAGAATTTAAATAAATCAAAACATTTCATATTATTCCACATCAAGTTTATAAGTTTCGCTCAGTGAGCATCTTCAGAATGATGAAACTGGTAAATTAGTAAATAAGTTGGTGAAAGAATATTGAATCAACGTTTTGATTTATTTTTAAACATAATATATCCTACTAACAATTGTTAGTTAAGTAGCTATCAATAATTAGATAACCATTTGCTTGTAAATAAGATATAGTCAACCACATAAATCAGGTTTCAAATAGTAGCAAATTTATTTGTGATATTTTCTAATAAAGCAAAACATCAATAGATATTCAATATTGGTGTTATTAGTAATTTTTAGATTTACAATTAATTGAATTCTACCATATTTGTAAAGAAATTAATTTGTTTTCTATCCAGTTTTTTTCTAATCCAATAAAAATCACAAAATAACACCAGTTTAAATAAGGTTGCATTAGTAACTTTTTTTAAAGAAATATGTCATAAAAAAATCATCTTTAAATGGAATTGACTAAATATGCTTACAAGCAAATAAATCAAACCTCTTCATAAAAAAGCAGGTAAATTGTTTGCCAATATTTTGATCAACTCCACCAACATACACGTTATTTATTATAATAAGAAAATATTTTATTTTTTTTGCTGATTTTCCACTTCACTGTTTTAGATTTTTTCACGCGCTAGTGAGATTTTATAAGACGTGAAAAACAGTTAAGTCGATTTAAACAATTATTGTACATGTATGATGTTTTTACAATAAGATAATATAAATATAACCCAACATTTTTCAACCTGGACTCCCCAGAACCCTAAGGTTCTGCGAGAAATAGTGATGAATAATCATATATTGTCAATAAATTTGAGAAAAATGTAAGTTATTTTTTGCTTAAACCAGCTATCAGAAAAAATATATTGTTTTTCTTATGAACTTTAATTTTATAAAAGAGAAAGAAAGATATTAATAATAATACATAATAATTTTTATGTACGGGTTTTCCCAGCAGAGTTGCCAGATTTCCAAAACAGCATATTGGAATTTTACAGTAATAAAAAGTACAGCATATGATTTTATAGTAGTAAAAAAGGGCATTAAAGCAACCAATCAGGATTTTATAGTAATAAAAAGTACAGCATATGATTTTATAGTAGTAAAAAAGGGCATTAAAGCAACCAATCAGGATTTTATAGCAATAAAAAGTACAGCATATGATTTTATAGTAGTAAAAAGGGGCATTAGAGCAACCAATCAGGAATTTATAGTAATAAAAAGGACACCAAAACAGCATATAATTTTGCGATATGCTGTTTTACAAACGTAAAAACAGCATATCGGGATTTTATTGTAAAAAAAAAACAACAAAAAAACTTATTTTTTAATACATTTAATTTAACATTTTTATGGTACATGTCAATATCTAATAACACTGAGGAAACATTTTTTTATAAAAATTAACAAAATATAAAATACTGCATAATTATCTTCAATATCTTTCTATTTTCGTTTCTTCTCTGAATCTCTGTCCAGCTGCTCATTTACAAAGCATTCAAAACTTCTATTATAAAATTAATGTATTTTTTTCTAAAGTTCTATTTTAAAATGTCTGCGCAAATTGAGAATTATAGACTGTATAGTGAATCGGGATTACATCTAAATCGGGACTATCTTTCCAAAATTTGGACATCTGACAACCCTGGTTACCTGAGATATGAAAATTATTTCAAGGGTAAAAATGTTGAGAAACGCTGATATTACCTAATGGCAATTATATATTAAAGTGTAGATATCCTAAAATCAGAGTTTAGGAAAATAAAATAATATATAGTGATTTAATTGGTAATTATAATCTTGAGTGATTTTCATAAGAAAACATATTAACTGAAGATTGAAAGTTAACTGTAATAAGTAAAGTTCTTATAGGTAGTATGTAAAGCCTTATAGTATGTAAAGAAAAGAAAATTGTGTGTAAAAACACTTTTTTTTTCTTTTGGTTATGCGAAATTTTGTGCAAGAATTTTGGGGCTTAAAAGAAAAAAATAATATAATTAATAATTGACCTCCGATTTTACACATTAAAATGAAGAAAACAACCGATCCTAAAAAGGACTCAACTTTCCAAAATATGAAAGTTAAAAACTAGTCAAGTTACATGGTAATTATCTAAATTGAACTATCTAACCTACAAATCAAACATTTTTTTTTACGAAAAGTAAGAATTGTTTAAATAATCTAAACAAAAAAAAGAATAAAATAAAATAAACTCACCCTGGGAGGGCCGATAATCATTCCAGTCCAATGAGTAAGAGTCATGTCATCGTCTTTTTCCAGACCCCAAGATATGGTACCATCTCCGACCCCTTTCTGCCCTTGTTCCAACTCTTCCAACAGGCGAAAGTTTCGTGGAACAACTGAGAAATAAAACTTTTACTTAAACATTTGTCAATATCCATCAAAATAGACATCATAAATGCTGCATTGAAAACACATTCAAAATTATTGGGTGGGGTATAATGCGCAAAAAGAAAACCTTATTATTTTTTTAATAATATATTTAAACATTGTTTATAATTGTGGGGCATATAGTATGATTATAATGAGAGCATGAGAATTTTAAAAATAAGACAACGTATTATTGCTTACCAACGCCTGATGACGGTACCGCCATGATATCGCAAAAATCTGCGAAAAGAAACGGAGTGATCCCAAAATAAATAAAGAATTCTTGAAGAATTGCCGTTTACTTAAACAAATAAATTGTAATGAAACACCAAATGGTTGTAAAAATTACAATAAAAGTTACAAAATGTGCGGCTATCAATCTTTACCAACCTTCCGTTCGGCGAAGTTTCGGCGCGATGATACCACGCTCAAAAAATATTTCTCTAATGGCGATATTTCCTATTGGTTATTAATCCTTACGAATGGTCGTTGCACAGATCTGTGTTTTGTGTCAAAGCGAAAATAAAATAATGGAGGTGCGATTAGATACATACATAAATAAACTTTGGAAAACATATTTTAAACTATCTTTTTAGGATACAAATCGCTTTGTCATTTCATTAATTACATTAATCCCCACTGCATATGTTTCTACCTCCATTCCCGAGGCTTCTTTCAAGCGGAATGATTTCGATTTGTACATACTAGTTGATGGTTTTTGATCATTTTATCGGCCCGACTTTGAAACACCTTACTCCTTCATCAGACTTATGAGACGGGCGTGGGCTATTTTTTTTATATTGCCGGTTTGTTATGAAAGCAGTGCTTATATGAAACTGGTGTCATGAGCCACCCACATCAAAAGAGTGTGTAGTAACATATATTGACGTGTAGCGGGGATTTATACAATTATTAAAATACCAAAGCAATGTTTTGTCAAATACTCTAATATGGAGTTCCACAAAGTTAAAGCTGAAACCTTTGATAACATTTATAAAAGTATTTTTAGGCTTTTTCTCTTAATGTTTTTTTTTCACTTGAATACATATTTTCAATACAAATAATGTTTTATAAAATGGTTTACTACATTAAGTAGAAGTTCATTATGAAACATTATAATCATTATAAACACATATACCACAAATCTCACCGTCGCTTACATAAGTTTTTTTTCACAAATATAAATACTCCTACATACATTGTACTGTGATGCTTTTTGCTTGTTGAAGAGGGTTAAAAGAACATAGCGCCCGATATATTTTTTACAACATACATCTTTCATTTCTACATATCAAATATCTATATACTTCCTGTAAAAACTCCATTGTTTAACTTATAACATTTATTTTAAATATCTCTCACTTATTCCATCTAGATATACTTTTTATGTTTTTCTCTAACATATCTATGTTAGTACTCACATTCGCATAAAATATTTTTTTTCATCCATATTTTTTACACCTTTTACTGTTACTATCAATAACTTTGAACTTTTTCCAGTTCCAAGATTCACACAGTACACACACATACTCGTAAATACTATCACACAGTCTTCTTGTCTGGATAGGCAGAGGACAGAAATATCGACAAACATCTTTAACCTCCTTCAAATTCATAAACTTTCTCGTATAACGCCTTAAACTTCTCTGACATTTTACATTTCTTTCTTTCGAAACTTCATTCAACTGTCTCACCATACTTTCTTAGTCTACCTCTATCGTGTCTTCACATAGTAGATTTTTAAAATACGAAAACAATCTTTGATCCGTTTATGTGAATAAATTGACCAATAAGTATTCAAAGTAATTGAGCAAAAAGTTATACGAAACGTATTTATGTGATATTACATAAAGCGTATTTCAATGAAATTTAGAGACAAACATATTCAATTTGTACAGTGTAAAATGCTGAAACTAGAAAATAAACTTGACGTCATTTTAGCAATTTAAATATGATTCAACAGTGGCACAAAGATTTTTTGACATGTTAGGTATGCATTACTACCCGATTACTTTGCCGATTTTTTATATTTTATGGCAATTTATGGCTAGAAAATATAATCCTTATTGCCAGATTCCTACGTTTTTTCCCATAATGGAGAGTTAATATCTCTCTGTCAAATGGCGGCGAGCCCTCTCGGCGGGAAAAATTACCTCCCACGCTACTTCCAAAATCCTCGCCCGTCGCACCAGACAACCTTTTTCCAGCTTTAACAATATCACCATACAGTGAGGGGTCATTGACGGTGCCTCTATAGAAACAAAAATCAACCACCCAAAAATATATTGACTAAGCTCCAATGTCATTCGATTTCATCGATAACCATTCTGCCACCTAAACCGAAACTACAACGATAATTGCCATTAGAAAAAAACCCCTATATTTTTCATCTGTGAAATTTTGACAGTTTTGATAGGTTTTGATCCTAACCTCAAATTTTGACAATTGAATACAAAATGTTTTAAATGCTTGTTCTTTGATTATTCTGTTTGAAATCGCTATCGTAAGATTTATGATATTCTTTAGTGGAATTTATAATTCTTTAAAGGTATGCAATTTATTTTTTATCTAGAATAATTTGCGGCGTTCATCTTGTATAAAACTTGCATGTTTGTTCACGTTTAAACACTTAACGTTTATTAAGACGTTTTTGTATTTCTTTTTTCCAGCAAATGGCATCTATTTATTTGCTTGACAGTTGCTTTTAAAATTTTCTGCGTAAAAATATAATTCATATTCTCAATGATTTTAGGTTACACGTGTATTTTCAACTATCAATGTACTATTCTCATTGAACTCTAATAAAAATTAAATCTTTTCAAATAGGTTAATCACCTCCGTTTTTGTTCGGGGTCTCGAAATTCATATCCATTGCCCTTCTTCAAGGAAGCATATAGTACTGGTAATTAGTTTAGGGGTAAAAGATTCTTAAGTTTCTGAATATTCACCGATTTCTAATTTTGAAAGTTATAGTATTTTCTCAACGGACGCGGTATCCATTAAGAGAAAAAAATATTATTGGACCAATTGTCTGCTTGTGGCTCGCAACTTAAACATAATGTTAACTAGTTTTTTCTCAAACGAATCACTGAAGATGAAAAGTGGATTCATTTTTATATTAATTTATTTATTCTTTTTTAAATGATAATGAAAGATATAATCATAACAAAGCAACTGTTTAAAGACATTCACTTCAATAATCATTTTTATAAAAAAATCCCTTCCCCTACCATGATTAATTTCTATGCTCATATACCATAGACCTGCAGGCTGACTAACTAGGAATACCTGTTTTTAATCAACCATCTTATCACATGCGTTAATTAAATACTTTCATCACAGAAAAGAACATTAAAAAAACAAACTTGAGACATTAGTAGAAAAAATCATGGTCTCAGTGGGGTGATCTAGCAGCCTATCGGAAAAGCTGGAATACACCCAAAAAGAGTTATAGTATGTATCTGGTGGGATTGGAAGGATATCATGTACTTTGAGCTATTGCCACTGAACCAAACTGTTGATTCCTATAAGTACTGCTCACAATCGAAGCAAGCAATTAACAAAAAGATATTAAAGTTGACCAAAGGAAAAAGCCAATTCTGGCATAACCACATGTTTCTATGGTCACTCAGCAAATATTTTTGCAACTTGGCTGGGATGTTTTAGCGCACCCACAATAAAGTCAGGACCTTACACCTTCTGGCTATTATTTGTTTTAATCTTTGCAGAACTCACTTTTAATGTTATAAATTTACCAAATTTGTGCTCCTGCCAAAACCACTTAGATCAGTTTTTCACTAAGAAGTCTCAGGAATTCTATAAGAGAGGAATCCTTCAGCTACCAAAAAGATGGAAGAAGGTTCATGGATCAAAATGGCACATACATGATGGATTAAACTCATTTCTAAATTTATTAGTGAATGATTTAATAAATGAGACGAATATATGTTATAACCCAATACATTGAATAAGTTGATTAACATTTAATAATCAATGAATGTTCATTTTCAATGAGTCATAATATATTAGAATTCTTATTTGTAGCTTCTATTACTAAAACTACATAATGGAGCATGGAGAGATCATGAATACCCTGGACCTGTCCCTATCAGATGATAACAGTCTTGCCTCCCCTCCCAAGTAATGCCAGTTTCTAAAAACTCGACTGAATATTGTCTATATAGTCATCAGTCTACCAGGATGGCGGAAACCAATGAGAAGTGGAAAAAAAATAAACAACCGTGGCAAACGGTATAACAGTGGAGTGAAATTATTAGAACGAATAATAAATGTATTTCTTGTTTAAGGTTTATCATCAATTAATTTTACCATAAAGATGGTAGTTTTTACTCAAAAGATTAATGGAGTCACTGGCAGTCTGGAGTGGGATGTCAAGGATGATAATTATGACTATCATCAAGAAATCGCTCGATCTGCATTTGCTGATATGCTTCATGATACCGAACGTAACCAGAAATATTTCCAGGCTCTTAAATTAGCTATAGATAAAATGCATGAAATGGGAAAACCAGCAAATGTATTGGATATAGGTAATTCATTTTTATTTTATGATTTATTGTAGCGGGAGAAAGTTAAATATGGAAACCGCTTAAGTTTGAAATGGAGATCTGTATTCAAGTAATTTAGCTATGTATTTTATCAACTTAAAAAAAATTACACTTTGTTCTAAAAAATGTTTTATAAAGTATGGTGACCTATAATTCAATAAGTTATTTACGTTTAATTTCAAACATGTTAATTAAATTTATAATTTTATTTACTACAAAATCAAATGAATATATCTATTTTGATTATAAATCTGCATTTGAAAATCTGATATACAATATGTTATAAATACAACATGTCAAAACTACTTCCTTCTTCTCCCTGGCTCCATCCCAACTCACTGTTTGCGAAGACTGTTGGGGTCAGCTCTCCTCGTCCTTAGGTTGTATGTTCTTCTGTCCCGGACTACGTCCCCCAGGCCGTGCCTCTGCATCAGGTTATCTTTTTGCACCACCCATGAATTCTTTGGTCTTCCTCTGGTTGTTATTCGAGGAAGATCCATG
The DNA here is from genome assembly GCA_949825065.1 of Odontocerum albicorne. NCBI lineage: Eukaryota > Metazoa > Arthropoda > Insecta > Trichoptera > Odontoceridae > Odontocerum > Odontocerum albicorne. Next base: position 5,387,101 of record OX463845.1, read on the forward strand.
GAGATTGCCTGGTTCACAATGTGATCAGGTGCTCTGCGTCCAACGTGCCCATACCATCTCAATCGCCTCTCCTCCATCTTGCTGTTGATGTCTGTAACACCTATTCTTCCACGAATGCGTGAGCTTTTTATTTTGTCTCTTAGGGACATACCAGCTGACCATCTTAGCATGTGCATTTCAGCAGTTTCTAGTTGCCAAAACTACTTCCTATTATTGCAATATGAAAATTTCGCACTAATTTGTTAAGTAGGGGGAAAAAGAGAGGTGAGGTGGTTTGGACGTGTTCAATAGATGAGTGACTAAAGACTGACTAAACAATTGTACAATGTAAGCATGAGTGAGATTCGTTGTAGAGGAGTACTGGACCAAGTGAATTTTGAAAGAAGGAAAGGTTAGGAGCAAGACAAACAGAAGGAACCGTATAAGATGTCTGGATGTGGGGTAGACAAAGGAAGTTTGTTGCTCTATTTTCTCTGTTAACTCCAACATGGAAATGGTGTGATGGTATGTATGTATGTAAACTACTTCTAGCCAACTAGAAACTTGTTAAAATGACAAAAAAATTGACTGAAATATTTTATTTGGTTACCATCTGTAATTGAAGACAAAAATATCAGTTGAACGACAACCATTATATTAGTCCATTGAGGTTGTTATATAGAGTGTCTCAAAAAAATGTATACACACTTTGAATGAATATAAATTCAATATTTATTATGGTATACTAAGATTAAAACTCCAAATTAAAGAAGACATATGTAGATTATTTTTAGTTATCGCAAGTGCTCAAATTGATGGTCGTTGAGCTCCATGCGCTGTTGATAACATGGAATTGCAAATATCAAGACTAATTTGTTTTGGTACTTGGGTACATTATTTTTCAATGAGTGCTCTCATACGAGGCGTATCCAGAAAGTAAGTGTACTGAGGCTCTCACGACCGGATGGATTTTATTTTCGACATGTTGGCTACACTTCCGTGTAGCCTGACCCTTCCCCTCCGCAACGAGACCGGTTCGAGGTCAGTACGTTGAGAAGTGTCGACGCGACAACACGTTTCGTGAAAAATGTCAAACCATTCTCCCGCCAAGTGCGAAATTTTGTAAAAAGGCAAGAGTTTTTGAGGCGCGGCAAACTCCATGGAGATGAATTTCTCCACTCCATCGTTACTGGAGATAAAACTTGGGTTTCACACTACACGCCTGAAACCAAAAGGCAGTCTCAACAGTGGCGTCACACCTCTTCACCCTCCGCCAAAAAGTTCAAAACCACAATTTCAGCCAAGAAAATCATGGCATCCGTGTTTTGGGACTGTCAAGGCATAATTTTAATTGAATATATGCCTCAAGGGGAGACCATCAACTCTGCAAGATACTGTGAGACCCTAAAAAAATTGCGGAGGGCGATTCAGAACAAGAGAAGAGGCATGCTGACAAAGGGAGTCTGCCTGCTGCACGACAATGCCAGACCACACACGGCCAACGCCACGAAGGAACTGCTCGCCTCGTTTAAATGGGATGTCCTGAACCATCCCGCGCATTCCCATGACCTAGCACCTTCAGATTACTATCTCTTTACCTCCCTGAAGCTGCACATGGGTGGAAAAAGGTTTTCAACTGACGAGGAGGTAAAGGAGGAGTTGGAGAAGTGGACGGAGGGGTTGGCGGGAAACTACTTCGAGGAAGGCATCAAAAAGTTGATACGCCGCTTCACCACCTGCATTGAGAGGAATGGCGACTATGTCGAAAAATAGCTCATATATGTACTACGGTAACCACGTAATTTTTTTGTTTAAATAAAAAAAATTGTAACCTACAAAAATTCAGTACACTTAGTTTCTGGATATGCCTCGTATAATGCACATTCTCTTTCAATGACTTCTCAATAACTGTTGGCGGCTTTATGCCATAAAATTTATCTTTGATGAGTCTCCATAAAAAGTCCGTTGGTGTGAGTAGCTCGAGGGTATTCAATGCTACCTCTATGTCCAATCCATCTGTTTGGCAAATTTTCATCAAGATAGGTTCTCACGTCACAATGGTAGTGGGGAGGTGCACCACAATGCTGGAAATGAAAGTCCTCATCTCTAAACTTCACACGAATGCAATGGTATGATAAATTCCTGCAGCAAGTTCAAGTAAATTGCATGATGTAAAAGCGTGTATACATTTTTTGGGGATACCGTATATTATCTGTTGATTTGATATCCATGTACAATTTTGTTTGATTTTATGAATAGAAATGTTATGGACTTAAATATTCTGAAGTTTAATCTACTCAATTATTAGAAAGGAAAAAATCACACATGAAAATTATAAACAGATTTTTAATTTTATTTTTAATAAAAAAAATTCTAGGTACTGGAACTGGTTTGCTCTCCATAATGGCTGCACAGTGTGGGGCTGATACAATTATTGCGTGTGAAGCTTTCATACCAATGTCTGAGTGTGCTATACAAATAATACAAGATAATGGATTTGAGAATAAGATCCATGTCATACCCAAAAGATCTACAGAATTGACTGTGGGTGAGGATGGAGATATGAAATATAAAGCAAATATTCTTGTTACTGAAGTGTTTGACACTGAGCTTATTGGCGAAGGTGCAATAGAGACATTTTCTCATGCACATGAAAAGTTACTAGAGAAAGATTGTATCGTGGTTCCTGATTCTGCAACATTATACGCTCAAGTCGTTGAATGCCCTTCATTGCAGAAGTGGAATAAATTAATGGACCTGGCTGACGAAGAAGGAAATATTCTAATTAAGACTCCACTTGAGGTAATTTTCAGTCACTAAATCTATGCAATAACACAAACTGTCAAAAATGTTTCTCAGATATCAGCGTGTTTTTTTCATATCGATATGTTATTAGTTCAACTCATATATAGAACATGTATAAAATAGCTAACATGGCCGAATAAATGCTATTAAAATGCGTGCATTGAGAAGAATACATAGAGTGACAAAGTATGACAGAACACGGAATGAAGTGATAAGGGCAAATGTGAACTTAAGGCTAATGTGTTAAGTAAGATGAAGAAGAGTATGTTGAGATGGTGTGCGCATTTGGAACAAATGAATGAAGAAAGACTAGCAACACAGATATATAGTGCAAATGTGAGTGGAAGGCGTGTGAGAAGAAGACCAAGAAAAGTATGGTTGAATCAAATGAATGATATTCCAAAAGAAGGAAACATGGAAAGTCATCATAGAAGTTGTATGGATGTAAAAGAGTAAGTATGGCACTCTGTCCTTTCTGCCTACCCCGACAGGGAAATGGTGTGTTGGTATGTACATATATATCAAATCACTATCATTTATGAAATACACTCAGTCAGATTCTTGTTGCTTATCATCATCATCATCACTGTTTATGTTTCATCAGGAACACGGATGACATAGACACCCTTATCCAAGTTAGTTTACAACCCGGCACTCTGTGTCCTCTTGAGAGTACGAATCTAGAATCCTATCGTAATAGATGGTCGATAGTGTAGAATGAGCATTCGATTCCCTTAGTCTCTTGTTGACGATAAAACAGCTCAGCTCTTTACAAGCTACCAGGTGGCATCCTCAATACGTGACCCAACCACCTCTAGGGTTTCACCTTTATTGTGTTGCTTATGGGCTGCTACTGTATCCAAAGATGCACTGTCTCATTCACTACACAATCTTACCATCTGACACCCATCATTGTTCTAAGGCATCTCTTCTCAAAACTGAGAAGCTTTCTCTCTTGGCCCTTGATGCCAGTATTCAGAGCTGTGTAGTAAAATAGGTAAGCTGCAGGCAATGGAGGTCTCGAGAATGAATGCCCATTATGTTTGCCTTTCAAGAAATCGAAGGAATACCAGAAGAAATGTTTGTGAGAGTGATGCATAACTTTCTAAAGAGGCTGCAGATATGTGACCGTGAAGAAGGGCAACACTTGCCTGACATTATTTTTCACAATTAATTTAAAGGTGCAATATTATTACTTCATTTACCTGTATTAATCAAAAAATTATCTTGAAAATAAACAATGTTATACTTAAATGAAAAACATGCGTTTCCTCTTTTTGCAAAATACTAGCCATTGAAAAAACATGCGTTTCCTCTGGGCCACCCTGTATAATACAAGTAATTCCACGTTTGTAAGATGACCTATCCATTACTGTACATGTGTATATCCACATATCAAAAGATTTGATATACCCTACGTGATTTTTCTTGAATTAGTGTCTATCGAGAATACTATTAGCAAATGTATTTATCATTGTTTTCTTTTTGTAGATGAAAGATTGCAACGGTTCTGCTGCTGTACATGATATTCAATTAAGTCAACTCCAACGCTCACTTTTTAGAGAAATATTAAAGCCCATTCCTGTTCTTGAATATGATTGGTCTGGTAAGAGTCCCCTTAAGAAATATGCATCTACCACTTGCTCTGGAATAGCATTAATTACAGGCAAAGCTCAAATGGTTTTTATGTGGTGGGATTTGAAAATGGATACCAAAGGTAATTTATACTTATTTAAAGCTCACTTCTTTATCACATTAAATGTATCTTTAGATTCAAGGACTTAAAATATATATATTCCATCTTAATGTACATGGATTCATTTATTCCAATTCCAAGTGAAGGATTTTCAGGATTCATGAAAAAATTCCACTAGATTATGATTAATTTTAGAATAATATAAAATTGAGTTGATTTAAGACAATGTGTAAAAAAATGCATTCATTGACTGGTTTCAATAATTATTTTATTTATTCCTTTTCGATTTGATCTCTGTGGGAAGCTCCCTCACACAGAAATAAATAAAAAAAGTTTAATTAATAAAACATTTCGGTGTTAACTGTCAAATTCATAAGAAATATTACAATTAATTTATTAAAATTGATATCTTTTCGTCAATTTATATCACACACACTTTTGATGTGAGTTGTCCATAGTAACATGACACCAGTCTGATATAAGCACTGCTCTCATAACAAACCGAGATTATTTCGCCTGAAGAGAGCCTCAGGATAGAAGGTAGAAAGATGTGCAGCGGGGATTAATGCAATTAGTGGAATAACAAAATAATTTATTGTTAAATATTCTAAGTTAATTTAATTTTATTCCAATTACCTTTTCCCATTTTCTAATCTCTCAATGAGCATCTTCAGAATGAATGTTCCATGCTCGTTGAGGGATATTTTTATTTCCCTCAATAAGCATGGAATGGAGAAGATTTTCATAAATGTATCATATTTTTTTTTCATGTGGTATCATATTTTTGTCATTCAATTTTTAGTTTTACAAAACAATATCAACTGCTTATAATAATGTAGTTGAAAGTTATGAATTCATATTTTAAGATAAATATGTGTTTTATTAAATATGGATGCTCACAGAAAGTGTTTTCAAAGATCCAAGATGCTGAAATGAGGAACCAAAGAGAAAAGACGAGTGAAATTGATCGATTGAGTTAGAAATATCCATTTCAGAAAGTGTAAAACCACCTTTGCCACCCTATGTTGAGAAGTTGTAAATTATTAATGTCCTCAGTGAGATACAGGCAAAAGCCTAGTTTACTGGGGATACGACAAATGAAAGGCAACAAACCCAGATCCATTTAAATTGTGTATCCAAATTAAATTACCTGTTCTTTTTTTGCAAATTGTGTATTTATAGATTTCTTATCATATGTAAATAAAATAAATTGTACTATAGTTAAAATGATCTAAGTAAGACTGTTGTATTTGGTCTGGAATGGAGTACGAGAGCCAAGTTGGTACAAAATAGGGCCAAGTGGCAGAGCTTTGTGCATATGATAGGCGTTCATATGCAACCCTGCCAGGGTAAGTGAATGAAGATTAGAAATACATAACGAACTATCCACAAAATAGATTCTATTATTTGATTTGCCTTTTTAATACATGAAATAGGTTTGATGTTTTGATTGAACTATTGTTATCACTTTGTTGCAGGTGAAATAACTCTAAGCTGTGCTCCTTGGTGGTGTCACCCTGACACCAAACAAAACCATGAATATCCTCAAGATACTATTCCGTGGAGAGATCATTGGATGCAGGCTGTTTACTACTTCCGGAATGAAATTCCAATTTGTCAAGGGGAAGATTTAACCTTGATTTCATCTCAAGATGAATATTCTCTATGGTTTGATTTGAAGATTGGTAAAAATATAGCTAGTGAAAAAATGGAACGCCCAGTTTGTGAATGTGGCATTCATATGACGTATTCAAGAACTCACGTGGCTTACATGAATGATGGGACTAGAAATAAGAAGATGCTGCGGGTTTTGAAGGATAATATTGATTGTGATACCATATGCTTATGCCTAAATGGAGCATCTCTGATGGGACTTGCAGCGACAAAATTAGGAGCTAAACAAGTTATTTATGTTGAGCCTGGTTTGATTGCAAAGAGAATTTTAAACAATTATATTTCATACAATGATATAAAAAATGTAAAAATTGTACCTGATATGGATACAATGTTCAATCTGTATCCAAATAGTAAAATATCTTTAGTATTTGGTGATCCTGACTTTAGTAAAGCGATTTTACCATGGGACAATTTACATTTAGGCCATGTTGTAGAGAAATTCATATCAAAATTCAATGAAGATGTTCGAATTATACCTGCAAAGTGTTCATTATGGACAATGGCAGTGGAATTTTTGGATCTGCACAAGATTAAGATACCACTCAATATTTGTGAGGGTATAAATCTGAAACGATTTGACGAATTAATCAATGTAAGTATTTATTTTATTATTTTTTTTACATGGAAATGAAAGATATAATAATAACATAGCAGGAGTTTAGACATCCATTTCAATAATCATAAAAATAACATATTCCCCTTTCTACATCATGATTAATTACTGCTAGTTGCAACCCGTGAAATATTCATGGAAGTAAAACAAATTCATATTTTTGAAATACCGAATGGAGCAAGATCAGCTTAAAGTTTTTAGGGTTCATTAATGTTTAAAGTTTAAAATAAAAAAAAGGTACATCTTGATTGATGAATTATTTAATTCTCAAAAATCTATTTATGCACGATGTTTTGTGTATAAACATTACTGTTGTTCAATTTAAATCGTTGATCAAGTTTTCCTTGAAGACTTGTTTCAGATATATTGACTTTAATGTTTTCGCATTTCCGACATCGTGAAAAAGCCACATATAATTGTCTGCATTAAAAAAAAGAGCATAAGATAAATAAACACAAGTAATTATAAGGTTCAATATAATAGGAAATAAATAAATTATTTAATGAATTACAATTCAAAATAAATTGGCATCGTCCCCTTTTACACCGGTTCAAAAATCACGGACGCACCGAGATTCAGATTTCGAAGTATTCCTCTTTCGTTCTCTTGTATTCAAAATTCAATTCTCGTATTCTTTCTTCGACGACAACCGTCATACGGGCTTTGGCCTATTTATATTATGATGCTCTGATATCAGAATTCCTATTTTAAGTCAACCAACTTATCACATATGTCAATTAAATGATCTCATTACTGAAAAGAACATAAAGAAACTATGAGATTAGCACTTTTATAGTTCAAGTAACAAAATTAAAAAAAAAACATAAGCAAGATACCACAAACAGTAAACAAATTCAAATTTGTATATGATATACAAATACTAAGAATTCTGCATTTTAATGCAACAATGCATGAACAAAAACAAAAATAAGATGCCCACCATTCTTTATTTCTTAATGTGCAACAATATTTTCGTAGATTCAGTAGTGCCTTGAGAAAGGAGCCATTCTTTCAGTGTGTATTTGAGCTTTAAAATAGTAAATTACTTCCACTCATCTGACAATGCATTATACATTCTAAGTGCTAAAAAAATATGATGCCTTTGGCCAAAAGAAGTGTTCATCCTTCTAACACTAAGTATATTCCCTCTATTATTGTTCCTGGTCTAATAAATGTGGTCAATCATCATATGAGCTCCAGAACGTTTAGTGTGAATTATTAGAACCATTTTCGTCAAATACATTTGTCTTATGTTCAGAACGCCAGTCTTTAAAAAGTTACTCACTTGAATATCTTAAGGGATTTTATAGTATAACAAAGCATTTTAAATACTATGATAATTACAGTAATTTTAAATACTATGATAATTACAGTATGAATTTTAAATACTATGATAATTACAGTATGAATTTTCTTAAATATGTATTCTATTATTTTATTCATTATTCAAGCATTAAAACTGTAGATCCCCATTTTACATAATAAACTTATATTGAAAAAACACTTTCATGTTCTGCAAAATATTACAAAACTTATTATTAAATGAATAACACTATTAAATGCACCCTTTATATTCAGACAACCTATGTCCTTATTCTCAGGTAACCAATATTATAGTCTAGAGCGGAGATATCCCACCAGTCGATTGCGATCTATCAATCAATCACGGCATGCTTTTAAGTAGATTTTACTTTTTCTTGCATTACATATACAATTTTTTTGTATTAACATTACTTTTACTTGCATTTATTATGTTTCTATTGATTTTTCTTAAATCTCGGGACACTAAAAATAATGTTTTTTGCTTTTTTTTTTAATTTTTAGGAAATCATTTTATTGATTTATTATTTTTAATTGTGTAAATTCATTGCATGTTAGCCATTGATGATAATCTCTCTTTTTATATTGACTAGTTATTTTAGAAGCTTTCGACAAATGGTCCATAATTATTTCTCTACATTTATTTTCAGTAAATGTAAGTAAGTAACTGTAACAATAACTAATATAAATTGAATTATTATTATTTTTTTAAAAATACGTTAACCCTTATCTTGGCAAAGTTCAATTTATCCAAATATTAACGTTTTTCTTTGGTGATTCCTTGTTATATGGTAAGTTATGAAGGAAAATTGAGTAAAAAAATCACAAATTTTCCTTATAGTTTTTTTTTTATGTGTAACACCCACGTTACATTGCCAAAATGTCAATTTTTATAAAACACAAGGGCTACAAAATGATTCTTTAATCTAAAACATGAACATTTACCTAGCTGAATTATCATCAAATAAAATGGTTTGAATAAAATTTTCTCTACATGTAGTGATTAATAAGATATTTAGATTATTTACCCCAATTTTCAAAAACGCACCCACGCTGTCCAGACATGTTGACCCGATGTCGTTTGAAAGGTTGTAGCGTTGTCAATATTTATCACCAGATGATACCACTGCACACAATAGTGCATGTATAGTATTTGAATGTGTTGCCATATTTGAAATTACGTAACAGTTTCAGTTTTTTTTTTTAAATCCCTAAATTAGTGTAACACCTGTGTTACAATGCCATGATAAGGGTTAATTCATATAGTTCTACAGTCCAAGCTAGACTCCCGCCTTGTCCAATCGTGTTGGTTCTCCACAGCTGCTTTTCAATTCTCTAGCTCCAGAATTACTCTGGGTCCCTTTACTTAATTAGCCCATGATAATAGTCGGTGTTTTCCTATGTTTATTTTACCACTTGGTGTACATAGAGGGTATTTTTTAAATTTTGCTCCTTCTGCATCTTAATCATATATTGCCTATGTAAGTTCTTGGAGCTTCATAAGAGTATGTATGAGTTCCCATCCAGCAGATACATTTTTGATTCCTATTGGTACCAACATTTTCAAAAAGTGTTTTTCAGTGTGGTTTTTACTAAAAGCCTCTTTAACCCTTTGCACTTGAGAGCTTTTTGTTATGTGCCTACCGCCAACTCAAAACATTTTTTAACCCTTTATAGGACACTTTTAAAGAATGTTTTTAAGCTATAAGGGTCATTTTAGGAACACATGTGTTTTTATTTATTTATTTTTTCAAAACAGGCTAAGCCTAATTACTTTGAAAAATACAAGACATTAAAAATAAAGAAAAATTATGTTGTTTATAGTTAAGGCATTAACATATTTGATGAGTGCTTTCCCGTAAAACCAAAAGAGCTACGTAAGTGGCAATACCCGAGGTGGTTCACAAGTGAAATTGTTGGGAATATTAGACTTAAAGATTCTCTTCACAAAAAATGGAAACACTCTTGTCGTCTGAGTGACTACGATGCGTTCAAAAGTGCTCGCGCTCAGCTCAAACATAACATTCGCACGGCTTATAAAGACTTCATAAGGAACTTAGAATGTCGAATGGTACGTGAACCAAAACTATTTTGGAGTCATATTAAATCCATGCGTAACGATTCTCCAGTGCTTAATGTTATGAATTGGGATGGGAATCAAATAACTGGGCCCGAAATATCTTCTGCATTCGCTAATTATTTTTCAACAGTTTATTGTAGGGACTCCGAGGCATTTGTTTTTGATGAACACCATACTTCCTCGGGATTTAAGCTAAGCATCACTACATTTGATATACTCAAACAAATAAAGTTGATGAAAAACACGAAAGCAGTCGGGCCGGACGGAGTACCTACATTTTTTCTTAAGGGCTGTAGTGAATTGCTTTCTGCACCTCTTGCTTACATATTTAATCTTGTCTTCCGAGTCCATACTTTTCCAAGTGAATGGAAAAAGACTCGAGTTATTCCCATATTTAAAAATGGTTCTAAGGACGATATAACCAACTACAGACCTATCGCCATACTTTCTTCAATAGCTAAGCTCCTAGAAATGTTTATGGATCGCACACTAAGGTCGTTAGTGGACCCATATATAATTGATGAGCAGCATGGCTTCAGAAGAGGCAGATCTACTGAATCCAATCTGATGGTCTTCACCGACTATGTTTCAAGGGCTGTAGATAGTGGCAATCAGATTGATTGTTCGTATCATGACTTTGCAAAAGCTTTTGATCGCGTCAATCACAAAAAAATATTAGAAAAAATGAGTGAACTTGGGATCCCAGGCAACTTACTAAGGCTACTGTCAGATTATCTTATAGATAGAAAACAATTTGTTTCACATGGAATCTACAACTCCGATTACTTCACTGCCTACTCAGGTGTTCCGCAGGGGTCTAATCTTGGACCTACCTTATTTCTTATTTTTATTAATGATATAGGTAGAGTTATAAAAAAATCCACGTTTCTTCTATTTGCTGATGACCTCAAAATCTTTCAAAAAATTCGTTCTTATACCGACTGCTTAGACCTACAGGCAGATCTCAACAACGTTTGTGAGTGGAGCCACAATAATAAATTATATTTCAACGCATCAAAGTGCAAAATTATGTCGTATCATCGCTCACACGTCTTGAAATTCCATAGATATACACTTGAATCTATACCTATTCCCCGCACAGATAATATTAAAGATCTGGGTGTCTTGTTCCACAGCAATCTCGCGTTTGGTCCTCACATAGAAGTTATGTGCAACTCAGCTTATAAAACTCTAGGATTTGTTATGAGAATCTCTAAGTCGTTTGAAAACCAATTGGTGCTCAAAACGTTGTTTGAAAGGATTTGTTATGAGAATCTCTAAGTCGTTTGAAAACCAATTGGTGCTCAAAACGTTGTTTAATTCATTGATCCGTAGCAAACTAGAAAGCAATGCTTGCATTTGGAGCCCGGTGGGGGCGCAAAACTCGCTCATGGTTGAGAAAGTGCAAAAAAAATATCTACGATATCTCTACATGAGTGAGTTTGGTGTCTATCCGTGGCTATATCCTACGCAGTTTCTGCTGGGCATGCTCGGGTATAACTCCTTGAGCGTAAGAAGAGATCTGCGTCTCTTGGTATACGTTGTCAAACTCGTTCGAGGAGTTGTGAGCTGTCCAGCATTACTACAAAGATTAGCGTTAAATGTTCCTAACAATTACACTAGACTGCGCCGGCAGGAACTGTTCTCAATAACATACGCAAGAACGGGTCTTCCAGCCGCTATGCCTGTTGGAAGGGCCTTAACTCTTCTTAACGGGACTGCTTCGGATATTGACATATTTCATATCACATTACCAAAAGCAAAAGTAAATTTTCTTCTTAGATTAAGCGCGTTAGAAAGCACTCATCAACATACTTAAGTGACTGAATATATATGTAACATACGTTTGTGTGTAAATACTCGTTTGTATACATATGCATTATTTTTTATTTTATATAATTTTAAAAAAAAATTTTTTCCCTGTAATTTTTCTTCTTTTTTAATGTCTTGTATTTTTCAATGTAATTGGGCTAAGCCTGTTTTGAAAAAATAAATAAATAAATAAATAAATAAATAAATAAATAAACATTGTGGAGGTTTAAAGACATTGTAATTTATTTTTATCAAACACTGTTTATTCCATGGAATAAACAGTGTTTGATAAAAATAAATTACAAAGAAATGGAATAAAAAAAAACAAAAAATTATATAAATAAAAAATAATGTATATACATACATATATACACACAAACATATAATACACATATATTCACAGTCACTTAAGTACGTTGATGAGTGCTTTCTAACGCGCTCGATCTTAGAAGATAATTTACTTTTGCTTTTGGTAATGTGATATGAAATATGTCAATATCCGAAGCAGTCCCGTTCAAAAGAGTTAAGGCCCTTCCAACAAGCATAGCGGCTGGAAGATCCGTTCTTGCGTATGTTATTGAGAACAGTTCTTGCCGGTGCAGTCTAGTAAAATTGTTAGGAACATTTAACGCTAATCTTTGTAGTAATGCTGAACAGCTCACAACTCCTCGAACGAGTTTGACAATGTATACCAGGAGACGCAGATCTCTTCTTACGCTCAAGGAGTTATACCCGTGCATGCCCAGCAGAAACTGAGTAGGATAAAGCCATGGATAGACACCGAACTCTCTCATATAGAGATATCGTAGATATTTTTTTTGTACTTTCTCCACCATGAGTGAGTTCTGCGCCCCCACCGGGCTCCATGTATGAAATATGTGCCTTATAATAGGTGGTATATTTATATACCACTTTGTTCTGAACGTCATATAAAGGGTTTTAAGAGAGAAAAGAACATTTATGTTGAAATATAATTAAATGTATAAAAATATATATTTTTTTTTTTATATTTTAAATTTTGTTTTGCTAAAATAGGTATGTAAGGAATAGAATGGACACGAAAATTGATTATTTGAAGTTTCTCATTGTATGGCATTTTACATAACAATCCCCAACGTGAAATCCAAGTTTACTTTCGCAGGTTTCGCAATACAATCGTGTTTCTTTTCTTCCACCCGGAATTTTTGTACTGGAACGTACTGTGCAGTCCTTCTTAGTTCCAGAACGTAGAATATGCAATTTATTTATAAGTTGGTCTTCTGTAGGGAGAGTAGCTAAGCGTCGTCGAAATGGAGTATCTCGTCGATAATCTCCTGCTAATTGATCAACCAATCATTTTACAAATTTCGTAATTTATTATTATTTAATTGTACTAATATGAACTTTGGTTAAATAATATTGAAAACTGAAAAACCCAATATATTAAAAATATTGAGAAATAAGACTTTATTTTCTTGACGCTATAGAGTAATACCATGCATGCCGCCTCTATGGCGGCATTCGAGTGCAAAGGGTTAATATATTTTTGGTTAGTTTGAGAGATTGTTGATTAAATTGTAATACAATACAATTTTAAAAGAGTCTGATATACTCGTATAAATTATAAATCTTCTCATTATACTGTCTTCTCCAAACTATCTCATCATCAACAGTTTAAAAGATTTTTCTTAAGAATCTGCCCATAAACTTTTGGAGTTTATATTGAAAACGTCCATGTATCACAAAAAAGTTGCGCGACTATACGTAAAGAATATTTGTAATTGAATATAAGTTATAACACATCGATGAATAAGTCCCGGGACTAACTACTAAAATAACATTTGTTTTCCAAAATTCTTCTTTATTCATCAACATAGTCTCCTTCAAGAGCGATACATTTATTCCAAAGCTTTCCTAACTTTTCTATGCCAGTCGTGTAGAACGATTTATCTTTGGTTTCAAAATAGGCGTTAGTTTCGGCAATCACTTTGTCATTGGAGCCAAATCTCTTTCCTTGGAGAATATTTTTGAGGTCTGCGAACAGCCAATAGTCGCTGGGGGCCAAATCTGGAGAATACGGTGGGTGCGGAAGCAATTCGAAGTTCAACTCATGCAATTTGGCCATCGTTACCATCGACTTGTGACACGGTGCATTGTCCTGATGAAAGAGAACTTTTTTCTTCTTCATATGGGGCCGTTTTTTTGCAATTTCTGCCTTCAAACGCTCCAATAATGCTATGTAATATTCGTTATTGATGGTTTTTCCCTTTTCAAGGTGATCGATGAATATTATACCATGCGCATCCCAAAATACGGAGGCCATAACCCTCCCGGCCGACTGTTGAGTTTTTGGTCGCTTCGGACGACTTTCACCAGCTGTTGCTCCACTCAAGTTTCATCCATTGTCACATACCGATGCAAAAACTCCTGTTTATTTCGCATAAACAGTGCCAAACAGTGCTCTGAATCATCGATACGTTGTTGTTTCTGTTCCATTGTGAGCAAATGCGGCACCCATTTCGACAAAAGCTTTTCCATGACCAAATGTTCATGCAAAATAGTGTAAACACTACCAAATGATATCTACAGGATGTCAGCTATCTCACGCAACTTTAATTTGCGATTTTCCATCACGATTTTGAGGGTTTTTTTTATGTTTTCTGGTGTAACAGCCTCATTTGGACGACCAGAGCGTTCAGCATCATTTGTGTCTGTACGACTGCGTTTGAAATCAGCATACCACCGACAAATGGCTGTTTTCGATGGAGCAGAGCCCGGATAACACTTTTCAAGCCATTGCTGAGTTTGAACGGTATTTTTTCCCATTAAAAAGCAATGTCACTAAAACCACTGTAACTCAATGACACAATATCGGAATGTCATGAAAGTTTGACACGTAACTTCTAAAGGTTGGTACGAACTGAGAATGGTATGGATTTGTTATTAGAGGCGCCATCTGTTGGTTAATTCTGGGACTTACTGATTGATGTGTTTTATGTAAAGAACATTTGTAATTGAATATTAGTTATATACTTTTAATAGAGTTCTGTAACAGATATTTTATCCCAATCGAATATGTAACTCAGAAAAGTGTTTTTACATTAATTAGATGGATTTAAATTTTCAGGATTCCAGGTCTAAGAGTGATGATGATATTGAACCTCAACCCCTTTGGGAGTATCCATGTTTTTGTAGGTCTAAACCTGTAAAAATTTTGGAGATTGATCTGAAAAAATCTGTAGAACCTGGTCAAATATCAGAAGGATCACAACCTTGCGAGAGGTTAGCATTTACTTATTTTTCTGTTTATACATACATGACATCAAGATTTTTTTTGGGGTATGCTGAGAGGACATCCATAAATCTCATCATACATACTCTTCTGTTTCTCATGATTCTTATCTCTCCCTCAGTCAAACTATCCTATTCTATTATTTTCTCAGTCTACCTC
This sequence comes from Odontocerum albicorne, assembly GCA_949825065.1. Classification (NCBI taxonomy): domain Eukaryota; kingdom Metazoa; phylum Arthropoda; class Insecta; order Trichoptera; family Odontoceridae; genus Odontocerum; species Odontocerum albicorne. The sequence continues at coordinate 5,402,513 of OX463845.1, forward strand.
TTTCTCGCTCTATTTTCATACATATATTTGTTTTATAACTCCTCTCACAGTGACCAAACTATCTTAAAATAACTTTTTAAATTCTACTTTTCTCTTTATCATTAATTGTTGTCTCATGTATTCTTCGCGAGGTACGCATTTATTCTGCTCTTATAATTATTTTTCGATGGGCAGGTTTAGTTTTCATACATCAAGGTGGGCACTAGCACACCAGGTGGCTAAAATGGTACTTAATGATATTATATTGACCTTGTTTCCTGCAGTACCACCCTTTCAATTTGTTTTTTATCTTATCATCTCTCAAAAAATATATTATTTATAGTTAAGCCATTAACATTGTGGAGGTTTAATGTAATTTGTTTTATCAAACACTGTTTATTCCACTTTTTGTAACGGTATAACCCTACCAGTTTCAAGGCTTTCACCTCATCATTAGGGGAGCACAAACAAGACTTGTTTGTGTTTCCCTTATGATGAGGGGAAAGTCTTGAAACCGGTAGGGTTATACCGTTACAAAAAGTGGAATAAACAGTGTTTGATAAAACAAATTACAATCTCAAAAAATATGTTTTCGAGATAGTAAAATCCCTCAACTTGCTTTAATCTTTCATTATTCACTCATATATTTTAAATATGTACTCATGAAATCATTCTTTTGAACAACCACGACTTTTGATTCGTTTATAAATCCATATTTAAATATCTCGCATAACCAACAGTCAAGAAATGTTGTGATTTTGTCAAGATATTGTACATAAAACATTGTTAAATTATAGTCTTTCGGGGCACATAGGAGTCCTTGTGTAAAATGTGTAATACATAAATACCATCACTGCATCTCCCTATCGGGGTAGGCAGAAAAGAGAAAACACCAATCTTTCCTATTGTGACACTTCTACATTCATACACCTCATATGATTACTATGATTCCTCTGACTTCTTACATATCCTTCTTTCAAAATATGGAACACTTGATCTTATAAATTATTTTATATTTATTAATTAAAATATTCTTTTTTCAGTGAAGGGTTATACAATGGTTTTGCATTTTGGTTGGAATGGGATCTTGATGGAAAGAAGCAAAATTTAATTAGTACCGGACCTTTGATTCATCCAAATCTCAATGACAGAATCTTGTGGGATTCTTGTACCCGTCAAGGTGTAAAGATATTGGTATGTTGATTTATTATGCATTTTTTAAATCACTTAACCACTAACCAGTATAGCATTATTTTTCTTATACATTTTTTTTCATTTTAGGAAGAAAATAAGAAGCAAAGCATATCAGATGTTTTGAGATACAAAGTGAAATGTAATCTCAAAAGTGGCAACATTGATATTGATGTATCAATTGAAAAATAAAATGTGTTTTGACAAATTAAAAAAATATGTATTTTGACGGAATTGAATAAATTGAAATGCATAATATTTATTTGTTTTATTTTTTCCTTCATTCTTGTAAAAATAAATAATTAAAAACCTTAATTGAATATAGTAAGATACACTTTATGTGATCACTGTTAAATAATCTGATCAGATTTTTATTGATTTATTTAAAATCAATTAATTATGTTCACAAACCAATAAGAGTTTACAATATTGTTTGACACCAATATCTATTCATTCAGTTCCATATCTGGATCATCAATTGTTAATTATACTGTATGTGTCCAGTAGAAGGCAACAGACATCGCCATATCAATCAAGTCCTATATAGTCCCAGTCACATTTAATGCTACTTTTGTTCAAGAAACCCCACTTTTGTATGTTCACCTTACATTTAGTCACCCCTATTCGGGCTCTCCAAGTAGGTTAAAAGCAGTCAGCGTCCTGGTGTTACATACACACATACCATCATGTCATTTCCCTGTCCGGATAGGCAGAGATGATATAGTCCCAGTCACATTTAATGCTACTTTTGTTCAAGAAACCCCATCTTTTGTATGTTCACCTTACATTTAGTCACCCCTATTCGGGCTCTCCATTAGGTTAAAAGCAGTCAGTGTCCTGGTGTTACTTACATACATACATACCATCATGTAATTTCCCTGTCCGGATAGGCAGAGATGATATAGTCCCTGACTTTCCTATCTCGACACACATTCTTAGCCTCTTCTACATTCATAAACCTATCACAACTTATACGATTTCTCTGACTTTTACATTTCCTTCTTTCAGAATATCATTCACTTAATCCAACGGTACTTTCCATGGACTTCCTCTCACATGCCTTCCACTCAAATTTGCACTATATATCTGTTTTGTTAGTTTTTCTTTATTAATTCATTCCACATGCCCAAGTTTCTTCATCTTATATCTTGATCTATTTATCCAAAATAAAACATTTATAAATCAAGAGGTCATGGTTGGCGTATTAACACATTTTATTTCTTCTAAAGATGCTGAGTTTTATAAGATGGGATCTATAGTTAAGTATTTATTTAATGTCTTCATAGCCACAAAGTCTTAATTTATCACCACTTAGTGTAATTTGTGTGGGGATATCTAAAAATTTAAACAAACAGAATAATTCCAATGACTATGTTGCAAATGAAAGAAAATAAATTGTTAATATATTGAAGAGATACCCAATGAAATATACTAACCTGTGATTCAAACACATATAGCCAGATTAAACTAATGTTGTTGATGCCAACACAATGGTGGTCATCTTGACATTATTTAAAAAAATCTCAATTTTTTGAAATAATGTTTTCAGTAATTAGAATTGATTACAACACACTATTTTTTTATTATGAATTTTTTAAAAGTGAATTTCATTCTGGGCCACCTTAAATATGTTTATCTTGTGTATAATCGTTGGCCATGGCAGATTCTTGTCAGTAGGAACAGTTGGAAAAATAATATGAAACTACATGGTGAGTTTTTAACACTTTTATTGCAAATACAATCTGGCAGGCTTATTGCCAGGCGGCAATCTCTTCCAACCAACCCGACAAAAGTAAATGAAGCAAATTACATGGTCGCATAAATCATTCAAATGACTCCATCCCCACGAAATCCATAAACACATGGGTGAGCATATGAACCCCACAAAGACAGACAATCACCATAACATTATTTATCATATAAAGTGAGATATCATCAATCAAAAGGAAAGGAAGGGATGGTGGAGAGGAAAGGAAAAGAAAAATCAGGAATAAACACGTTATTTTACTGACTAGAAATTAAGAGGTTTTTCAGTCGTTTCTTAAAGTTCTTAAGTATCACGCTGGCAATTTTTTTTTAATGTGAGTGGTACATATTTTGATTCAATAAAGTATTTTTTTCCTTAAAACACTGTGTTTTTATTTCATCATTCAAAATCAGACATTTTATGTGGAACAAACAATTATTTTGACGCCAATTTTATTGTATGGTAGTGAATCGTGGACGTGGAAAAAGACAAGAGCTTAATAAATGCTGTTGAAATGCGTGCATTGAGTAGAATACATAGAATGAAATGCGTGCTTTGAGATTAATAGATCCAGTGACAATATATGACAGAATACGGAATGAAGTGATTATAGTTCGGTAAATGTAGGATGAGTCCTGTGACAGCTCACAAATTAGCCCCAATACAACCTAATGTAATGTATTAACCTAAATAACTTGCTATTTATTAGAATTGAGGCTTATATTAAAGTTGATAAAATAATTAAAATTACTGAACATCGTTACAAGGTTGTATTGGGGCAAATTTGTGAGCTGTCACAGGGCTCATCCTACATTTTCCGAACTATAGTGATAAATGCGAACTTTAGGCTGACGTGTTGAGTAAGATGAAGAAGAGCACTCTGAGATGGTTTAGGTTGTGTAACGAATGAATGAAGAAAGACTCACAAAACAGACATATAGGGCAAATGGGAGTGAAAGGAGTGTGACAGGAAGACCAAGGAAAATATATTTGTTATTTATAGTCAAGGCATCAACACTGTGGAGGTTTAAAGACATTGTATTTGTTTAGTCCAACACTGTTTATTCCACTTAATATAACGGTATAGCCCTACCAGTTTCAAGGTTTTCACCTTATTATTAGGGGAGCACAAATTTCGTTCGAACTGGTACCGACATACACACGGTAAAAATTTGGTTTGGGGAACGTAGGTGGAGGGGACAACTTCAGCAAGCAGCGGTGAGATCTTGGGTATATATGTGTTTGCCAGATGTTCATCCCAATGTACTGACTTGGATATTTCTAGGGCCTCTAATCTGTTTCCAATCTAATCCAATTTATTTCCGTTACTACTGATATGCAAGAATTTGGCATAATCGATAGTTAGATAAATCGTAGAAGTTATATGAGAAGGTGTTTGGCGCTCTGTTCTCTCTACCTACCCCGACAGGGAAATGATGTGATGGTATGTATGAAAAAAGTAACATATTTTATCACTCAGATATATGATTACAAGTTATTTTCCCACTTTCGATATATGTAGCTCTATTGTAAATATTTGTTTATATATTAAAGAAATTTAAGTTTTATTTGCAACAATATCATATTCATTTCCTTCTGTATATCTTTAAATGTTACCAGCATCAGTTTCATTGAAATTTTGAAAATATCGTAACACATCTAAAAACAGCTTTGGATAAGTGTAGCTCCTCTCATTTCATTCTTTTCTTAATTTGTTAAAAAAATCAATCATAATCTGTTGCGTTGAAATTTACAGTTAATGAATGATTAGGTGTTAATTAATATTCATTAAATAAGGATACTTGAGCGGGTTAATTTAAATTCAAACCGGAAAATATGTTGGTCTATCAAAAATTAAACCATAAACAACGCAAAACAAAGACAATAGTGACAATAATAATCCAAATCCAACATTTTTTTTATATTGGCAATATGCTTTAGTGATGCCAAGAAAATAATTTAGTAAATATTTTCGTACATAATTTTTTTATTAAAAACAATTTTATTTTTTGTGAATTGTGATGTTTATGACATTCGTATATGGTGAACGAAAAAGTATAACTAAAAAGAAATCGATGATCCTAGTAGCAAGGTGAAAAAAAATAAAACGACGACCTCCGTGGCCTGGTGGTAAGACACTTGTCTGCCGATCCGGAGGTTGCGGGTTCGATCCCCGCTGGAACCTAGATTTTTTTAAATAGGATTCCAGTCTGGTTAACACTTAGGGCCTATAAAACAGCTTTCTGGTTGGTTGGAAGAGATTGCCACGTGGCAATAAACTCGCCAGGTTGAAAAAAAAAACAGAAATTTAATATATATCATGGATAAATTGAAAACTAACTGGTTTGTTTGAATTAAAAATAAAATATTTTAATTAATAATGTATCGTTTTAAGGAAAATGTTGTAGTTATACATATATACTGTTTCATTTTAATTCTTGATCATCGGCTAAATTTTAATTTGATTTTCCATTCCCTGAATTCAAGATATTAAATTCGTCTTCAATTGAAACAATTGATTATCATGACAAAATTTACGATAATTTGTTAATATATCCTATTCAATAATTTTTTTTTTATCAAAAAAATATTTTCTTTCGTAAGGTCGTTGAATATGAAACTTTTCAGAGTTCTGATAACGAACTACATAAAATTTAAAAATGAATATAAGAAAAATCTTGTCGCCTTCAGACTTATGATAAAAATATTCAATTTGTTATGTCTCTATTCAATGCTTCAAAGTTATTAAAGAGCTTTATTGTTGTAATATTTACATGTTAAGTGATTTTTATCTTCACATAAATGACAAGGCGATCTTAAATTATACAAAAAAAAATATTAGAGGAAGATCAAAAATTCTAGACAGATATGATAAGAAAAAACTTTAAAAACCCCCAATACTGCAATCAATGATTATTTTTATAAATGTGTTCAAGATTCCACTTGATCGCGATCATATTATAAGTAAAGAATGGTGAGAGAAAACTTAATTACACTTGACACACCGTCAAAAAAGTTGTATACGCGAACAAGTGAGTCCGGTGTATATTTAAAATTTTCAATTTTTTTAATTTGCAAAGCCCACTATATCCAGTAAAAATTGAGTATTTCTTTAGTAAAAACTAATTATTCTATTTATGGTAAAATTTTCTATTGTTAGTAAAAATATTTGATTTTTCGCTTCTTAAGATTTTTGGAACACGTTTACTTGAAACATTTTTTATTAATTGTCACAATACTGTAAAGTTATATTGTATAATGACCAAAATTTTATGTAGATAATATTCAATATACTTGGTATAAGGCTCATAAACAATCAAGGAATAAAGCTTATACTAGTTTAAAATCATACGTCGAAGGTGACATGTTAATATGTATTTTATGATTTTTTAACATAATATATTTTTTATTATCACATGACAGAACAATATTATTTAGTCTTATTTTGTCAATAAATATGTGCAAATTTTTTGTAATTCACATTTCCTGAAAATGTGGTTTTGAATCTGTATCTAGTATTTCTTAACGAAAATTATATTATTGAAAGGATTTTTTCTCTCTACATACAATATAAAAAAAAACGAAAATATTTCAGATAAAGTAAAAAGATTGTTTAATAAGGCATATTGAAGATAATAAAACATTGAAACACTGATACACAATAAAACTCAAATAGTCAGAAAATATTTGTTTTAGAATGGAGTTTGAGTAAAAGCGGTGACTATGCAAGAAAAAAAGTATCTTGAAGTTTTTCCTTTGAATTGAAATTGATCTTTGAACATTCACGTCAAGTTACATATATTTTTTGCTTTGAAGTAACAGGTTAAAAAATGTGATGAAGAAGAAACATCACTTTTACACGAGATCATTTTTTTACATCCTTAGATAAAACAATTTGGTTTTACTCAATTATATTTGATGTGATGCAAAATTGTGCTTTTTTAAATAGTCCCAAATTTTATTTTTTTGCATTTTTTTAAAAGATAGCGAAGATAAAATATAAATTTTCTCATCATTAATTAAAAACTTAGAGAGAAAGAGCAGCAAATATATTTTTCTTCAAATATATAATTAGAATATATTGTAAAGGTGTGACAGATTACTGGAAAAGGAATAATCCATAAATCCACTCCAATTTAATAAACACAATAGTAAGTTATTAAAGATTCGTCTTCGAAAAGTCACATCCCTTTGATTTATTGTTTGTGCCGTTGGCAGTATCAGAACGTGCTTTTGTGTTTTTCTCAGTACGATTGGTAGTATTGTTGGTAGCGGGTGTCGTGTTGTGTGGTTTGGAATATGTTGTTTCTGTGTTGTGAATTATAAACAATAAAAAGTGTGGTTCGAAATAAAAAATATTTTTGTGTTATAAATGTGCAAGTGAAGTTTTTGGAGTTTTCTTCATTTCTGAACATCAACAAACCGTTAACATTTTGTAAGTAATTGAAATAAGATGCCATTAAAAATGGCTTCGGTTATAAATTAAACCGTACTTTAATTGATTGTGCCTGTACTTATGTTTTAACTATTTATCTTTTAGCCTATTATTAGTTGAACGAATTTTTGTTTTATTTTAGTATTGAATGTAGTTGTTATTATGTTATAATTTTGTGAGAAATTAAAGTGCGCGAGAATGGGTGTCAACTGTCAAGTCGGTCGTTCTTCGGATGATGTATGTGTGGAAGAAATAGATGGGTGATTTTCTTTTTTTTATCAGTTATAGGGTAACTCGTTTCTTACAAAGAAAAAAGTCGTATTAAAATAAATTAATATTCTCTTGGGTAAATTTTTTTCTGTACCACGGTGTTTTTATTTTCATTCTGTTCCATGTATACCAGTTTGAAATCGTTATTTTCTAGACGTATGGTTTATGTTGTGTTTTCTCTAAAAAATTTACATAATATAAATTCGAGATGTCCTAGCATTTTTATACCTATTGTTTTTTACTAAATCGAACTGTTTTTTGTCGTTATGTTGCGTCCGAATCTTATCAAGGAAATAGTTGAATCCGGTATTTTATTTCGCCTTAATACGTAAGTGTAAATTATTTAATCGTGATGTTTATATTTAAAATTATTGTTATTCGCAATAATGTATTGATATTTTCAGATATGTAACATTTTCAAAATTAAACAGTCTTAAAACATTTTCGAGTTACTCATGATAGATGTAGTTGGTTAGGGTTGCAACAACGTTTTGCAAGAAATAAATTTACTTGAATTTTCATTTTATTTTCACTATTGTATACAGAGATAATATACCGTGTATACAGATATAATATACCTTGTATACAGATAAATTATGTTACGGATGTATTATAATTTTCAGGGAAGTGTTAGATATTATTTTATTGTATTTTGAGTATGTTTTGATTTTGAAATATTTTCTGCAAGGAATTAAAAGCAGAACCTACTAAATAGACAATAAAACAGGATTGCTATTTTAAGCATATTAGAGAGAACAAAATGCTAAATACAATTTAAACATTTCTGGAATATAGCATGATATTTACTGGACTTGAGTGTTAAATGTCAAAATGTACAAAGTTCAATAAAATGGAGAAAAAAAATGCTATAAAATAAATTAACTCCCTATAAAACAATGCTGACATAAAAATAACATGTGAGAGGAAATGTCTCTGATAAATAATGTTTTTTTTCCAATGACCATCATTGAGAAAATCTTATCTTAGACAATTTCGATTTGTATTCTATATTATTAAAATACATTTCATAGTTATTAAAGTATCAATAATATTATCGTTTTAGTATGCTCAATGCGTTTAATTTATCAATAAAACCGAAATTAGAACTATTTCATAAAAAAATTACTTCATTAAACATTATCACCTTAAGAGTGACTGCAATACAATAAATTTTCAGTGCAATCAATTTATACTTGGAAAGTTACCAATACATACTCATTATAAGATCTTGAAATGAAACCTGTTCAGAACATGCGAAATAAATGGTGTTGTTTCTAAAACACTTGTCTCTTCCAACTGGAGATTTGGGATTCGATTCCCAATAGTTAACATAAATTATTAGTTCTTTTAGTCACATAGGACTTTTCTAGTTATAATAAATTAAATCTGGTGACTTATAGACTATACGAAAAGGTATAATATAAAATTAGATATGGTTTTCAATATTTTTTCTAAATTACTTTTTCTTTTCCCTTGTCTTACCCCATTCATTTGGGGTTGGCTGCTTGGACCTTTTTCCTCTTTCTCTCTCGATCTCGCCAATCACTCAGGAATAGTCCGAATCTCATAAAGTCCTCCTCTTATATAAGCTCTTGCTTGGGTCTCCTCTGCATCTATTTGGGAGTTCCCAGTTCGTAGTTGTCTAACGTAGACCTTCATCCCACTATTGCATGTGCCCATACCAGCGTAGTCGTGCTTCTCAGGCTTTATCCATTATTGGTGCCAAATTAATGACTTTTGTAATTAGAGAAATTTTCAGTATACATTGACTTTTTTTTTATATATAAGGATAACATGAAGTTGGCTCAAACTTGTAATCAGTTTTGAAATGAAAATGATTACAGCAATATTTTCTTTTAAGCAAAATAAAAGTTCAATTGAAACGCTCAAGTTAATTTGCTTTATTAGGTCTTCTTCTCAGTGTCATGTCAGGTCCCCCCAACGTTGAATATACTTGAGAGTAGATATCTTTGTCTCCGGCAGCCCGAAAAAGATCTCCAACGCCCCTTATGCCAGTCCAACCACGTGTGTTACGGAGCCAGGAGATTTGCCTCCTGCCAACACCTCTTTGGCCTTATTAGGTCATAATATTGTTAAATTATTAGAACATTATCTACAATTGTGATATTACAAAAAAGTTATTTTTTACAAAATTTCATTTCATTTCAATATGCATTCGCCATTTTTATATCCACTCACCAATTTGAGTCGAAACATTGATGGTTAGAGTTGATTGAGCTTGTTTTATTGTCTCTCTTTGAAGAACTCTTTGCTTTCAGTACTTCGAGATAAATTTCTGAAGATTGTGCTTATTGAAGTGCAAAAGGATAGGATAGGATACGCAAAAAAATATTATCCATCAACAGATTTGATTAGTAATCGAACATGTCTAAGGAATGCTTCTGCGTATACAGTTTTAATTTTAAATCTAAGTTTATATCATATTAACCTCTCTTAAATATTTCAGTATCTACGACTTAATTTAGCTTCTTCATTTGCTTTCCCAGTCATTACTAGAATTAAACACGCTGGATGATTTTATCCAGAAATCGCCAAAAGACAATGGATTGGTAAATATTTGTAGCATATAAAAATTATGAACTTGAAGTATACAGAAACATATGACTGACATGAATATATTTTATTTGTGTGTATACCATTAATGTTTAAAAAGTTAAATATAAGAAAATGTATCATTTTTTTCAATTCCTGATATTAATCATCATCACTTGAGCTGTTGAGAAGAGTTTCCTCTCTTAAGGGTGCTATATAAATTGTCCTTTTATTATTATTATTACTTTATAGTTCCCCACATCCAAGTGGGTTCATGGCCCAATATTCTTTCTACATCCTCCCACATTAGGCTGAGACTTTGAATCTTCCTATCGTAACACCGTTGTATAGTATAGGGTGGACCTTCGATTCTTTTAGCTCCTTTTGAGTGATAAAATATTGTAACTCTTAACCAAGTTATCAGGGGGCGTACTCAATTTCCTGAAATTACTTTTGAATAATTTTGTGACAGTTTTTGTTTTCTATTTCAACAAAATAAAGTCTACATGAATTGTTTGAATCTTAAATTAAATAATAAATTTAAGTTAAAGATTTTCATGTAAATATTTTATGGTCAGGAATCACCTTATTTTTTTTGTATAAGTTCTATGTAAAATATGATTACATCAAAGTTTTCATAAAAAAGATTAAAATTGTATGGGAAATTTAGTTAGGAATGTTATTTTTTCCTTTTAAACATGCTTTATTGTATTTTTTTGAAATTTAAAATTTTTGCTTTTATTAAAAAAATTCTTTTGAAACATATTTTATTTGGTAAAAGAACTGGGATAAAATTGGTGTATTTTTATGCAATTTTCACTTTTCTTAACATGTTTCGTGGTTTCCTTTCTTAACCGCTTCTTTCTTCTTCTTTTTTTTTGTTGTCTTTGGCCATTCATCCATCAAGAGTGTTCCTCGGCATTATACGAGTAATTTACTTTCCCTGCATAACTTTTATTTAATTTTTGAGCATTTTGATTTATATTTCTTATCTTACGTAACCCCATTATGGTAATAAAAAAATGTAATTGATTTTAAAGAAGATTATATTTAAATATACTTAAATGTTATCATCATTGTCAACCTGGGTCGATCAACTGCTGGTTATAACATATAGTATGGTAGGTCTCCCCAAGTCGACTTCAAATTCGGCTTTGTGCTCTTTGGCACCATGTGATGCTGCCATGCTTCCTGATTTCATATCTGACGATTTCTCTTGAGAAATAAATTTTTTCAAGAGAAATCGTCAGATCTTTCAAATATTTTTTTTAATCAAAACTCTGTTTTTTTTTTAATAATTGTTTGTTTTTTTGCTGGTCAATTTTGACGCCCTTCAGATATCGTACCTGGGACCAATGCCCCGGTGGCCCCACCCATCTCTCGGCTCTGAGTAGAGTATTATTGTCATGTATAGACTTTTTAATGGGGATGTGATAACACATTTTGAGAATTTAAGGGGTGCCTGCAGCTAAAAAGTTTAAGAACCACTGATCTATATAAAATATGTGAAAAAAATTGTTTACTTCATAGGTACAAAACGAAAATCAAGAAAACTTAAGGGGTAAGACTGAACCTTTATTTAAATTATGATTATTTCACTTGGACCCCCTTAAGCTATGTAACTTTTACCCAGGACAACATATTGCAGACTAAAAACCGTTTACTCACCAGTTGGTCAAAGGCCTGGGAGCCTTCTAGTAGCAATAAGGGTGCTGCCTACAGGAATATTCAGATTAAAATACCCACTAAACCTTTGTTCCACAAAACAAACCTGTTCAAATGAAGTGTGTCTGTCATATGCAGGATAATAATATGCCATTGTCAGATAGGAAGCCACCTTTATAAAACCCACACAAAAGAAAGTCCAACATGCACGTGTGGAATGGGTGAGGGGACCCTCGACCACGTCTTCTTTGAGTGTTTTCTGCGCAACGCATATAATCTTGATTCAATTGTAAATGTCTCCCGGCCGTCCCACCTACTCGCACTTAATTCTTCATTAATGTATGGTCACATATCTCAATTAAGTGTCCAAAACTCCTTAAATATTCTATTTAATATTACAGTAGTTTATTACATATTCTCACACTGCCTTCTTTCCTTCAAATTGTTATTTGCGCATATCATTCTCTCTATAGGATGGAATGTCTAATTAACTATACTTGAGAAAATGTAGCATGGTCCATTGACAGTTCACAAATTTACCCCAATACAACCTTTTAACGACGTTCAGTAATTTTAATTATTTTATCAACTTTAATATAAGCCTCGATTCTAATAAATAGCAAGTTATTTCGGTAAATACATTACATAAAACTAACAATAATGACAAATTAATACATCTTGTTACAAATTAGCAAAAATGTGGCAGTTTGTTGGAATCAAATAATATTTGGTGACGTTGGTCAAAAGTCACTACGTTAGTCTGCATTGGCTGGGGATGGGGTATACGATAATTGGTTTTTCGATTTTTTTATACCTAAAATTTATTGTTCGTAATTAGTATTAATTCATAGTGGATCTTGGCCTATTTAAAGATATAAACAAATCATACAATACACTAGAAAGTCAGTATAATGAAAATTAGGAATTAAAACGTTAGTTTAGAGAAAAACAATTTTTCGATTTATAAAAAGATTCGATTTGTAAAAAAAAAAAAACGATTTTACCCCATCCCTTTGAGACATGACATTTCAAACGTCACATCCTACATTTTCTCAAGTATAATAATAATTTCACATGGAGTAATAACCCGTCTATGGATTAGTCAACCTAATACGAGTATATGATACAGGCATGGTAGATAAAATTATTAAAAAAACTCGCCAATTATCGAGTAAAATAAATGGATTTTGATATCGATTTGATAATCTTCAATTGAAATCTCTTTAAGGTGAACTTATGTTGATTATACCAAAAGATTTTATCGCATTGTGGGTGTGACACATGTTTGGGGAAATGTGAATTCCTGTAGGGAAACGTTAGCTCCGAGAACAGGATATTACACACGCCGCGCCGGAACACGTGTACCGATTCTTCCATATTCGTTCCTTGCTCGCTCTGTTTGTCTATTTTAGAGAACATCGTCATCCCTCGGAAATTCCGGGCTGATTTCTTACGCGACCAAATATGGCAACCAGGTGGGGGGGGAGTTTAATTTTCCCTAATGACAAACTGTGATGCTGTTAATAAATAATAAATACATGTTGATAAAGTATAAACATTTTAATTCGGAAAATTTAAATTTAACGCTTTGATAGTTCGATACCCTTTATTTATTTACTCAGTGACAGCTGTTTCGTCTACAATGACCTTGTCGAACCGTAGGTGAAGCTTAGTTTTGTAATTATATATACCTTCATTAATATAATATATTTTATAGTTATATTAGACGGTTATATTTTTTTTCAGTAATATTTGTACATTTATATTTTAATTCTTAATAATAATATTGTAATTAAAAAACAATTTATATAATTCCGTTTAGAGAGCAGACTCAACTCAAGGAGTCTTATTAAGAATGCTTGCTGATCCATAAAATAATAATAATACAATCACAATTTATATAGCACCGTTTAGAGCGCTCTTGAGGAGTTTGCGTTAAGTCAGAATTCGAACCCTCTCAAATTTTGATAAGACCTCTCAAAAGGATTGTCTTTAAGTGCTTCCTAAAGTTGCATACGTCACCCATATCTTTGACATTAGGAAGCAGACCATTCCACACTACCAGCAACGGAAAAAGCTCTATCATAAAACCCCGTCCTATTGGATTGATTTGGAACAACCAATTTATTAGATTAAAAACAAATCTACTTCCGAGTTCTACTTCTCTCCGAAGGAACATTCCTCAGACACAGTTTCGAAAGATACAATGGAGACATCACATTAAGGGACTTGAATGCAAAGAAACAAAGATTGAAATCAATCCGTTCTCGACACTTAAGTAAGGGTAGACTTGTTAGAAGCAGACTAATATGGCAATATTTATGACTTTATTAATTTTCTCAAAACAGGCTTAGCCCAATTACTTTGAAAAATACAAGACATATTAAAAATAAAGAAAAATAAAGTACGTTGATGAGTGCTTTCTAACGCGCTCGATCTTAGAAGAAAATTTACTTTTGCTTTTGGTAATGTGATATGAAATATGTCAATATCCAAAGCAGTCCCGTTCAAAAGAGTTAAGGCCCTTCCAACAGGCATAGCGGCTGGAAGACCCGTTCTTGCATATGTTATTGAGAACAGTTCTTGCCGGCGCAGTCTAGTGTAATTGTTAGGAACATTTAACGCTAATCTTTGTAATAATGCTGGACAGCTCACAACTCCTCGAACGAGTTTGACAACGTATACCAAGAGACGCAGATCTCTTACGCTACGCGAGGAGTTATACCCGAGCATGCCCAGCAGAAACTGAGTAGGATAAAGCCATGGATAGACACCAAACTCACTCTACCTACCATATATCAGCCTAGGAGCTGCATTGAAAATAGACAGATGACTATTTAGATGAAATGTCTTCATAATTCTGAATATTTTAATTTGTATGTATTATATTGTACATAAATGTATTTTTTTTATTTAAGAGTGGATTGATGTCAATAAGTCTCAATTGTTTCAGATGCGTATCATAAGTGCTCTAGCAGATTTAATGTATTTTTAAATCAATTTATATGAACTTAATATAATAGAAATATGTCAAAAATAATGCTTTTGAAAAGCGACAGTGTATGTTTTTAGTTTTGCATAAATTTTAACCCAATCATCGTAATTATAACAAAAATCCAAGTTTCCAAAAATAAACGGCCCAGAATAATTCTTCAAGTCATTTTCACCGTTAAAAACAAGTATTTTACCGTTCATGTTTATTGGACTTCGCGCATATTTAGAAAAAAACGCTCTTCTGAAACAAGTTCCCTTTTGAGTTTTCACATTTTATGAGCAAATTTAATGTGTTAATTGCGCTTTTGTTTACGTTTGGCGCATCCGTACAAATGCAAAAAAAATAATTTCGTTCCACGTAAAATATTACGTGTAATGATGATGGCCGTGTTAAAATGAAAGATGAAATTAATTGGTTAGCCATTTAGTTGCGAACTGAGGACACTCGAACCAGCGCGGATGACGCACGTTTGATGTTGAATTTTAAAGGCCCTCAAACCTGTGGAAGAGGAAGACACGGATACATTATTATGATACTTTTTACATTATTCAATGAGAAAAATATATAAAAAAAAGTTTATATCTACGCGAATGTCACCTCACTTTGAAATCCATAACGTAACGTTACGGATTCCCAAATTAAAAGGAGTGTAGAGCTACAATTGAAAGATTTAATATAGTCGCTGTCTTGCTCTTTTTATGTATGTTTTAGAGAAGGGGTGTGGTGTATGTTGAATTGATTATTTGTCTCGTTAACACCGCTGTGTGATGTAGGATACGTGTCTGACCTTTACGGGAGATAAAGCAGGCGGCATCCTCGATACGTGACCTGTAGAGTCTCATCCTTATTGTGGTGGTTACAAACTGCTGTTGTGTCCGAAAAGTCTCAGTTGTAATTAATATCTCTATGCTCCTCTTAACCCTCCAACAGGCGCTATACACATCCGGTTAGTTAAACACGAAAACACTTTCCTACTGCATTTAATTATTATAGGGAAGGTAACTTGACTTCATTTAAAAGAACAAGAAGAAAACTAATCCCAGTGGCCAAGTCTGTAGTTTCTGAGCCAAACGTTGAACGTTAACAAATTTCCCAAATCATGTTTGCATGTTTCAAACAGAAAGAAAACATTATCACAATTTTTACAATATTATTTAGTATAACGAACTTTCTTTTGATATCTACACTTAAGTATGTCTTCCTTTGAATTTAATGGCAAGTAGAAGTTTGAATTTCATCTTGTGAAGGATAGTACAATTTGTGTAGTCTTTGCAACAGGTAATCGGGCGCATCTGTGCACTGAGTCAGATAAGTAAGCTTTGTTTGTATAGAGATATCATCACATGCCCATTCAAGAAACACATCCACAGTAGAAATGAAAAATAATCGAAGTTCACCTGACAGATTAATTGCGCTCGATGGAATGTTAATTTGGGGAATTGCTAAGTGACGCATTTCAAAACGAGATAGTGTAAATGTAGACATATTACGGTACTTCTGATATTTGTTACTAGTTTAACACAATTACACTTAAAATGTATGATATTATATAAAAAGATATACAATATATTAGTGTATATGTGGATATATTACGGTTCTTCTGATATTTGTTACTGGTTTAACCCAATTACACCTAAAATGTATGATATTATATAAAACCAGATAGTGTATATGTGGACATATTACCGTTCTTTTTATATTTGTTACTGGTTTAACCCAATTACACCTAAAATGTATGATATTATATGAAACCAGATAGTGTATATGTGGACATATTACCGTTCTTTTTATATTTGTTACTGGTTTAACCCTATTACACCTAAAATGTATGATATTATATAAAACCAGATAGTGTATATGTGGACATATTACCGTTCTTTTTATATTTGTTACTGGTTTAACCCAATTACACCTAAAATGTATGATATCATATAAAACCAGATAGTGTATATGTGGACATATTACCGTTCTTTTTATATTTGTTACTGGTTTAACCCAATTACTCCTAAAATGTATGATATTATATATATTAGGTGTTAACATAAGTTGTGTCCGTTTTTTTTTTTCAAATTAAAAAATGAGCACCAAAAGTAAAACAAAATGGTGAAGGTTATACGTCATTTGAAAGAAAATGTTCTGCTCTACAAGATATGTTGTTTGCTTTTACGTTACATATATTATTTTATTTGATTACAAGCCTTCAAAATGGAATGTCAAGTAGACGAAAGTGAGCATTTTCGACACCTCCCTCTGTTCGCGTTCAATCGAGGGAATAAAGCTGCCAAAGCTGCTCGCGATATTTGCGAAGTGTACGGTGAAGATGCTATGAATGAAAGGACAGCTCGTCGATGGTTTTTGCGTTTCAATGACGGTAATTTCGACCTGAAAGACATGGAGCGTTCCGGACGACCAGTGGACTTCGATGATGACCGCTTAAACCATATTATTCATGAAGATCCCCATATATGACATTTCAATAGATACTCTAAAAATAATAGCAATCGGAGCAATCATTACTTGAGCTTACCTGTGAAGTGGCTCAGCTATGTTTACAAGCGTATTCAGGAGCTCAATCCTCAATTTCTCCACCGAGATATGGAAGATATCGATACCGGAAAATTCATTCAATAAGATCATTCCGTGTGCAAGTTGTGACGCTCTTATTTGCTCTGTTCGTGAATCCGGCACCGAAAACTTTTTTAATTTACGATGGTGTAAATTGTCAGGTACATTAAACAAAAGTTTGTTAATCAACAAAAGGTTCGCTATTTTTCCTGTTAGTAATTTATGTATTTACACACAGGTGTGCCGATCCCTTCTAACGCTTAAGGAGTTATATAACCAAAATACACGGATAAAACAATGGCCATACCTATGTAGTATGTATGGCCTTGGTTAAACCCACATTTCCTGGAATTAAGGTATCTCTTAAACTCACTCAACCATGAAGAAATCACGACATTCGTAACTTTGCTGATAATACGCTTAACTTCCACTCGGAGGTTTCGGGTTAGATTCACGATGATACCCAACAAAAAATATAAAAGGGTGCCAGTCTGTTTCAAGAGTTGTCTGGTAACAATATTATTGTATTGTATTGCACTTTCGTTGTATACAGTACACCTGGAGGGTGCATTGCTGCGTGGTACTCTCTTTCAACCAATCATAAATATGTTTAAGAGGCCTTAAGTGATAACCAGACTGGAATACTTATTATTTTTCAATCGGAGTTTCAACTGGGATCGAATCTGCGACCCCGGGTTGAAAGACAAACGTCTTACCAACTAGGATACGGAGGTTGTCGCATGCCGAGTACGTGTGGGAGTGTTCTTGCCCCTTCTCGTGCCAACACGTGCTAAGATGAGATCCAGATTCCAGTGACAACCAGGAGCTCGATAACTGAGACATACATACATACCATCACGGCGTTTTCCTATCGGAATAGACAGAAATGAGATAGCGGCAGACTTTCCTATCGCGACACACATTTTTCTCCTATTCTACATCTATACACATTACACAGCTCCTATAATTCCTCTGACTTTTACATTTCCTTCTTTCAAAATATGGTACACTTGATCCAACCTTACTTGCCTTGGTACTACTATACCACGCCTTCCACTTACATCACTGTGTAGTTTTGTTATCAAAACCGCAATGTGTAGTTTTGTTATCAAAACTGCACTGTGTAGTTTTGTTATCAAAACCGCCCTGTGTAGTTTTGTTATCAAAACCAACTCAGAGTTGTCTTCTTCATCTTGTTCAACACATCAATCAGCCTTAAGTTTACATTCATCCCTAATCACTTCAATCTGTATTCTGTAATACATAGTCACCCCATGTATTCTTCTAGGTGCACGTATTTCTACATTTATTCGGCTCTTTTCAACGATTACTGTGACCGAGGAAAATATTGTTTCCAAGCCGCACTTATCGGCCGACTCACCAATTCGGATACGTTAAAAGTTACCATACGAAAGAAGAATCAGTGAGTTATAATACAGGTGGCGCAGAATAAACTCCAAATTTGAAAAATTTATAATAAAACAATGGTTTATCGTAATCGATCCTAATTACTGCAAACATGTCACAAAATATTGGGATTTATTTTATAAAAATAATGCCGATATGATTACTATAGCTTCGACGGCATTCAATTTGATCTGGCTCGTAAATTTTGAAGCATTCACCTGTATGTTTCTTGAGGTATCGCTTCGATATCTTAAATGTTTAGTTTCATTTGCAGCGTAGTCGTTGGATTATTTACGTTAACTTTACTTTTTACGTATCCTCACAAAAAAAACACCGAGTAGGGACAAATCAGGACTTCGTGGTGGCCACACAATATCGTCACCCCTTCGCGATTTTTTTTTCCAGGGAACATATCTTGAACCACTTGCAAACTATTATTGAACGTGTGACAAGTGATCTCATTCTGTTAAAACCACGCTCTCTTATTGTACCCCGGTAATTCTTGTAATTTCAGTCAAAACCTCATAAAGGAAACAGAAGTACACTTTATTCTTTATAACTTAATTGTATAATTAGTTTTTGATGTAATTCTACGTATAATCGCAAGTAGTAACGAAACCTCTTACACATTTCAAGGTTTGGAGTTCTCATAGATAAGGAAAAACTGCGAAAAGACAAGTGGTGCCGGTTGGCACCCATCCTAATGGCCTTTTTTTACTGACGCTCTATTTCAGAAGCGGAAATGGCCGAAGAAGAAGTATCGTGTAAAGTATGTAACGCGAGATTGAACAAGTGTATAAATTTCTCTGACACATAGCAATATTAAACGCGTGTTAAACATATTGTGTTTGTTGTTGCCCTACGTAAAAATATGAAAACCATTATTCGTCTATGAAATTTCAAAACATGTTCAATTAAATATAGATATTTCTGTTTATTTTTCCATTTTTAATAACTTTTTCTGAGACATCTTTGGTTTCCTTTATTAATTAACTTTGCATTCACATCGACTCGTTTCATCTCGAAACGCAAAATTATACAAAAAAAAAAAATATTTAAACTTAAACGAAATCTAATCTGGTCAACTGTATCGCTCGTGTCATAGTTTCAAATTTCGAAAGATTTGTTCAGCGACAATTTTTATTTTCGATTACATTTGTTTGTGGTAAAATATGTCAATTGTCTTTTGTTTTGTTGCGTATTCGTCGGATCAATGTTGTATGCGAACAATTATTTAAAACTACTCGTATTTGCACTCTTTCAGACTATAACTCAGCATTTTTTTCATTATTTCATTTGAAATTTATGTGAATTTAATAAAACCACTAGATTTGTAATTAATAACATCGAAATGTAATCTGTATTACCTAGTTCGTACTTTTCTTCCATTACGGAGAGAGTTTACCTCTTTTTGTGTAATGGCGACGAACCCTTTCGGTAAGAAAAACAACCTCCCCACGGCAACTTCAAAAATCCTTGCCCATCGCACCAGATAGCTTGTTCCTGGTTTAATAATAACACCATCCCACTGAATGGTGTTATTGTTAACGCAGGAAGATCCCATTAGTTCTCCTCACTGGAAGACAGACGACTCCGCTATAATAACGAAAATCAAGCACCTAGCACATAAAACATATCTTCAAAGCTCCAATAAAAACGTCATCCTTTTCCACCGATAGGCACCCCGCCACTTTCAAAACTGTCAATTAGTTTTGATTCCATTTAAAAGTGGTATTTGAAGACGGAAGTATAAATAAGTCTATGGTACATGTAACACTTGGGCTCGGAGAGCGAGCGAGATACATATAATATATGCATTTGACATGTGGTGCTGGAGAAGGAAGTTACGAATACCTTGGACAGCAAGGCGAACTAACGCCTCCATTCTCGAAGAACTGAGAATCCCAACAGATAGTCGACAATATGCCTGTGACGAGTCCTCCAATTCTTTGAGCACATTGCTTGTGGCCAAGGAGACAGTTTGGAGAGGATTGTGGTTACTGGAAGCGTGGAAGGACGACGCACAAGAGGAATAATCCTAATGCGCTGGACTGTCCAAGTGAGAGACGCTACATGGCTATCCTTAACAACTGTACTTCGAATCGCGGAGTGTAACGTTTGATGGAGAGATGTCGTCAGAAGCTATCATGGGAGTCACGATGCTCAGTCATGAGCTACACGACAATATGATGATAACATGTAACACATAAATTAGATCCAATACACAGTGTAATGTCCGGTAAATTCACAAGTTGTTCTTAAGTAATATGTGAGTTGTTAATTGTCCAGTGCAAAGAGTTGTGACCGTTATACTTGAAAGTAGTCTCATCTCTCCAATTATTGACTAATAGACCGTCCTCTGCAGGGAAAATGTAACTATACTATCAGGATCTTCGTTTCAGGGCCTGCACCCTTATTTGGGAGTTTCAACCCTTATTTGGGAGTCACCGTTTGATAAGCAGAAAGTAGTCTTGTATAAAATTTTTATCACATATATTTTGCGGCTTTTGCGGTAGTTGTTGTATAAGGTCTTCGGATTCACTCGAGTGATCCTGCAACGCTTCAACTGTAAATCTATAGAAGGTTCAAGAAAGATTAAATTCTTTGGTCAGAAATCATTTGGAACATTGCTCTATAATATGGGCGTCAGCAGCACTCATGCTAGAAAGGGTTCAGAAAAGATTTCTCCGTTGTCTACATGAGAGAGAGTTTGGATATTATCTCTGGTTTTATCCAAGTGTCTTCATACTGGCGATGCTTGGTTACAGATCATTAGAGAGTGGAAGATCTCTTCGATTGGGTGTCCACTTTTTTTGTTTGTTCGAGGGTAATTTAGTTAACCCATCTGTCCTGAACAGTCTTGGTTTGTATGTTCCGAATAATTATTTGAGACAACGCACCCATAGATTGTTCTATCATCAACCTATAAGTCGAACCATCCTGCCTTTGGAAATGCCGGTAGGTAGAGCAATCGCACTTTTTAACCGTGTGGTCCTTATATAGACGTGTTTCGTGTGTCGCTCAGCTTCTTCGGGAAAAAGCTCAAATTTAGTGTAACACTTGAAATAATTAAATTTTTTATGTTATTTAACACTATATTTTGTCATAATATTTCGTGTAACATATGCATTTTTACTATTGTTTTTATCAAACAAGTCTTAAAATGTTGAATAGTTTAAAAAAACTATTGTTACCGGAGGTTGCGGGTTCGATCCCCGCTGGAACCCAGATTTTTTAAAATAGGATTCCAGTCTGTTTAACAATTAGGGCCTATAAAAAAATATTTTTGGTTGGTTGGAAGAGATTACCACATGGCAATAAACTCACCAGGTTAAAAAAATGTTTTTTTTTGTACTTGTTATGTTTCATCTTTGTACGAATTAGGGAAACTTGTAATGTTCCAAGGACCTGAAAAAATAACTGAAGTGTAATAAATATGTAGTTGTAAAGGCGACATTGCGGTGGACGGAAAATGTGATTTAGGTGGGTGATCATTGGCTCCCAAAACGCGTCTTGTACGGGGAAGTAATGGACAAGTGAAGAGTTGGTGGACAGAGAAAGCACTATAAGGGCAGTCTGCGAGAGTCGCTGACTTTGTGCGAGGCGCCTGAAGACTGGGAGCAGGTGGCTCAGGACCGTGGAGGATGGAGAGCCATCTGTTCTCGGGCTAACGGCGTCAATGTTGCCAGGCGACTTGGCTGAATCCACATTTCTGTGGCATCTGCGGGAGGGAGTGCGCATCTAGGATCGGGCTGTTTTCTAACAGATCACATGATCGACGTGGCAGAGCAGCTCAAGATTGACGTTGGAGTGGCTAAGGGATCCTTGACTACGAGGCCCAGAAACGAGAATAAGGTCTTTCGGATTGTTGTACCTCGTGGTTCGACTTATGTTGCTGACATTTCGAAAACGTTGCAGTTTTCATTTTCGGAGTTTTGTAGTCAACTTCGAGGTAAGTGGATGCGCATTGGATACCGTTTTGCCTATAGCAGAGTCTCAATCGTAACGTGAGCGTATGGATCCATCCCATCACGGGAGAACAAACGCGCGGCTTCCACAAAGGTTGAAGTTAAAACAACTTGTTAGCTGTTTTATTGAAACTGTCTAAATAACCTGTTTTGGTTTAAACCGATAATGCCCTCTTTGTTACGATTATTTATCATACAATCTGCTAATAAGTTTTTTTTTTTTCATTGTGAACATACTCTTTTGCGAATAATTCTCGATTCAAGTAATATTATTCAATATTGTATTTCATACCTACATACACAGCAGGCTACTTTTGGGGTAGGCAAATATACCAGATCGCCATATGGTTATGTTCACACACACAGCTTTAGTTACATATTCATATATACATACATATGTTACATTGCGTATACGTTCTACTTTTACATGTGTCATAATTTTAGAACATCTCAACAGGGTTTTATTTGGTATCCATATTTTACATCGTGTATATTATATAACTTTACATAGTTTATGTAATATTGTATATTTTTACGTAATAATATATCTTAAGCATTTTTTTTCTTCCGTCAAATAATTAAGTTCTGGAAGCAGTATCAGTAGCTATTTATTTAACCTGCTTGTGTATTTTAAATGGGCGTTTTTCCTAAATGTATGGAACATGTATAATAAATCAAGTGATTTTTTTTTATATTCTAACGTTGGTACCAAGCATGGACTCGCCCAATATTAATTTATTATTCAGACAAGTTGAAATATTTTGTTCCGTCTGACAGCACTTAAAATTAATCTCAAATTTGAATGTGAAAGTATTAATAGGGCGTATTGTGTACTTAATAACGAGTTTTTATAACGAGAATTTTCAAACAAATTAACATACGCTTCGGCATCATCATCATCATTATCTTACCTTTCTCCTTTCGGATTGGGGTAACAGTCTTGCTAGCGCAGTCTTCACTTCTCTCTTGATCGCGATCTTCGGTCAATTCTTCCTTATCTACCTCCACCTCGTCAACTTCGGTTCCTCTCTTCACACAACCGTTTCCTTTAACTCAGTATTTTTTTCTGCGGCACTAGACTTGAAAAATTTACAAGAGATTCTGTTTTTTAAAATTTATTTATTGATTAAGACACAATTGTAAAGTATACAAATGTCTAGGTTGGGAGGCAATGCCAATTGCTGAGTAAAAGGTTGCCACGTTACTTCCAAAAGGTAAATTACTAAGGCCGAGACCACACCAAAGTGCTTCGTTAGGGGCTAAGCTAGGTTTTACGTGACTCATATCTAGGTGACTTCATGCCTGGCCACACCAAAGTGCTACGCACAAATTCATTTGACAGTTGGGAGCGGTTGAGTCAACACACGATGTCACTCTCAAAACTAACCAATTTCATTACAACTTACCATCTTTATTTACTTTCTGTGCAACTTCATTCCAAAATGATTTTATTACAGGCACATTTTTATATCATTTGCTCGATGGGTTCCACAAAGGCTCCCTTTTATACACAGCTGTCATTAAAACTTCCGCCATCTTGTAAATTAACCAACACGTCTGTTCGCTAGGAAATTCACTCGATGACTAATCGTCATAAAACGTGGCGCGAAGCGTGCAGTGTGGCCATTGCGATAGTATGCGGTACGTTGGTTCGCTAGGATATGTCGCCTAACTCGCAGCATAGCTCTAAGCATCAAGCGAGGCTCCTACCTGTGTGGCCGAAGCCTAAAAAATAGTTTACGAAGACGGAAACGAACAAAAAAATAAGATCTATGGAGAAACACACTCCGTCAATAAAGAGAGATGTGATATTTTTTTAAGTCACTGTTTGAAGCAAGCTAACAACAGTGAAACTCTTACGTCGGAGCAGTTCCAGAGTCTGGCGTCATGGACAGTAAAGGACGATGTGATGAAGGTGCGATGAAATGGAAATGCCTCATTAGCTGAGACCTATATATTTTCTTTATTCCTGCAAACGGAATCCCTTATAACAAAAATATATCGTCCCCCTTTCTTAACCCTCACCCCAGTTTCTCCCTCCCTATCCTTCCCTTCCTCTCCTCCCCTTTAAACTTCACGTTTCAATTTCATCCTCTCGTATCTTCTGGGCGAAGATGCTTTTGATGATTTTGCAGAACTTCAGGAAAGTGAAGTTCTTCCCCTTAAGGGAATTGTGTAGGGACCGGAATAAGTGGTAATCTGCGGATGCTACGTCGGGTGGGATAGGACATCGCAGCCCAGCTGTATCTTTTTTGCCGAGTCTGTTAAGACACCTGAGGTATGACATTATCTCGGAGAAATATGAGGCCCTTTCTATTTGCTAATTCTGGATGCTTTCAGTCGACTGCAGCCTTCAATAGGTCCAATTGCGAGCAGTATTTCTACGATTTTTATCTTGTGTGGCAGCGAGCATCTCGTAGACGATTCCCTTCCAATCCCACCAGATACACAACATAATCTTTTTGGGATTCAATCCAGCTTTCGGGGTGGTTCACATTGCTTGCCCTACGATCTGTTCCAATCGACACCATTGTAGACGATCTAATTTTTGTCGCCCGTCACCATTTGTTTAAAAAAATAGTTCGTTTTCGTTGTGTTTTGCTATCAATCGCTTAAAATCGCTTACCCGATCCACAATTTTTTTTTTCGCTCAAACCGTTTAGTACCAAAACATCGTAGTGATTAATTTAACCAAGACTCAACAAATGCTCATGGACAGCTGTTTTCGATAATTTCAGTATCTAAGTAATCTGTCGTGTCGTAGAACGTTGATTATTCTCGATCAACGCTTTGATTTGGTGATGAGTGGTAATATGCCTACGACACTACATTCCGGACAGCCTAGTATTAAAGTTATCGATATTTTGTTAGTAACTTTCAGAAATTTTAAAAGGCAAATATTGATAGAATTCGAATTTAACAAAAATAAAGAGGAATTATCGGTAGAATATTTGAATAGTTATACAGTTCTTCATTTAGATTTTGTCTATTTATGAACCTAGATCAAACAAAAAAATGATCCAATGTGTCATCTTCAAGACCACCTTCGCAGAGTAGACTTTGATCGTGTGTTCTACAACAGTGATCGTGTGTTCTACAATTGAGTCGTCAAGATGCGAAACCAGCTCTGGGAATCTTTTTCAGTTTTGAATAAATTATGCTTAACTTTTGCACTAAGTGTAAATGGAATGTAAACGTGATATATTTTTTAGAAACAATAAAGATTAAATTATATGCATAGCGAATTTTGATACTCGCAGTCTTCCTGAGCGGGTTTTGCATCTTGCGTCTTCACTCAATTTTACAAATTTTCAAACGGAATGATTTGACACATAAATATGATTTTTTACATAATAACTCAAAGTGACATCTATTTCGTTTTACGAAAGCATTGTCTATTGCAGTGATCTCCGAACTTTTTTGATCGCGTACCCTTAAGACAGAAGATATTTATAGTGCGAACCCCTGAATGTATATATAGGAGTTCGCACTACATTTTTTATACATATAAATACGTAAAATGTCATGAATTGGCAGTTTTAAATGAAATATTGTCAATTGCTGTCAGTTCCTCGTCTATTTGATGTTTATGATCGTGTAATTTAAAAATACAAGTTAGTATTTGTTAATCTTGAATAAATTTTCTTATTTTTTCTGTCACTAGTCCTACCCCCAAGTATCGACTCGCGTACCCCACTTTGGAGACCACTGGTCTATTGTGTAGATTTTTTCACATTTAAATGTCGAAACATTCTGTTTTAAAATGGAGTTCTATTATACACTTCTTCTTCTTCAGCCGTTCTGGATCCATTCCTGGATATAGACCTCCCCTTCGGTCTTCCACAACTCCCTATCTCGGATACACTGCATCCACATCCATCCACCCCTGCGGCCCGTCTTATATCGTCCGACCATCTGACCTATGGTCTCCCCACACCTCTCCTGTCCGTTCTAGGCTGCCATTCCAGGACCTTTTTCTTCCATCGAGAGTCAGAGCATCTGGCAATATGTCCTGCCCAGCTCCATTTTAAGGCAGCTGCTCTCTCAACTACGTCCGTGACTTTGGTTCTCTCTCTTATCCATTTGTTGGTCTTTCTATCTCGCAGTGAAACTCCCAGCATCCTCCAGTTCATGGCTCTCTGTGTCACTAATAGTTTTTGCGTTATTCGCTTTGTTAGGATAGAGGTTTCGATTTCATATGTGGGGATCGGTAAGATGCGTGAATCAAAGACTCTCTTTTTCAAATGATTGGGGTATTATGGATTATTAACATATTATTCGATTTGGTATTTATGTTATACAATATAAATACAAAATCAAGTAATATGTTGAAAACTTCTTTTTTTATGAGGTTCTTCCCCTGAGACCAAATTGAATAGTTGAGATCTTTGTCTGAATCTCTGTATAACTTTCATCAATATACGAGTATCTTATATATTATCGTATATATTATTAAAATTTTTATTTTTTGCAAAGCGGAAATATCTTATGAAAGAGGCAAATAATCACATTATGAAGTAGGTACGCAAGAAGAATTTTTTTATTTTTTTTATTATTTCCCCTAGCGAGTTTATTGCCATGTGACAATCTCTTCCAACCAACCAGAAATATGTTTTAATGGTCCCTAAGTGAAAACCAGACTGGAATTCAATTTAAAAAAAAAATCTGGGTTCCAGC
Source organism: Odontocerum albicorne (assembly GCA_949825065.1). Lineage (NCBI taxonomy): Eukaryota > Metazoa > Arthropoda > Insecta > Trichoptera > Odontoceridae > Odontocerum > Odontocerum albicorne. The sequence continues at coordinate 5,429,965 of OX463845.1, forward strand.
GGGGATCGAACGCGCGACCTCCGGATCGGCAGACAAGCTTTAGATAAACATTTTTTTTAGATAGAAACAAATAAATACAATTATCAAATGAATGTATTCAAATGTTATTTGTGTCGCATTAGAAAATCTCAATAAAGACTGCGATAAAACCGTCGTTTTTATTTGAAATTCATATCTGCAAATGCATATACTATATGATTCACTTTATAGCTCAAGGGAATTCCAATAAAATATATCACTGTTCTCGAATATCAAAAGGTTCATTCTTGCATACTTTCGTTATTTTAAATCTTAGTATGGGTCTTATCAACGTTAATAAATTACAAAAAAATACTATGGAGATTTTTTTGTTTTAAATCGAGTTATAAAAATATTTTATCACTTAATGTTGATAATAACGTCTTGTGTATTTACATATTATCATATATGACTACGACTAGATTCCCACTTGAGTCCGGACGAACCGAAGGTATGCTTCGAGTTGGCGGCTGTAGGTTTACAGTAGCGTGCCCACGGGACGGCAGAACTTGCATACAAATTGTTTTATCAGTGTGTTTGAAGTCAAATCGTTGATTTGCCCGCTGTTGACGATCGGTTAACTAAAGCGGATGTGTCGGCAGGGCCGCGAGCAAGTGAGATTCCAGATTTATTCCTATGTATACATTCCTCAGGCATTTCATAAATAAATATTGAGAATTCTTCGAAACTGGGGGTGGAATGAAATGAATGTAGTGTAATATAAACTCATTAACGGAATTGTTAAGATAAATAATTTATTTTTTCCATCTTACATTACCATATTTAATAAATATTTCTAACCGTAAGATTCAAAATATATTGTTTGAGGTATATACGAGGATAATTGGAAAAGTTTAATAAAAAGTCTTCTTTAACCCTTCCCTTACGGTGATAAAAATAATGCGCGTGTTACGGTGTTGGGTAGTGAGTACGCAATAAAAAATTAGCGATTTTAAATCGGAAAAATAAGAACATTCATAGATAATCCCCTTAATTAATTATAATTGAAGTTAAAAATTATAATAATTGAGATTTATTTGCTGAAAACATTAAAAAACCATCTGAAAACATTAAAAAACGCTCACGGAACGGGTGTACGTCTAACCTATTTGCGAGCCTAGAGGCAACTAGTGGCGCGGAACATCAGTCGCATACGCCTTCCTGGCGACGTTGAGACAGTTCAGCTCCTCGCAATTCAGTCTAGTATGCAAGAGTGAGATGCGAATATAGTGTCGCGCTTCCCGCATACTATTCACCTATCGTCAAGACGAGGCGTTCGCCGCGTTTAAATGCGAATTTGTTTTCGATCTTTACAAAAGACCTCGATGTAGTCGATAAATTCTGATTATTATGAATATTATTTTTTAAATCAATGCGTAAATATATTATGGAGGAATACCTAAAATCTTAACCTTGTATTTATTATATTTATAGAGATATTGATGGTTATTAGAAGCAATGTGTAGAAGATACCCAACACAGGGAAGGAAAGGTTAAGAACACACTTGGCCCAGATATTTTACATTTTTTTTTCATATTGGTTAAAAAATAGGTTGTGTTAAATTCTGCAAAATAGTAATTTACAGCGGGGATGATATCCTGATCCCTGATCCGACGAAGATTTCTTCCCATAGAGCCATTTTTTTTTGTTTTAGGAACTAGAATTCGCACGGTACCAATTCTGGGGAATATGGTGGATAAGGAACTAATTTATGCAATCTTTCCATTGCGACGGTAAATTTGTGGAACGACGCGATATCCTGGTGTAAGAGCACTTTTTTGCGCTCCAATCTTTGCCGTGTTTCGTCATTCAAACGGTACAATAATGCCGTATAACAGGCTCCCGTTATAGTCTTTCCCTCTTCCAACTAGTCAATAACAATGATGATTCTTCGAAAATCCCAAAAACAATGGACATCACCTTCCTAGCTGACTAAACGGCCTTCGCCTTCTTTGGCGTATTTTCATCAGTCGTCTATTCTTTTGACTCTAGTCTGTAGGATCCACGGCGATTTTTGTGTAGGATATTGTGCACACTTTCATTTGAGATCAGCAATCTCGCGCACATACACCCGGCGGTCTTCCATTACGATATCATATATTTTTTCCAATGATTTCCCCCGTGGTGGACGCATTTGGGTGTCCGGCGCGCGATTCATCTTCTGTGCATGTATGGCCCCGTGTAAACTTATTTATCCAGAAATAAACAGTATTCAACGCTGGTGCAGAGTTCCCATGAACTTCCTATAATTCGGCTTTGATCGGCGCGACTGTTAACGTCTTCAAATAAAAATGTTTTTTTAACGGCACGGAATTCAGGTTTTTCCATTGTTGCTGGAAATGTCAAATGGATCGATTCAGATGATTGTCAAACGTTAACTACGCTTCGCATCTGGCCGCAATTTTAACGGAGGTCGCTCGAGGAAGGATACTTACCAGCAGTTATGTCACTTTATGAATTGTGGCACCATCTCATGGAAATTTATCATACTTTTCAAAATCACCCTCGTATTGATACGCAAATAGCGTGTTTTTTGTTCGTTTTTTTTCTAATTATGGGGTGTGAAATAATTATAAAATACTGCCATTAAAGGGCAGAAGGCAATGAACCGAAACTATTTTGGTTAAAACTAAATATAAAAATAACTACAATACACACACGAATATAGGGGGAACTGTGAACTTCCCGTTTCCTAAGTAACAGTTCATTGGAAACTGTGTGACGCGTGATGTTGGCACATACACATATACAATACATATGAGGGAAAATATTTGATTTTTTTGTAATCATTTTATTCTCGTCTACTATTATTACACGAGTATTTCGTGAGTTAATAAACATGTTTTGAAAACGCTTTTCAAACTTTTATGCCTTGCTGATAAATTTCGCGCAATTTACTGATAAACTTACCTTCTATTTTATAAAATAAAAATTTTAAATTAACAAATTCACGACACGTATTATGTTTGAGGTGTCTTATGAGTTAATAACATCCCCAAACCATGAAGTATGATTTTTTTAAATATAATTTTCTTTAAATGTAATTTTTTTAAATGTAAAACGACCATAAATACAAAACAAAGTTGATAAAATACGCTTTATAGTTCAAAACGATTGTCTTGTATATGCGAGTATATAGTAAAACCTCGATATAACGAACTAATTTGGGAGTCAAAGCAGACGTGCCATTATATAATTAAGTTTCCCGAATGCGTATGTTAAAAAAATGACAAATCAGTTTACCTGTTTTAATTTATGTACATACGTTTGTGTAATTAAAATGTTGTATTTATGAAAAGTTTAATTTCACAAAAAAGCTTTCTATATGTAAATATTATGTACTCACCGTAGTTGTAGGCTGTAATAAACAAGTATGCGATCTAAATCAAAGAAGTATAAACAAACATTTTTTTCTTCCGAAAATACACTTTAATTATATTTAACTTTAAACGAATACACAATGTTGTTAAAAACAAAACAAATTTAATCAAACATCGTTAACGAGCGGTTAACTTAACAGGATATTCATTTTCATATATGATATACGGACCGGAAATTTTGTCCGTTAAATCCGAAGTCCGTAAAATCGGAGGTTTATTGTATTAACAAACGGCGTGTTTTAAGTTTTAAAGGTAAAATAATTGTTATCTGGTTGCGCATAGTGTACGATTGTTAACCATGACGTTAGTCATACATTTTAAATGTCGGAAGACATAGTCGTATAAACAAATAGTTCAACCTATGTTTAATATAATTGTTGTGAAAAGCGCGACAGGCAAGTCGTTAAAAATCAATACTTTCGTAACGCCTGAAACAACAACTACGGGTTTATTCCGCGCCTACTCTTCAGTTTTTCAGTTTGTAATAAATGATCTGATTACACGGTATGAGAAATGGAAGAGAAACTCCGACAGTTAGGTTTACTGCAATCTTGTGTTCGCAACGCAGAACTTATATTGACTAGTATAATATGATTTCTTTGAAAATTGAACACGGTTGAATCTCGAATGGAAGTTGGCGTTTTGAATTTAAGTTGAGCGAAATAAACTTTTGACCGAACTTAATTTTAACGACTGCGTTGTTAGGTGGAAATGAGATCTAGAATTTTATGAAGCATTCATAAAATTATAGATTTTGAAAATAGGTTTGTTGCGAGACGGTAACGACTTCAACAGAGAAAACTCGATCACAGTTCAACGATTGGTCGGAATTGATAATTTCACCTCCGATTAATGAAACAATTAATTAGTGGAAATTTATCTGTGTATTATCTACTTGCATTTCAAAAGGTATATTTTGTATATTCTAGTTGTTTTGATTTTTGTTGTTTTGTATTTGTGTTTCTGTATATTTTTGTGTTAATTTTTATTCTTGTGATTGTGTGCGGTATATTATGGGATGAACATTTTTGGTTTTATTTTTCTTTCATTTTGGGTTCATTTTTGGTTTTACTTTTGTTTTTGTTTTTATTCTTATGATAGTGTGCGGTATATTATGGGATGAACAAGTTTGGTCTTTCTGGAGTGATGGGGTGTGAAGAGTTTGATTCAGCATGATGTTTCCAGTTTAATTGAGTGTCACTGTTTGTCAGGTTGATGAGAACGTGCAACGGGGTTTTTTTTTGTGTAATCAAAAATCGGAAAGAAGTATCAATTTATTTTTTCATGCTAAATATCCTCAGTGAGATACATGCAAAATCCTAGTTTACTGGAGATACGACAATTGAAAGGCGACAAACCCAGATCCATTAAAATAATGTATGTCCAAATTAAATTACCTGTTGTTTTTTCGCTAATTATGTGTATTTCTTGTCATGTGTAACAATAAATAAATAAAAATAAATAAATAAATAATAAATAAATTATCGTACTTTACCTATCCTCAAGTTATCATAATCAAAATGTTAGTCTTCATGTAATATTTTACGTGGTGCATGGCTGCTTGGTAACGCATTGGACATCCGTGCGGAAGGTCGCCAGTTCGAACCTCGCGCCGTGTTACTTCCCTCGAATGACACATGTATTTGTTCCGCCTAGTGTTCGGCGGTATGAGGATAAGGTTACCTATGACTATACAACTTCTACGATTTCTCTGAATTCCTACGTTTCCTTCTATCAGTATAATATTCGCTTGATTCACCAATACTTTCCTATGTCTACTTCTCACACGCCTCCCTCTCACGTTTGCACTACATATTTGTGTTTTGAGCCTTTCTTCATTCATTCGTTCCGCATGCCCAAAACATCTCAGTTACCAATGCGAAGTGAAGGGATTAGGGATGGGTGTGAACTTAAAACTGGTGTGTTGAGCAAGGTGAAGAAGAACACTCTGAGACGGTATGGACACGTGGAACGAATTAATGAAGGAAAACTAACTAAACAAATAAATAGCGCAAATCTGAGTGGAAAGCATGTGTATGAAGACCAAGTATGGTTAGATCAACTGCATGGTATTTTTAAAGAAAAAAAAAGAAAGAAAAAAACAGGGAATAGGAGTTGCGTGATAAGGTGTATAGATGTAGAAGAGGCGAAATATTTATTTATTTAATTTACGACACAAGTGTCTTTTATATAGAAATGAACATATGACAAGTTATACAAATACTTTAAAATTATTGACAAAACTTTATCTTCAACTTGCATGGAAATCGAAAAAGCAGTAGTAATAATAAATTACAAAGTCATTATTTCTTGAATCTTCGATAAGACTATAGTTTCACTTTGTGCCATGGTTTATGTAAAAGGAAAAATAAGTAAATAAAAAACTTATTTTATATTTTATAGTTTATCTTCACATGACGATGAAGACGGCGGTCTTCGAAACAGGTAGTAAACCCAAAAATAAACCTGTGGTGAACACAAAAATTTAAAATAAGTGTTTTATTTACTTATTTTTCCTTTTATCATACATACAAAGTCATTGTTTAAAATTATTTAATATTACTGTGTTTATTTAAGTTCAATATATGTATGTCTATCACAAAATATTACCAAAATATGTGACGATGGGAAAGTATGGCGCTCTCTCATTTCTGTCTTCTTCTATAGGGATACGGTGTGATGGTACGTACGTAGAAAAAAAAAATATGTATGGCAATTGAGGGAAAAGTCAACCTTTATATAAGAGAAGAATAGGTAAACGAGTTGTAATATAGTTTGTAAATATTAACATTTTCGATATATGTTCTCGGGTCGCGACCCAGTAACCTGGCCATGATAATTCATTATACGAGTATTAATTCATCAGCCATGGTGTTCATCATATGTAGTAGTAGATTTTTTTTCCTAAGGAGCGCTATTTTAATTTCGGCTGCCGTGGGTCGGGGGAGCATTTATAAATAAACATAAACATCCGGCACGCGGGTCGCGAGTTTAACAATATGTAATTAGTTGCCGTGCTCTGGCCTGGTGTACAGATCGCTCTACCGCCACCCCGGCATCCTGGCATCCCGGTAGGGATAGCTTTTACGGAGGGCATTCAATTTATTTCTACAGTTAAATTTTTTTTAAACTGGCTGTGTACCTTGATTGTTGTGATATATAAATGTCGTCATGTCGGTGCTGGGCTTCGTAGTCGAGGATCCCCTCGCTATTCCAAAGTTAATTAAATTGGAAAGCGAAGCTGTGCCGTGAAGTTTTTTTCATCTTTTTTCTCCTCTTTTAAGTAAGTCGTTGCACACCGGCAAACTCCAACACACGGCACACCTGAAGTGATTTAAACAATTGGTGCACTCCGGCATGTTTTTTTCCCTTTTTTTCGAAATAATATCAATAACCGAAGTCATAGGTTTCTTATATCCCCGAATACAAGGCGGAAAAAACGCCTGTCATGTTAGCGTGAGGCTCGAATCGGCGACTTTCCGTACGGAAGTCCAGTGCGTTACCGCGCGGCCATGCACATTATTTGTGTTTATAGGTGGATTCGAGTAATGAATGCTTCTCAAAATGTCTTTGTTCGTGGACCAGTTTTTTGTGAAATAAAATTATTTTGATGTCAATTTTGGTGTGTGAAAGTGAAACGTGTATGTAGAAAAAGACTGTGATAAATCTTATAAATGCCGTATAAATGCCGTAGAAATGCGTGCATTGAGAATATACGGGGCGACAATGTATGATAGATTACGGAATGAAGTGATTAGGGATGAATGTGAACTTAAGGCTGATGTGTTGTGTAAGATGAAGAGCACGCTGGGAAGGAATGAACGAAGAAAGACTTAGAACACAAATATGTAGTGCAAATGTAAGTGGGAGGCGTGTGAGAAGTAGACAAAGGAAAGTATTGGTGAATCAAGCGAATATTATTCTGATAGAAGGAAACGTAGGAATTCAGAGAAATCGTAGAAGTTGTATAGTCATAGGTAACGTTATCCATATAATACATAGGTAACATTATCCATATAATACATTGGTAACCTTATCCATATAATACATAGGTAACCTTATCCATATAATACATAGGTAACCTTATCCATATAATACATAGGTAACCTTATCCATATAATACATTGGTAACCTTATCCATATAATACATAGGTAACCTTATCCATATAATAAATAGGTAACCTTATCCATATAATACATTGGTAATCTTATCCATATAATACATAGGTAACCTTATCCATATAATACTAGGCGGAAAAAATACCTGTGTCATTCGAGGGGCTCGAATCGGCGACATAGCGCGGGGTTCGAATCGGCGACCTACCGCACTCCAGTGCGTTGCTGCGCGGCCATGCACCTAATTTGTGTTTATAGATGGATTCGAGTGAAGAATTTTTCTCAAAATATCTTTATATAGGCCAGTATTTTTTTGTTAAATAAAATTTAAAAAACGAGAGAATGTGGTTTCTTCTTCTTCCCAGTGTCATGTCAGGTCTCTCCAACATTGAATATTACCTGAGAGTAGGCATCTTTGTCCCCGGCAGCCCGAAAAAGATACCCTACGCTCCTTATACCAGTCCAATCATGTATATTGCGGAGCCAGGAGATTTGCCTCCTGCCAACACCTCTTCGACTCTCTCTATTTTGTCTTGGATGATCAGGTGCAGTAATTTGTACTTTACTCCTCTAAGTACATGACCCAAATAGGACACCTTTCGGATTTTAATATTAGTCAGCAACTCTCTATCAACTTTAACCCTGAGAGCGCTACGAGAAAAAAATATAATTGTCTATCTAGTGCTGAGATATATTTACGATTCGGACGTTCGTGATAAATATTTATTTTAAACAACAAAAAAACAAAAAAAATATATTTTTACAACATAAATATATTTTAGAATATGTATCCTTGTATTCTAAATGAATGATATTCATTTAGAATACAAGGGTAGAACAAATTTCTTCCACTGCTATAGCAGTGCGCCGATCTCTCAGGGTTAAATAAGTTTTTAAAATTTTTAGACCGAATTATTCGTACTAATAAATAGTTACACAAAATAGAATAACGAAAAAAATTATATTCATGAATTATGCATTTTAAATGTAAATTCTTATTGTTTGTTTTGAAAATTTCTGGTCAAGGCCCAGTAATAAAATGTTTGCCGATCAGTATCGTTCTGGGGACCATAGTTTGAGTATACCTGGATTATAGTATACGCAATAATTTTCAATTATGTTGCTCTCTCCTAAGAAAATATGTCAATTGAATTGAATTGTACACTAAAACTCACAGTGGCTGCATTTTTGTTTATCTATCGTCATATGCATTAATATACTCGTAATTTAACATGTACTCATATATACTATACTCGTATAATATAAAATATTGGGTGTTAACATAAGTTGTGTCCGTTTTTTTTTTCAATTTAAAAATGAGCACCAAAAGTAAAACAAAATGGTAAATGTTAGTCGTCATTCGAAAGAAAATTTTCTGCTCTACAAGATATTGTTGATTGCTTTTACGTTAAATATATTATTTTATTTGATTACAAGCCTTCAAAATGGAATGTCAAGTAGACAAAAAAGAGAATTTTCGACACCTCCTTCTGTTCGCGTTCAATCGAGGGAATAAAGCTGCCAAAGCTGCTGGTGATATTTGCGAAGTGTACGGTGAAGATGCTATGAATTAAAGGACAACTCGTCGATGGTTTTTGCGTTTCGAAGACGGTAATTTCGACCTGAAAGACATGGGGCTTTCCAGACGACCAGTGGACTTCGATGAGGACCGCTTAAACCATATTATTTATGAAGATCCCCTTCAAACCACTGTAGAATTGGCTGAGCAGATGAATTGTAGTCACATGACTGTATACCGCCATCTTAAATAAATGGGAAAATTCTAGAAGTTCGACGCTTGGGTTCACATGTTTTGAGTGAAAACAACAAAAATCAACGTTCGACAATTTCTGCTGGTTTGCTCGCGCGTCATAGAGCTACGCATGACCACAAGCAAAAATTCCTTTACCGCATCATTACTGGTGATGAAAAATGGTTTGAAAATGGTGATGAAAAACGTTTGAAGGGGATATTCATGAATAATATGGTTTAAGCGATCTTCATCGAAGTCCACTGGTCGTCCGGAACGCTCCATGTCTTTCAGGTCGAAATTACCGTCTTTGAAACGCAAAAACCATCGACGAGCTGTCCTTTCATTCATAGCATCTTCACCGTACACTTCGCAAATATCGCGAGCAGCTTTGGCAGCTTTGGCAGCTTTATTCCCTCGATTGAACACGAACAGAAGGAGGTGTCGAAAATGCTCCCTTTCGTCTACTTGACATTCCATTTCGAAGGCTTGAAATCAAATAAAATAATATATGTAACGTAAAAGCAAACACAATGTCTTGTAGAGCAGAAAATTTTCTTTCGAATGACGTATAACACTTAGCATTTTGTTTTACTTTTGGTGCTCATTTTTAATTTGAAAATAAACGGACAAAACTTATGTTAACACCTAATAAACCATTATCAGTATACCATAAATTTTTAATAAAAACAAATAAAACACATTTTTTATTCACCTCTGTTTTATTCTCATTCTATTTTCATCGGATTATTTTATTCCAAGTATACATAAATGCTTCTAAATTATTTAGTTTTGTTTCTTCTTCTTGAGTTTATTTTTGTAGAGTGCTTGCTTCTTTAGTATATTTATTAACATGATTTCATACAAACAGATTTGTTATAGTCATTAGTCACTTACGATGACTTCATTCCGCTGCAACCTTGCTAGGTCAATAGTGTGTGTGACAACAAATATAAATTTGGCGGTGTGTCACAACTGACGTTACAATATTGTTCTTACCTAGAGGACGACAGTACGAACAATATGCGAAACATAACAAAATTAATCGGTCCTCTGTAATAAGACGAGGTTTGAACGTGTTTATCAATCTAAAAACTAGTTCACAGGTTAGTGGCGCAACGTTGAGTAGTCTTTCGATAAACATTGAATACTTTCCTCAGTAAAGCATTGTGAAATATAGCGTTTTTTTTGTTCCTTTTACGACCACTTCAAATCGCATCCATTGTTAAATATCTTGTTTCTTTATTTCGATAAACACTCCACTACATTTAAACTAAATAAATTATATTATTTATATAATAGTTAAGACATTAACACTCGAGGTTTAAAGACATTGTAATCTATTTAATTAAACACTGTTTATGCTACTTTATATAACGGTATAACCCTACCGGTTTCAAAGTTTTCACCTCATCATTAGGAGAGCAAAAACAAGGTCTTGTTTGTGCTCCCCTGATATCGGTAGGGTTATACCGTTGTATTGAGTGGAATAAATAGTGTTTGATTAGACAAATTACAAATCAATACATTTTAGAATTATCCAGTTAAGTGAACTACTTTCCAAAATAATAGTTTTATTTTCTACATAGTTTTGTGGTATAGACATTTCTCGTAATATCTAATAATAACAATAAGAATAATAAAGACAATTTATATAGCGCCGTTTAGCCGATCTCTCCCCAATGGCGCTTTATCTCGAAACTCGAAATTACTAATATTAAACAAATCATGTCTGACAGCTATAGCAGCGTCCGAACGAATCATGTGTAACACTTTCTTTGTATACTGTATAATCTTATAGGATTTTTGTTATGTAGAAATATCCTCCAACCAACCAAAATAATCTTGATTGAGGCCTTAAAACCTTTTTTATTGAAAAAAAACTGAGTTCGAAAGACAGGCGTCTTATCAACTAGGCCTCGGAGGTTTTAAAAAATTTTCCATTATTAGAAGTCCTAAATGATCAATTTTTTTAATTTCAAGAGTGAAAGTGGTAATGGTCCTCATTTGTGGGCATGTGAGGTAACGGGCGCCCCGCTAGTGTTACAACACTGGTTCAAATACCAGCTCGTGTGGAGAGATGACTCCGCGCCGCGCCACACCGCGCACCGGCTGAGGTGAAATGGCGGGCTTTTTTTATTTCCGCGCGTCCCACAAGCGGCGAGTACATTTTGCATGAATGAATGAATTCGCAACGTGCTGCCCGAGGCTATTTCGGTAAGCGTGGACTGCGGATGGGAGGATCTCGCCGGTTCTGTTCTATGCTCTATACTTGAATATTCGCACGTCATATGCTCTTGGCTGGCCCCTACTGACGTTCGTACCGAGAAAGTGCCTGGAAAAAAAATCGTTATTTGCTTATTTTAGTATTTTATATTATAAGTGACCTGGAGGCGAGATATATACATACATACCATCACGCAATTTCCTTGTCAGGGTAGGCAGAGAGGACAGAGCAATAGAGTTTACTTTATCGACACACTCAATTTTAAATTTAAACTTCCACATCCCTACACCTCATATTTATTTATTTAACACTTTTATTGAAAATACAATCTGGCGGGCTTATTGCCAGGCGTCAGTCTTTTCCAACCAACCAGACAAAAGTAAATGAAGCAAGTTACATGGTCGCAAAAACATTCAAATGACTATCAACCCCCACGAAATCCATGAACACGTACGTGAGCGTACACAAAGACGGACAATCACCCGAACATTCGTTTTCAAAGTGAGATATCAATCAAAGGAAAAGGAAGGGGTGGTGGAGAGGAAAGGTAAAAAATAAGGAATGAAACACGTTATATTACTGACTAAAAATTAAGAGTTTTTTCAGTTGTTTCTTAAAGCCTGCCAAGGACGGAGTGAGTCTAACATTAGTTTGTAACTTATTCCAGAGTCTTTCTGTATGGACAGTAAATGACGACGTAAAAAAAGAAGAGCGGTGAATTGGGAAGGCCAATAAACAATCTCTGTTTTAGCGTGGCGCTAGTCCACGATCGGATATCGCTGGAAAATTTCGACGAGATAAGAGGGGGCGGTGGGACAGTTAAGGATATTATACAATAAAGACAGTGTGTAAATTTGGCCTCTATTTCTAACGTTCGACCAGTTCGGTGCCTTCTGGCATGTAGAGATATGATCGTACTTTCTTAGGTTAAAAATAAATTAGAGAAACATTTTGAAGACATAATTTGTCCAGCTGTTCTTCTGGAATATTTAAATAGCAGACGTCTGCATAGTGAAAAATCGGAAAGAGCAGATATTGCACGAGTAAAATTTTGGTCTTAGTGGGTAGGAATCTTGGCAACACTTAAAGGGAATGAAAGCTGAAGAAGATCCTTCGGCTTAACTCATTTATTTGATCTTGCCACGAGAGAGTGTTATCCATTAGCACTCCTAGGTTTTTCACAGTTTTATGCAATGGTATGATAGTCATCGAGTAATATTGGAGGGAGTAAGTCAGTGTTGAATTTACTGAGAAGCTGGGGACTGCCAATGAGGGTCGCTTGAGACTTCGTAGGACTAATGAGTAAGCCATGCTCTTTAGTCCACTCGGATATCGATTGAAGGTCCGCATTTAGATATTACAAAATATTACCAAATTTTGCCAAGTAGACTTACGTAACTGTGGAACACTTATTTTATGGTGGTAAAGAACTTAGATTTGTTTTTAGTGGAACAACGCTTGCATAGAAAAAAAGAAGAATTGTATTTTTCGAGAATTTTATGGATAGATCTTGAGATTTAAAAAAAAAACACATGGGCTCACTTGTAGAACGAGGTGGTGTTGCTTTGCAGAATCGAAACGTTCCACATATTGATGCAGGGATACTCTACTCCAGAGGTGAATTATTACTCTTATGATATATGTTTCGTTTATACTAGGCTATTTAATATTAATAAAGGAGAGCACACAGTTAGTAGCTATTTCTAAATATTGTGATATTCTGGCGAATATTATATATACTTATATTAAAAATATCTAAATAGTTGCAAACATCATTTCCAAGTCTTTTATCTAAGTGTCAGACAATGAAGTAATAAGACTGCTGTTTACATAATACCTATAAGATTGAATAATTTAATCCCCTTATTTCTTACGTAAATGAATGACTGAAGGAATTTTCTTTAAAAATATAACGTAGAAAAACAATATCGGCCCTATTATTAAAATTTATCTTTTAACCCAATTAGAGTATGGCGTAATATTTTGTATATCAGTACTTGAACTTAGATGTGTTTTATTCTCAACCATAGGAGTGTATTGCGATATAATTCTGGAAAAATCTATACGACACAAAACTGTGTTAGGCTGTTTATAAACTGATAATTTTAAATTCTGATGTAATTTGATATTTTAACTTGTTCGTAAGCAGCATTGTTAATATATTATCTCCTATAAATTGAAAACTCATGGACAGTGAATGAAACTGGTCGGAAACCAAACTTTTGATAGATGACGGAAACAAACTTGTATCCAAAACTGTAAACAATCCTCTGAATATGGTTATTGACTTGGTTTACTTAAGCTCGTGTATATAACGAACAATGAAAATGTTATGTCAAATCTGAAAAATATGTTAAAGAGTAGAATCAGAGTACCATCATAAATCAGATGCGCCTGTTCAAGTATTTTGTCTCAATATAGATTCACGGTAGGAGACATGTACGATATGCTTAGATCAAGCCAGATATGTGGAATGGATGCAGTTGAAATATCCTGTTCATCGCTCAATGTTGAGTGTCGTGATCCTGTGTTATATCTGGTACTTGGTGTACCATTTGTCTACAATGTTTAAAGATTTTAACTCTTTTATTTGGTCCGTTCGTCTTGTAGGAGACCTTCCTCTTGCACGTTGTTTCTCAACTGTGCCCTTGATCACCAGCTATTCAAGACTCGTCCTTTCTGCCAACATACCCGAAGTATGTTAGAATCCTTTGCTTGCATGTTGTCGAAAGTCTTGAGATAATATCTTATTCTAGAATGATAGAGCCGTTGGTGTGCCTTGCAGCTTACAGGATACGCACCATCCATCTTCAACACCACATCTTGATAGGATCTATAAGTTTAGTTTCCTCTTTTTAATTCAAACCGTCGTCGTTGCCGGGCTTCGTAGTCGGGGAGCCCATCGCCATTCCAATGTCAATCTTGAGCTTCTCCTCCACGTCGGTCATGTGATCTGTGAGAAGACAGCCCGATCCTAGATGCACACTCCCTCCCTCAGTTGTCACAGCCATGTGGTTCTCCCTGAATCGTCTGGTAATGCTGACGCATGTTTGCAGCAGTTTGATTGTTTCTCACACGTCTAGCTGTTGAGACACCATCAGCCAGACAACAGATGGCTCTCTACCTGCTCCCAGCCCTCAGGCACCCTGCACAAAGTCACCAACTCCCGCAAACTGTCCTTATAGAGCTTTTTCTGCTCACAAATTCTTCACTTGACCAGTACTTCTCCGTACAAGACGCGTTTTGGGAACCTATGATCCCCCATGCGTATCACTTGTCCGGCTACTTCAATTTCGCCTTTACAACATATCCTCTTCATGCTTACGGTTGAAGTGTTGCATGACCGAGACAAATGTGACATGATCTCTCCAGTGGATCCGATGGAAACGCTGGTAGGACATTTCAAGGCTTCGAATGTGAAGCTTTATAATCAACCTAAATATCAGACCTGTAGAGAAGTGTGGGAAGAACAATGACCTTGTATACTGATATATTTGTAGACTGGGAAATGCCCCTGCTGTAGAATACTCTGTCATTTAGTTTAGCAACAGCTACTGATACGTCCCTGAGGTGACTTTATAGTTCATTATCTAGAGGAGTTCGATACCAGGACGCTGCCCAATTCAGATATGGTGCTTGAGGTGTAACAAGTCCTATGGGTGGCAAGTACTCGTAGTACGAATACATCTATCCTTCTACTTTAGTCTTTAAATTATTTGGACGCATTACCCGTTGTGAAGAAAACAGTTTGAAACGGTATGTGGTTACTCGAAGGCGTATAAGAGATCATTGATTTGTTGAACCGATCAAGGGACGTAACCTTTAACTGAAGCTCACCGAATTGTGGAGTTCAAAGCTGGATGGAGACGAATCATCAAGGGCGTCGTCATCATGGGAGAAACGATTCCTAGTAATGAGCAATACGATTGGAAAGAACAGTAATATTTTTCATTCAAATACAATTTTAGTCTTATGGATAGGAAGGTGGTGGTTGTAACCATTAAATTGGGTATCTCCCACATCTGCATATGCTTAGAAAAACATCGTTGTTAAGAAAACATCAGATTTTAACCAAGGGAAGACGAACTGCAAAGAAACCTTGGCAAATCTTTCGATCTATGATAATAACACATTCGGTTTTAAAAATACGTCTGGACACGACGATTTTACAGACTATAGTATTTTATCGATAGCGAAAGAATGAAATAAATTTATATTAAAAAAATAACTATAAAAATGCTCACCTTGATTTTTTTAGAATTTTAATCTTTTATATTTATCTTTGCCTCAACAGCGAATAGTTTTGACGTTTAATTTTAAAATATATACAATTGTGTCCCGAGGACAATCAAAATATCTACATAATTTAAATCTGGGAAGATTTGTTCTGTTACAATTGAAACGTGAATAAATCTATATCACCAGACATGACAGCCAGCAGCAAAATCAAAACGAGGCCGGGGACTATCTATTCCATTGGATTGTTAATTGTAAAATATGTTTTTTTTTTATATTTATTGCATATTATTTAGTTCTTTAAACTATAAATGTGTAAATCTGCCCTATTTCTAGATATTGTTTTATTTTATGTTATTTTCAGTGAAGAGATAAATGCTCTTAGTTATGAGATAAATGTATAACGCATTGCCAGATGAGTGGAAGTAATTTACTATTTTAAAGCTCAAATACATATTGAAGGAATGACTCCTTTCTCAAGGCACTGCTGAATCTGCGAGAATGTTGCACATTGAGAAATAAATAATGGCGGGAATCTTATTTTCTTTTTGTCTATGGGTTGTTGCGTTCAAATGCAGAATTCTTAATATTTGTACAGCATATACCTATTTGGGTGTGGTTATTGTTTGTGGTATCTAGCTATTGTCATTTTTTAAATTTTTGTTCCTTGAACTATAAAAACGCAAATCTCAACTATATCTAGATATTGTTTTATTTTTTAATGTTATTTTCAGTGCTGAGAGTATTTGATTGACACACGTGATAAACTGGATGACTTTAAAACACGAATTCCTAGTTAGTCAGTCGGCAGGACTACGGTATCTGAACGTACTCGTAGTTAATAATTGAGGTCGGCTGTTTGGACCTTTTTCTTCTATCTTTCTCGATCTCGCCATTACTCGAGGATAGTTCAAATCTCACCATGTCCTCCTCTACTTTCTTATATAGGCTTTTAGGTCTCCTTCTAACAGCCTGGAGAGACGGAGAAAGATTCTGGAGAAAAACGGTTTAAAAATTAGTAGGAAAAAGACAATATATGTACCTGCCATTTGAAGACCCAAATGCCACAACTCCTTCAATTCAACTGGATGGGGAAATATTAGCCGGCTGTGACTCGTTTAAGTATCTGGGCTCACTCATTCACAAAGACGGAGGGTGCGCCGCGGATGTTGACCATAGAATAAGTGTGGGTTGGATGAAATTCAGATCGGTAACAGGAGTCTTGTGTGACCCAAAAATGCCTATAAAACTGAAAGGAAAGGTATACCAGACTATTGTTAGACCCGCAATTATGTATGGCTCAGAATGCTGGACTATGTACAGCTCCTACTCTAGGCAACTTGAAACAGCAGAAATGCGAATGCTTAGGTGGTCGGCAGGAGTATCACTGAAAGATAAAATTAAGAGCTCACGCATTCGTGGTAGCCTGGGAGTCACTGACATAAATAGTAAGCGGGAAGAGCGACAGCTGAGATGGTACGGGCACATAAGACGGAGACCACCAGACCGTACTGTAAATCAGGCAATGTCTGTGGATCTTCCTCGACAGCCGTCCAGAGAACTCCTGGATGACTCAATGCCCAAAAATCCTGCAGAGAAGCGGCCTGGATGAAAGCGACGCCCAGAACCGAGGAATATACAGCCTGAGAACGAGAAGAGCCGACCCTAACAGCCTACCTAGGCAATGAGTTGGGACAGTGCCAGGAAGAAGAAAAAAAGAAGAGCTTTTAGATCTCCCTCTGCGTCAATTTGGGAGTTCCCAATTTGTGCCTGCCTTTAGCGGAGACCCTTCATCCCGCTGTTGCACTTGGCCATATCAGCGTAGTCGTACTTCCCGGGCTTTATCTAATATTGGCGCCACTTTCATTGTTCCGCGAATTCGTTCATTTTGGATTAGGTCTATGATCGCCGTAGTATGCGCATCTCCGCAACATGAAGCAGTTGTCGCTCTTATTTCTTTAGAGGCTAACTAACACTCGGCTCAATGTACAATAGTATAGTGAGCTTGATCAGTCTTGTAGATCATGCGGTTCACCTTTATTGGTAGCCTTCTGTCACACATATGATATACCACGTCGTTTCTCTCCACTTGTTTCAATGATGAACCGCCGGTACAATGTTTTAATCCAATAATTATCTGTTTTGTTATCTATCACATTCATCATCCTTTTGATTGATATTCCAATCAGTGACGCATCTCGTGCTATTACCACGTAATTAAATGTTTAATTAATCACCCTCTGAATGCAACGTTGCACTGACTTGTCAATTAAGAAATTTCAATTCAAGAGGTTTTCATTGGGTCTCATTCACGTGATTTGTTATTCTGAAAACGCACTATTAAATATCACGACACAGTTTTGTTATAAATGCGCGTGTAAAAAGGTGATATTCGTTTTATTTGACAGCGCTTTAAAAAGGGTCACCGTTTTAAGAAACGGTGTTTTTATTCGTGCTTAGCATTTTTTGTTTTATAATATTCGTTCATACGTAAGTAAATATTTAGGAAGAATCCAAACCACAAACACATTTCTTGGTTGATACAAAATGTCGAATGAATGTTGTGTACAAAAAATATAAAACCTTTAAAATGTGTATTCCATTATAATACTACCTTGATTAAAAAGTTTTAGGACCGACCACCGTGTGGCGCTGTCAGTCACCCGATTGGAATTCTTTTTTTTTTGTTAGGTTACCACATCTATCATTGACACTTCCCTCCAAATTTCTGCGTCATAGCTTGACATTTATAAAAGTTACGCTGTACTGAGTACATCTACCTTTGTGCGTGTTTTCGATTTTTTACAAGTTTGAAAATTGCATCAATTGTGCATCAACGAGTTTGCATTAAATTTTGTGTGAAAAACGGATTGAACGGTCCGCAGACCTTGGAAATGTTGGAGAAGTGTTTTTCGGTGGCACGAACGCTTCAGAAGTGGTCGTGAGTCGGTCGAGGATGACGAACGCAGTGTCAGTCGAAAACCGATGAATACATCGATAAAATCAAAGAAACGTTGGCCGAAAACCGCCAATTGACCATTAGAGAGCTAGCAGAGGACTTGAACATCGCTTATGGATCCGCTCAAGAAATTTTGGTTAGTGATTTGGGCCTCAGACGTATCGCTGCAAAACTGGTGCCGAAACACCTCAATTTCGTGCAAAAAAAGGACCGCGTTGAAATCGCGAAATACATGATTTCCATGAGTTTTTGACCAAAAACAACTTGACTACTATCAAGCAGTCTTCGAATTCACCTGATCTGGCTCCCTGCGACTTTTTCCTGTTCAACCGACTTAAAAAACAGCTTCGCGGAACGCGTTACAGCACTCGAGAGGATGTCATGAAAAAATCGAAGACGGCTCTGATGGAAATACCAAAAATTGAGTACCAGCGGTGTTTCGAGGATTGGATCAAGCGCTGGCGTAAGTGCGTTGCAGTCGATGGGGAGTACTTTGAAGGGGACCATATCGATTTTGATGAATAAACTTGTATTTTCGATTTTATGAATAAAGTCCTAAAACATATTGATCAAGGTAGTATGTTAATAATCCAACGTGTTTTTTTTTATTCTCAAAATATAAATGTAGTTTTTTTTAATTATCATTTATACGTCCATATTATCTAAACTTGGTTATTATTGTTTGTATACGGAACGTCTCGATCTTAAATCTAATCCTTAAAAAAAAACTTATCACGGAAGTCGAAAACCGTAAATGTGCACATTATTAATTATGTATAGACATTTTTTTTGCGAAGCGTCTTAAGTTTTGATTGACTCGTCGGTTTAGGTAAGAGCCAATCAAGAGCCAGCATTTTGACAGCTTCAATTTTATTGATCGATATCCGATCGCATAATAAAATTGTATGGAATAAGACGAATGCGATTTGGCGAATTGTATAATTTTGCATTATTTTTGTAATCGTGACGGAGACTAGCAGCGTAATTCTTTCCTTCTCTGCAGGGGTCGACATATCCAGTTCTTATTTTCCAATAAAATGTGCAATTCGTTAATACAGGGGCTGCACTTCAAATTCAATCTTTAGCACTTTTTGCAAATCAAATTCAACCTTTTGCAAATCAAATTTAACCTTTTGCAAATCAAATTTAACCTTTTGCAAATCAAATTCAACCTTTTGCAAATCAAATTCAACCTTTTGCAAATCAAATTCATCCTTTTGTTAAAAAAATCAAAATTTTATCGTACAAAGATGTACGTACAAGTTAAATAAGACAATTTTACGTCGAATCGAATTCTCGCATATATAGTATAAGACAATTAGTTAGGACATACATATTTCATATGAAATTTCCATCAGCTGTTGTTACAGGACAACCATTATGGATTAAATTTACTTTACACATGACAAGAAATGTACATAATTTGCGAAAAAACAACAGGTAATTTAATTTCAACACATAATTTTAATGGATCTGGGTTTGTTGCGTTTCATTTGTCGTGCCCCCAGTAAACTAGGCTTTTGCCTGTATCTCACTAAGGACATATACCATGAAAAAATAAATCGATACTTGTTTCCGATTATTATATAAAACCCCGTTGCACATTATCATCAACCTGATAAACAGTGACACTCAATTACATATTTATATATCAAGCGAATCAAACCCCTCACACTTCATCACTTCATGCAGGCCAAAACGTTCATCCCACAATATCCGCACATAATCATAAAAAATACCACACTCAAGAGCTCACACAAACCTTTGCTCCAAGTCATTCCTCTGGCATGACCAAGTATTCAAACTCCTGTCGCAATAACAACCACGCTCCGATCGACTGCCTAAATTGTTTTCCTCCTTTTGCCTTTATTGAATTCGGCACCCCGTTGTATGTGTCATGGGAGCTAAATAGGCATATTGCCTTTGGGCAAAAGATGTTTTAACTCTAGAGATTGTGAACATTTGATCAGTTGCCATGCGTGTCATATGTCTCTGCTGAGTCTGCATCTTCCCTTCCTCTCGATGATAGTGCCAGAGAATGGATTTGAAATGTAAATTGGCTATGTTCAGGACCCGATACTCCCTGAAAAGCTCCGCTGTGGGATACCGGGCAGAAAGTTTATTAATTATTTTTATAATCAATTTTTGTATCTACATATTACGCAAGTAAATGATTAAGTATCTACATATGTCAGTTTTTGTATAAAAAATTATGAATTATTATGAATTGTTAATTATTATTAAATAAGTACTTGTATGTATGTATGTATTATAAAATTTTGAATTTGTTAGCAAAAAAAAAAAAAGAATTCGATTTTCATAAGGCTGAATTTGATATGCAAAAGGTTGAATTCGATTTGCAAGATGGTGAATTTAAAGGGCAAAAGGATTAATTGGATTTGAAAAAGGGGGGATTTGATTCGTAAAAGGGTGAATTTGAAGAGCAAAACCTGTAGCAGTAAATGTTTTTGGAGGTCAGATATGTAGGTAAAAAGGATAACGAGGGATTTGTCATACAATGATATAATTATAATGTTTTCAGGAATACAGTGATACCCCTCGATTGATCATTCCTGGAATGATGTTTTGTCGCGAGTATTGTTTATTTCATCCATTCCCGAACTGATTCCATATAGAACACGCATAAATATATCACATCGATCGTTCCACCTGACATAGTTTTACTGCAATATTCATTTAAAATATCGCAGTTTTTTTAAAATTATTTTACTCAATTGACAAAATATCAAAACGAATATTTCGTAGAAATATAAATAAGTAGTTTAAACTAAAAGGGCGGCAGTTTTAAATAATGATCAGAACATTCGAGATGCACTTGTTACCATCACCGTTGCTGCTTTAACCGCCCACTCTGAAGAGAATAGGGGGGGGGGGGAGGGCAAGGATGAAAGAGCCATAAAAAATAGTTGAATATATTGAGAAAGAAGATCCGCCCCCTGCATGGCATTCGAAAAATTGAAAGCTTTTTATATTCATAAACAATAAAGATACCGAATGGAATGAAATTTGGTACTCGAAAAATACTGCTGTTTACTCATGGATAGAATCAATAGAACCGCAAAAAACAAAAACAAATGGAGATGCAATCTTATTTTCATTAAATATGAGTATGTTTCCTTTTTTTGTGTTTTTAGTGCATTATTATAATTATATTTTTATCTACACACATACTCGTATGTACATGTGCAAACAAATGCTTTCCCGTATTTATCGTTTAGTTTAACCTTTCCCTTCCTGTGCTAAAAAATTCGCCCGTTCCGGTGATGTGTGTTTAATACACATCAATATATATGTAAAAATGAGCGATTTAAAATCGAAAAAATAAGAATATTCATAGCCAATCGCTTAAATTCATTAAATTTTAAGTAATTTGATAATAATTAAAATTTAATTGCTGAAAACATGAACAAAAAACATCGGACGACGTTCACAAAACGGTCGAAGCGACCACCTTGAACGAAAGCCGGCTGGCTACTAAGTGAGCGAAGTGAGATTCTATTTCTTGCGTTCCCATATACCGAAGTAGAGTGAGAGTGAGACGTGAATAGCGTCGCTTCCTCACCCATAGCAGTTTTTTTAGAATGAATATACCTACGTCACACACTGGCACACGTTTGATTGTATTCGTGAATTTATTCCCGATTTTCAAAAAATATCTCTGATGTGGCCGATAAGTGCTAATTATTATTAATAATTTTTTTTCATTCAATACGTAAATGTATTACGAAGGAATACCTAAAATCTGAACCCAGTATTTATTATATTTATAGAGATATTAAAGTTTTTAGAAGCAATGTGTACAAGTTACGCATCCCAGGATAGGAAGGGTTAAGAAACTCTCAATATGCCGAAACGTCAATGCGGCAGGAAGTTCGAAATATGTTTTTTGAACAGTGAAAAATAATTTTGTCCAGCTAGCATGTTCTACGTGAAACACTGTGCGGCGGTGAAAATTGTAATTATTTGGAATTATTATAGTATGTGTATTGCTAAATTTCTACTTGAATATTTTGATTGTATTCGTGAATTTATTCCCGATTTTCAAAAAATATCTCTGATGTGGCCGATAAGTGCTAATTATTATTAATATTATTTTTTCATTCAATGCGTAAATGTATTACGGAGGAATACCTAAAATCTGAACCCAGTATTTAATATATTTATTGAGATATTAAAGTTTTTAGAAGCAATGTGTACTAGTTACACATCACATGACAGGAATAGTTAATAAGTCCCTTAAAAAACGATAGATGGAGGTTTCACTGTAAATGGATATTGTGAGCTTTCATAAAAGATGTACCTGTAATAATGAAGGGTATTACGAGTATTTCTCCGAGATTCTATAAAACTGTCTCAAGAGGTTTAATAACTGGCAAATGGAATACGATTTCTAAACAACAAAGCATTTCGTACAAGACGGGGAAAACGTTTAAGGATTATTTACTCCGATTGTTTGAAGGATAATAATCAAGCTCGAGGAAGATTCCTGAAAAGATAATCTGCGGATTTCCTTTCAGTAGGCGACCGGAAAATGTCGGTCGTCCGAATATAATCACCCGTACATGTCGGCTGAATTGACATACATACTACCTTGATCAAAAAGTTTTACGACTTTATTCATAAAATCGAAAATACAAGTTTATTAATCAAAATCGATATGGTCCCCTTCAAAGTACTCCCCATCGACTGCAACGCACTTACGCCAGCGCTTGATCCAATCCTCGAAACACCGCTGGTACTCAATTTTCGGTATGTCCATCAGAGCCGTCTTCGATGTTTTCATGACATCTTCTCGCGTGCTATAACGCGTTCCGCGAAGCGATATTTTAAGTCGGTTGAACAAGAAAAAGTCGCAGGGAGCCAGATCAGGTGAATTCGAAGGCTGCTGGATAGTAGTCGTGTTTTTTTTGGTAAAAAAAACTCATGGAAATCATGTCTTTTGCGATTTCAACGTGGTCCTTTTTTTGTATGAAATTGAGGTGTTTCGGCACCAGTTTTGCAGCGACACGTCTGAGGCCCAAATTACTAACCAAAATGTCTTGAGCGGATCCATAAGCGATGTTCAAGTCCTCTGCCAGCTCTCTGATGGTCAATTTGCGGTTTTCGGCCAACATTTCTTTGTTTTTATCGATGTTTTCATCGGTTTTCGACTGTCACTGCGTTCGTCATCCTCGACCGACTCACGCCCACTTCTGAAGCGTTCGTGCCACCGAAAAACACTTCTGCAACATTTCCAAGGTCTGCGGACCGTTAAATCCGTTTTTCACTCAAAATTTAACGCAAACTCGTTGACGCACAGTTGATGCCATTTTCAAACTTGTAAAAAATCGAAAACACGCATAAAGGTAGATGTACTCAGTACAGCGTAACTTTTACAAATGTCAAGCTGAAATTTGGAGGGAAGTGTCAATGATAGATGTGGTAACCTAACAAAAAAAAAAGAATTCCAATCGGGTGACTGACAGCGCCACACGGTGGCCGGTCCTAAAACTTTTTGATCAAGGTAGTAGTTCTGCTTTTAACAAACTTCCTTGATTTTTATTTTGACATGTTATTTTTAACTCGAACATCGCAATGAATCATCCCTATAGGATAATTCATTTCTATTAATTTCATCTAAACGGATTGTTTTTTTTTAATGGTATGTGTTGTACTAATTTATATTTAATAAAAAGGATAAACATTCAGTATGTTTTGACCGCTAACTAAAGAAAACGAACGGTCATTGAAAATTGTTTCAGGGTTTGTGTCAGCCAACGTTATTGCATGTATTCTCCTACATAATTTATCTTAACACATTAAGTAACAAATAAATTAATATCAACCAAAATAATAAACTTTTAGTGATCATCAGTTTTGTACATTAAATCATATTTTTCTTTATACAATTGCAACATTTGGATGAGAAATGAAATCAGAGTCTATCTAGGCAGATACTTATGGTGCTGACTATTATATTGAACAACATTTTCAATACAATCTGCACTTCAGAATAATTGTTTTAATCTGCACTTCAGGATATTTCCTAGAGCAGTGGTTTTCGACCTTTGTCTAATAGTGATACTCTAAACAAAATTATTTATCTTTGCGGTAGGCCTCCTGAACCTTGTCTTATTCAGTGCATATATCTGGCTCCATCCCAACTCATTGTCTGCAAAGACTGTTGGGGTCAGCTCTCCTCGTCCTCAGGTTGTATGCTCTTCTGTCCCGGACTACGTCCCCCAGGCCGTGCCTCTGCATCAGGTAATCTTTTTGCACCACCCACGAATTCTTTGGTCTTCCTCTGGTTGTTATTCGAGGAAGATCCATGGAGATTGCCTGGTTCACAATGTGATCGGGTGCTCTGCGTCCAACGTGCCCATACCATCTCAATCGCCTCTCCTCCATCTTGCTGTTGATGTCTGTAACACCTAGGCTTCCACGAATGCGTGAGCTTTTTATTTTGTCTCTTAGGGACACACCAGCTGACCATCTTAGCATGCGCATTTCAGCAGTTTCTAGTTGCCTAGAGTAAGAGTTATACATCGTCCAGCATTCGGAGCCATAGAGGAGTGCGGGTCTGACAATCGTTTGGGCAACAATCATGACTATATTTCGTAAAACGATAACAAAAACAAAAAATACATTGTTTGCATTATTTACCGTAAGGGATTTTCCTTTTAGATAAAAGGTATCAACTACCCAATAAATGTCTTCTTAGGAACAAAATACGGCTTAAGTAACGAGTACGTCACTAAATTACATTAGTCATTTTCGCTACTTGGAATGAAAATAAATTACTAATGTCGTTTGTGGTAGTTAATATACTAAATCTCTACCAGAATATTTATTTATTTCACCTAACGAGTTTATTGCCATGTGGCAATCTCTTCCAACGGACCAGAAATATGTTTTAATGGGCCCTAAGTGAAAAGGAGACTGGAATTCCATTTAAAAAAAAATCTGGATTCCAGCGGGGATCGGGTTATATATGGTCTCTTGAGATATAATATATGGTCTCTTGAGATGTAACGGTTAATAGATGTTGGTTTTTTTTCTATTCGATAAAAAAATAGAGATAGTTGGGCAGTTAAAATATGTCGATCGGGGTCTTGTGGCGTACCTGATCAATTGGTTTGGGGATATCGAGACCGACTACATACATACCTATGTATACCCTTTGTCACCAAAATGTAGGTCACAGACGTGACAAATTCGCCTGAGTATCGATTCTGGTGAAAATCTTTCTGTGTTCTCAAAATTAGTTTTTCGCAATTTATGCAAGAAACTATCACAGAGGAAAATTTTCATCTTACTGCCGATATTGAAAGGAACAGAATCGTTTGCAGCATAATATATTATTTGAATATGTAATTTTATGTATAAAACTATTATCTACCTATATTTGTTTAAAATTTTCCATGATTTTGATACTTATCTTTAAATTTTATTGTCAAGACAAGCGTATAGTCAAGTCAGTATATTTTCAGATAAACTTTTCGTCAAGTCAGTGTATTTAGAATAGGAACATTTTTTTGCTTCCTATTATGACAGCTTGGCATATTTTGAATTGGTTTGTTATTTTCCTTAAACGTTGGTTTTTCTATATATACGAGTATATGTATGTTTCCGCCACACTATTATTTTGTAATTTTCATTAAAATATGTGTTTTTCTTCTTTTTTTCTAGACAAATTCATCACCAATACATACAAGAGAGTGATGACAATCCGCTTTTTAATCCAATCAAATAGGTAGGAGGTTCTTTAAAAATATTGATTTCCCTGTAGTTACGTAAACGTATTATACATTATTTATTTCAGTGAAAGTTCGTCATTCAACTAAATATTATATTATCGTGACATTTATAATGATTTAAAGTTGTTTAACACATATTCTCATAGTTGATTGTTTAAGGAAACATTCCGATATGTTGACTGCTTCCCGGTACTGCGGAAAAAATTTATTCCTTATTTTGTTTTATAAACCAGACTCTAAGGTGGATACAACAAACTCACAGAGTTACATTATCCGTCATTGTTTTAGTACAATGATAACAAATATCCAATGATTCAAGAATATGTACAATACCTGGCGGTAAGTAATACACATCGGGCTTAAGAAAGAGATTTGTACCGGACAGGTACAAATACTGTAAAAAGGCACGTTGGTTGCCGCGTAGCGCTCAGAGAATCGAGGTATCGAATTCCGTAGCGAATATCCAGTAGAAGAAGAAGAGCAGGGAGAGGTTCCTCTCAGGCAGTCGAAGGCAGGGTAGCGGGTCTCAAATAAAACGCGGTATAGTCGGTTGTTACTGAGAAGTATTGTAATTCAAAAATCAGCGGCCCTCTATATTAATGGTCAATCGGCCGTCACAAGCGCCCATTGCCCGCGAAATACAACAACTTTCGGGGTTTGGGCCCTGCTTACGCCGACTGGGCCCCGACCTACTCCGATCGCACCGCCCCGTAAGTCACTTATTTCCAGTGCGGTCGCGAATGCGATCGGAGTCAAACAAACATATAATTATAACAAAATATAGCATATAATTATAACAAAATACAATACATATAATTATAACAAAATATAGCAAACATTTACATATACAAACAAGAACATATATCAGATTTACATACAAATACAGGAACATATACAAATATTAGGGCGAATTTCCCTTCAGATCTACACAGCATTGTCTATCTCATCATACCACATACACACACACAAGGGTGACGCCACACGTCCGATACAAGATAGTCGGCCATAATCGGCTAACTTCGGCTTTGTAGAGCGTCGTCTCTGTCGCACGATGTTAATGACAAATCGCGACGGAACACGTGTATGAATGACAGAGACGACGCTCTACAAAGCCGAAGTTAGCCGATTATGGCCGACAGTCTCTTTGTTAAGCCCGATGTGTATTACTTACCGCCGGGTACTGTACTCCCCTGTCTGTCTTAAAAGACGATGGATATTACAAGTCAAATTCACGTATAATTTCCAATTATTATTTAAGGGAAGTTTCGTATCCTGATCCAGGTGTATTTATTCTACGCTTCGCCCTCTCTCACTTGAATTTGAATACCTCGAGCAAATTTTCATCTTACACTTATTGTGTTGACGAAAAGCACTCGGTGCCACCAAGGTCTGTCTTTGGCGTAATCAGCCCACTATTTAAAATCGACGCTACAAGTTTTCATGTCTCTTTTTCAGACATTCTTATAACGTAGGTGCTGTCTAACGTGGAATCTTTCGGTGTGTTGCATATTTCATTCTAGAGTATTTACTTTATCGAAGAATAATTGACAAACTTAACCAACCACGGGATTTCTGCCGTTGTAACGGCATATTTCAAAATATCAAGTAAACCCATCTTTGAAATTATTTTATGTTTAAATATATACAAACTATCATGTGTTTTCCCTGTCGTGGTAAGGAGAGAAGACTGCACATCTATAAATCATCTTATACGTCTTCTCAAGTACTTAAAATATTATCTAATGTATGTTTGTGGAATATATTAAATTAAATTGTGTGAGTTTGCTGTTTAGTTACTTTGAATAATGGAAGATAATCTTCTTCTCCCTGGCTCCATCCCAACTCATTGTCTGTGAAGACTGTTGGGGTCAGCTCTCCTCGTCCTCAGGTTGTATGCTCTTCTGTCCCGGACTACGTCCCCCAGGCCGTGCCTCTGCATCAGGTTATCTTTTTGCACCACCTATGAATTCTTTGGTCTTCCTCTGGTTGTTATTCGAGGAAGATCCATGGAGATTGCCTGGTTCACAATGTGATCGGGTGCTCTGCGTCCAACGTGCCCATACTATCTCAATCGCCTCTCCTCCATCTTGCTGTTGATGTCTGTTACACCTAGGCTTCCACGAATGCGTGAGCTTTTTATTTTGTCTCTTTGCACCACCCATGAATTCTTTGGTCTTCCTCTGGTTGTTATTCGAGGAAGATCCATGGAGATTGCTTGGTTCACAATGTGATCGGGTGCTCTGCGTCCAACGTGCCCATACCATCTCAATCGCCTCTCCTCCATCTTGCTGTTGATGTCTGTAACACCTAGGCTTCCACGAATGCGTGAGCTTTTTATTTTGTCTCTTAGGGACACACCAGCTGACCATCTTAGCATGCGCATTTCAGCAGTTTCTAGTTGCCTAGAGTAAGAGTTATACATCGTCCAGCAGTATATATGGAAGATAATCTAAACTGATCAAAATTAAATATTAATCTCAATTTTTATTTATAGTCTGTTATTGCTTTTTCGCTTACAAAGGGAGATTTTATTTTTAAGGCTAATTTGTGATTTTTTCCGTCACCGTGCATGTGTTTTTTCAGTTTCAGGATCCGGTGTTTTGAAGTTTGAATGTGTTGTTTTTATCTTGTCAATAAATAAAAGCATTAAACATTGATATTTCCAATACAACGGCTAAAATATACGCCTTTGTGAATGATGACAGGTGCAGTTTATCAAGATGTATTTTTTTGTTTTTGTTTAATTTTGAGATATTTCAAATCACACCTTCAAAGTATTGTATTCTTGAACATTCTGACATAAGTAGTTCGCTAGACTGACATAACTAAGCATGATTGATTTTATTAAGTACAAAGACCTCATAAAAATTTTACCTGTCTTGAGACTGGGGGAAATATCTCGCCACTTTTTATGGGATGGTATGGAAAAAAAATGACGTAATTTAACCCATCAAACATAAATGGGTATAATATTCAATAGTTAATACATGGTTCATCTATACCAAGGATTCCCAAAGTCGAAATCGACCCTTGGGGATTCACTCATTTCATTCAACAAAAAAACTCCACGGTACAGCATCAGTTTGCAATTGTATCGACGTTGTAATGGCGAGGGGGTCCTCGACTACGAGCTCAGCTACGACGTTGGAATGGCGAGAGGATCCTCGACTACGAGCCCAGCTACGACGTTGGAATGGCGAGAGGATCCTCGACTACGAGCCCAGCTACGACGTTGGAATGGCGAGAGGATCCTCGACTACGAGTCCAGCTACGACGTTGGAATGGCGAGAGGATCCTCGACTACGAGCTCAGCTACGACGTTGGAATGGCGAGAGGATCCTCGACTACGAGCCCAGCTACGACGTTGGAATGGCGAGAGGATCTTCGACTACGAGCCCAGCTACGACGCTGGAATGGCGAGAGGATCGTCGACT
This sequence comes from Odontocerum albicorne, assembly GCA_949825065.1. NCBI lineage: Eukaryota > Metazoa > Arthropoda > Insecta > Trichoptera > Odontoceridae > Odontocerum > Odontocerum albicorne. Next base: position 5,459,843 of record OX463845.1, read on the forward strand.
ACGAGTCTAACTACGACGTTGGAATGGCGAGAGGAGTCTCGACTAAGAGCCCAGCTACGACGTTGGAATGGCGAGAGAATCCTCGACTACGAGCCCAGCTACGATGTTGGAATGGCGAGAGGATCCTCGACTACGAGCCCAGTTACGACGCTGGAATGGCGAGAGGATCCTCGACTACGAGCTCAGCTACGACGTTGGAATGGCGAGAGGATCCTCGACTACGAGCCCAGCTACGACGGGGGAATCCTCGACTACGAGTGGCGAATGGCGAGGGGATCCTCGACTACGAGCCCAGCTACGACGTGGGAATCCTCGACTACGAGTGGCGAATGGCGAGAGGATCCTCGACTACGAGTCCAGCTACGACAACGGCGATACGTTTTCGATATTTCGAATTGAACAAATGTCCTTTTCGCATAATTTCGTCAATAGTCGTTATCTGATCTAGTGACACCCGCAGCATATTTGAAATCACACGTCCTATTTTTTTCTATTTATATAAATTATAATTATATTTTAGCTTAATACGAGATTATACCATATTCAGTAAGCATCTGGAAACTTAAATAACTACATTAGTATTCAGCAGATGGAGGGCTCACGAATTTAAAAATATGTGCCTGGAAATTTAGATACGACTGAGATTAACGTAATTGAATTTGTCTTAAATAATGTGTATACGCGTTTAAACCCGACTCATATTTATGTGTATACGCGTTTAAACCCGACTCATATTTATGTGTATACGCGTTTAAACCCGACTCATATTTATGTGTATACGCGTTTAAACCCGACTCATATTTATGCAAGAATGTATAACTTGGAATGTACGAATACCATATAATCTTCTGAAATTAATTTGTATTACATTTTCGCTGTATACAGTGCAACCTAGCAGGTTTATTGTCATGTTGCAATCTTTTTTTCTTTCTTTTATTGCACTTTTGTTGTATACAGTGCGATCTGGCGGGTTTATTGCCATGTGAAAATCTCTTCCAACCAACTAGAAATTTGTTAGAGGTGAAAACTGGGTTTAAAGACAGGCGTCTTACCAACTAGGTGATGGAGGTCGTCCATCCAACCAGAAATATGTGAATATAGAACTGGAATCTTATTTTTAATTGGGTTTCAACGATAATCGAATCCGTAACCCTCAGGTTGGAAGACAATTGTTTTTTTTATTGAAAGTCGTCAAATTTAACGATTCGATTTTTTTTCTCTATGGACTGAGTGATCTATTATTTTATTCACGATTTACTTTTTAAATTGTACTAATACAACGTTAGTATCGCGACTAGACTTTCGACCCTATTTACCGAGTTCTTCGTCAGACAAAATAAATATTATTTCTTATGCGTGACCATTTCACCCAAGGATCGTGTGAAGAATGCGTTGTGAGGGCTGTCTTTAGTGAAACTAAAAAAGAAATCCCGAAGTACTTATCAAGACAACTGTGCAGATGTTTTACTTTATTAATTGTATAATATTTAAATTGTCCTAGAAAAGGAAAGGAAACGTATAAAATTAGAGATATCGTCGGGGTTGTATGAAAAGATATACGGATGTGGACGAGGCCAATGATAGCAAAGTCAGGCGTTCTGTTCTCTGTCTACCCTGAAAGGGAAATGGAATGATGGTATGTATTGTATGTTACTATGAAAATTGTTCCTTTTCTGCAATATGAGGTTAATTTATTGCCAATTCAGAATAATTACTATTTATTTATATACATGGCAAGAAATTTTATCAATGCATAATTTGTGAAAAATCAACACATATTCTTTATGGATCTGGGTTTGCTGCTTTTCGTTTGTCGTTAATTTATTTATTGGATTGACAGACAACTTAGATATTATCTTACTCTAAGTTTAAACGACATTAAAAAAATCTGTAAGACGTTTGTTTCAGTTTTCATGTTTTTGTAATGAATGAATATTTCTTATATAATTTATAGTTGTAACACTATTTTAAATCCACTTGAAAATATATATTTTTGACGCAACTATACTCAAGAAAATGTAGCATGGTCCATGTGACGTTTGAAATATCGTGTCTCAAAGGGATGGGGTAAAATCGTTTTTTTTTTACAAATCGAATCGTTTTTTTATAAATCAGAAAATTGTTTTTCTTTAAACTGACGTTTTAATTTCTAATTTTCATTATACTCACTGAATTTCTAATGTATTGTATGATTTGTATCTATCTTTAAATAGGTCAAGATCTACTATGAATTAATACTTATTACGAACATTTAATTTCATGTATAAAAAAAATCGAAAATCCAATTATCGTATACCCCATCCCTAGCCAATGCAGACTAACGTAGTAACTTTTGGCGAACATCGCCAAATATTATTTGATTTTAACAAACTGACATATTTTTGCTAATTTGTAACAAGATGTATTAATTTGTCATTATTGTTAGTTTTATGTAATGCGTTTACCTAAATAACTTCCTATTTATTAGAATCGAGGCTTTTATTAAAGTTGATAAAATAATTAAAATTACTGAACGTCGTTACAAGGTTGTATTGGGGCAAATTTGTGAACTGTCACAGGGACCATGCTACATTTTCTCAAGTATAATCGCAAGATTGACAGATGGCACATATGAAACTTTAGAGTTTCCAACCTTATAAAAAGATGGCGCGAAATTTAAATACGCGCTCTTATTGGTACACTATAGAACTTATTCTACATAGCTGTGTATTAACAAACTACCGCATTTTTGCTTATTTGTAACAAGATGTATTAATTTGTCATTATTGTTAGTTTTATGTAATGTATTTACCTAAATAACTTGCTATTTATTAGAATCTAGGCTTATATTAAAGTTGATAAAATAATTAAAATTATTTGCTACGTTTCCTGATTTGCTACGTTTCCTTCTTTCATAATATCATTAACTTGATTCAACCATACTTTCCTTAGTCTTCCTCTCACATGCCTTTCACTGGCATTTGCACTATATATGTTTTGTTAGTATTTCTTCATTCATTCGTTCCACATGCCCAAACCATGTTAGCGTGTTCTTCTTCACTTAATACATGAGCCTTAAGTTCACATTCATCCCTTTTCACTTCATTCCCTATTCTGTCATACATTGTCACTTTATGTATTCTTCTCAATGCACGCATTTCTACAGCATTTATTCAGCTCTTGTTAATCTTTTTCCACGTCTACGTTTCACTCCTATGCATCATAACCGACACCAAAATACTATTGTGGGCATCTTAGCAGATTTTAACACTATCCGGTTCCAGTATATATGTTTAGTGCCCCATTGGCTATTTCCTACAGCTACACGACGTTCGATATCCCTTTTAACTCTTCCATCATCTTAGAAAATACTACCCATATAACAGAATTTCTAAACCTCCAATCTTTCATTATTCCAAATAAAAATAACTAGTTGCAACCCGTGAAATATTCACGGAAGTAAAACAAATTCTACATATATGAAAATATATATTCATAAATATAGAATTTGTTTATATATATCATTTATACATCGTCCCCTTTTACACCGGTTCAAAAATTGTTAGCAAGGTATTTAAAATTCGTTCAGTATAATTTTTTATCACGGATCCACCGAGATTCAATTTTCGAAGTATTCCTCTCTCGCTCTCTTGTATTCAAAATTCAATTCTCGTATTCTTTCTTTGACGACAACCATCGTATAGGTTTTGGCCTATTTATACTATGATTTTGTGAATTTCAAGAAGCCCTCGTTAAACCACTGTCTTGAGCCCATTATTCAAAAGTGAACGGGTTCGTTAGTTATCCTATATTTTTGGGTTTATCATTTATTTCTACAAAGTCGAGTTCAGTAAATGTATTCGTTCTATAGTGTGAACAAACCATAAGATACTCGTTATTGACAATAGCTCTCTACGCCTGAAACCTTGAAATTAATTCAACGGCTACGCGAATCTGTTTGTCCTTTCTATTAACTCGAATCACTTAAGAAACATCGTGTATGTTGTGTGTGAACACGGATGTTTCATGATCGTTACATTTTTTCACATGTATTACGTAGGATATTAGATTTGTGTTTTATTCTGATGGTTTATAAAACTTAAATGATTAAAAATATAAATATGTTGTGTGAACACGGATGTTTCATGATTGTTACATTTTTTCACATGTATTACGTAGGATATTAGATTTGTGTTTTATTCTGATGGTTTATAAAACTTAAATGATTAAAAATAAAAATATGTTGTGTGTGAACACGGATGTTTCATGATTGTTACATTTTTTCACATGTATTACGTAGGATATTAGATTTGTATTTTATTCTGATGGTTTATAAAACTTAAATGATTAAAAATAAAAATATGTTGTGTGTGAACACGGATGTTTCATGATTATTACATTTTTTCACATGTATTACGTAGGATATTAGGTTTGTATTTTATTCTGATGGTTTATAAAACTTAAATTATTAAAAATATAAATATGTTGTGTGTGAACACGGATGTTTCATGATTGTTATTGTACATTTTTTCATATTTCATAGTTCGTGAATACGGCACCGAAAAGAATCTTAATTCACGATTGCGTAAGGCCAAGGCCACACCAAAATGCTTTGTTAGGTGCTAAGCTAGATTTTACGTGACTCATACTAGGTGACTTCATGCCTGGCCACACCAAAGTGCTACGCATAAATTCATTTGACAGTCGGGAGCGGTTGAGTCAACACATGATGCCGCTCTCAAAACTAACCAATTTCATTACAACTTACCATCTTTATTTACTTTCTGTGCAACTTCATTCCAAAGGGATTTTATTACAGGTACATTTTTGTATAATTTGCTCGATGGGTTCCACAAAGGCTCCCTTTTATACACAGCTGTCATTAAAATTTCCGCCATCTTGTAAATTAACCAACACGTCTGTTCGTGGCGCGAAGCGTGCAGTGTGGCCACTGCGATAGTATGCGATACGTTGGTTCGCTAGAATATTCGCTAGAAACTCGCAACATAGCTCTAATCATCAAGCGAGGCTCCTTCCTGTGTGGCCACGGCCTAAATATTTACCTGTCATTAAACAAACATTTGTGAATCAACAAAGGGTTTGCTGTTTTTTTCCTACAGTAATTTGTATATGTATAAAAAGGTGCGATCTTTTCTAATATACACACCATCACGTCATGTCCCTTTTGTATTTGGCGAAAATCGACACATCTCCACGCCGTTTTATTCATGAACACATCTCTCGTCTTCATCCACATCCATATATCTCATACATGTTCTACTGTTTCTCATACTTGTAAACTTTCTATCAGTTAAAATTCCTCCAACTCTTTCCTTTCACTCTTTTTTTCGGTCTACCTCTTAATCACTATAAATTTATTCCCGACTAATATATTTATTTCGTAATAAGTTTAATTTGCAAAGTACTCTCTCGAATGTGGCGAAGCATTTCAAGATATCTTTTTTAATTCGAATTATATCATCCATCTCTGACTAATAGTTGTATTGTATTACATTTTCGCTATATACAGTATAAATTGGGCTTATTGCCACGTGGCAATTTCTTCAAACCAACCAGAAATATGTTCAAGAGGCTTTAAGCGAAAACTAGACTGATTTTTTTTTTTAAATCTGGGTTCCAAGGGGGATCGAACCCGAATACCCTCGACTGGGAGACATGCGTCTTACCAATCAGGCCACGCAGGAAGTCAGTTATCTTTTATCTGATCACTTTTTACTCTATCAAATATGGTAAGATTTTTTTCCTGAAAATTTTCAGCATATACTATTTTGGAATGTGAAACAAAATCAGTTCAGCAAATCTTAAATTAGTAAACTTTGTACAAACAAAGACTGAAAGAATCGACCATTTTTTTTCATATTTAGTTATACTATATAATGCAGCTTTTCTATAATGTGACTTTGATCAAACACGCTTTTGATGTTCCCACATAACTCCGAAAAGCATATATCAGGGATGGTATTTGATAAAAAGGGATAATCAGGAGCTGTGATAATTTTGCATTTTGTACATATTTATGTGTATGAACCGGTTCATCAATGCTTTTTCACTTTTAATTCCTTCAATATTTCTCTTTCCTTGTATTTTGATATGCCAATAGTCCTGCGTATACGCAGTCTTGCTTTAAATACACAGTTACTTATTATGCTAAGAAAATAGTAAATGTTAAGACATTGTAATTTATTTTTATCAAACACTGTTTATTCCACTTTTTGTAACGGTATAACCCTACCGGTTTCAAGGATTTCACCTCATCTTCAGGGTAGCACAAACAATACTAAATTATGTTCGAACTGGTACCGATATACACGCTTCAACGGTTGGGGACTGAGGGGTGAGGGAGGCAAGGTGATTTCAGCCAAGAGCGGAGAGATTTTTGGGATATAACTGTTCACCAGATGTTCGGATCGATGTACTGACTTAGAAATTTCTAGGGCCTCTAATCTGTCCAATTTATTTCCGTTACTGCTGATATGTAAGAATTTGGCATCATCGATAGAAAAAGTATGGGTTTCACGGTGACAACATTGTCACATTAGACAATGTTGTCACCGTGACAGATAAGAGGCCCTAGAAATTTCTAGGGATTTTCTGGTAAACACATATATCCCAAAAATCTCTCCGCTCTTGGCCGAAATCGTCCCATGCCTCCCTCATCCCTCAGCCCCCAACCGTTGAAGCGTGTATATTGGTACCAGTTCGAACATAATTTAGTCTTGTTTGTGCTCCCCTGAAGATGAGGTGAAAGCCTTGAAACCGGTAGGGTTATACCGTTACAAAAAGTGGAATAAACAGTGTTTGATAAAAATAAATTACAATGTCTTTAAACCTCCACAACGTTAATGCCTTAACTATAAACAACATAAATGTTAAGAGTCTTGAAGCTGAAAAAATAAACGTCCAATGAATTCCCTTTGAGATATACATCCTGTTTGCAAATAAAACCTGAATTCTTTCTTTAGAGAAGGAATCTCTAAACTAAGAGAATAAATACATTGTTTTCAAAAGGTTTTTTTTAAAACTAAATTTTAATCTTAACTGTATGTTTTATACGTTACATTTAGGATTTTCACGGGTGCTTTTCGCTAGTTTTAAATGTTTTTCCGAGTTGTTGCCGTGGTAAATTAATTGTTTATCACTGATCTGTTGGAAATTTCGAAAGTACAACTCTCATTAAATTGGAGTTAATTAATGGTTATTTCTGTAATTTATTTTTAGTTCATTTTTAAACAACCCTTAATTAAATGTACAAGTTAAAATGTTTTTCAAAGTTGTTACCGCGTTTAGTTAGCCTATATAAATTCCAAAGCGTTGCAGCATCCATCTTCAAGACGATGTCAAAGAAACATTACATTTTCGGTAATGTTTTTTGTCATCGCCCTGAAGATGAAGATTGTAATGCCTTCGAAAAGTTGGCAATCATATATGATTACTCAACGTGGCAAAAACTCCGAAAAACATTTTAAACTTGTACAATACACATTAAGTTTGTTTAAATATTCATTAAAAAAATATTACTGTAATACACCATTAGTTTACTACAATTTTATGAGGGCTATTCGTTCAACATTTTCAACATTTCATGATATACGACCTCAATGGCCTAAGTTGGTAAGACGCCTTTCTCCCAACTCGGTTGTTGCGGGTTCAAATCCCGCTGGATCTCAGTTTTTTTTAAAAGGATTTCAGTCTGATTTTAACTTAAAGCTTCTTTAACATCATTCTGGTTGGTTTAAAGAGATTGCCACATGGCAATACACCCGCCAGATTATACTGTATCGTCGTTGCCGGGCCTCGTTATCGAGGATCCCCTCGCCACTTCAACGTCAATCTTGAACTGCTTCTCTAAGTCGATCATGTGATCTTCTGTGAGAAAACAGCCCAATCCTAGATGCGCACTCCCTCCCGCAGATGTCACAAGACATGTGGACCCTGCTGAGCCGCCTGGCAATGCTGACGGCTTGGCAGGGTCTGTATACTACGAAAGTGTAATACAATGCAGTTATGCGATGTACTGTCCCTTTAACTGTTATGTTTTAATTAACAAATTGTCAAATATTTTTTAGAATACATTCTTGTTAAATTAAATACTGATCACACTTTGACAATACTTATGTGATGTCAAACAGTAGTTTACTTAATTTTTTTTGTAATTTGTTTTATTAAACACTGTTTATTCCACTTTATGTAACGGTATAACCCTACCGGTTTCAAGGTTTGTGCTCCCCTGATGATAAGGTTAAAATCTTGAAACCGGTAGGGTTATACCGTTACATAAAGTGGAAGTAACAGTGTTTGATTAAACAAATTAAAATGTCCTCAAACCTCCACAATGTTAATGCCTTAACTATAAATAATATCTTACTTTATTCTGTTTATTTGAAGAAGAAAAAACGACATTTTGGGAAAAAAAATGTCAAAAATAAATTTTTACAATATTAATACCAATTCAATGTGTAACTGTAGAATATTTTGATATTCTTTACAAAGAATAAATAAATTTATAAAAGAACAATTTTTTTACATTAAACTATTCCATCTAAGATTTTCCATTCAATCATATTTTTTTAGGCTTATAACAAAATATTCAACTAGCCGTCATAACGGTACTTTCAAATACATACCATAACGTGTGGTTTAGAAGAGCACTTTGCGAAACTTCCTACTTCCGAGACATGCACCATAGACTCAAATAATAGAATAATGGTTTCGCTGACTTCCTGATAAATGAACAAATTGAACGATAATTGAGAAATTCACTGTTCAATTATTTCGTGAACATCACAAGGAATTTGTTTATAAACATTGAAACGTTACTTAATATTTTCAGAATTGTTGAAACGAATTTAATATCGTGTTGGTTGAGTTAAAAACACGTCATCGTTTATTTATAGGTTTCCGTTTTAATTTACGATAAGTTCTGAAATACTATTTACACCCCATTGTCATTATTAGCATCATACCCAATAATTGCACACTTTATTGCACTGTCATTATTAGCATCATACCCAATAATTGCAGACTTTATTGTACTGTCATTATTAGCATCATACCCAATAATTGCAGACTTTATTGTACTGTCATTATTAGCATCATGCCCAATAATTGCAGACTTTATTGTACTGTCATTATTAGCATCATACCCAATAATTGCAGACTTTATTGTACTGTCATTATTAGCATCATACCCAATAATTGCAGACTTTATTGTTCTGTCATTATTAGCATCATAACCAATAATTGCAGACTTTATTGTACTGTCATTATTAGCATCATACCCAATAATTGCAGACTTTATTGTACTGTCATTATTAGCATCATACCCAATAATTCCAGGCTTTATTGTTCTGTCATTATTAGCATCATAACCAATAATTGCAGACTTTATTGAACTGTATCAGAATCGCAAATATTGTTTTGTTTTTCTTCTTCGTGCGTTGTAGTTTGAAATGAATTATTCGTGAGAGATTTTTAACACTAAAATTAATTATATAGGCTGTCGCAAAAAAGGTATCCACACGGTAATAGATGGTAACTTGCTGATTTTTTTTTGTTTTAGATTTAACCGTTGAGAAATAATGGCTGAAACCAGACTAAGTTTTGAACAAAGAAAGTTTATTTTGAAGTGCTATTTAAAGTACGAAAACGCGGTAGTAGACTTTTTCTTTTGGGGATTTCTCAAGAATAAAGTTTATGTTAAAAAACCTGAAACCATTGATGAATTACGAGTAGCCAGCCATTGAAAGAGAATGTGCCCAAATACCGAATGAAATTATTATCGATGTTTGTGATTCCGTTGCTTCGCGTTGCCAGTGATGTCTAGGCCAGAATGGTCATCAGTTTGAAAATAGGCGCTAAGTATGATATAAAAAAAAATCATGTAGTTTATTGTGAGCGTTGAAAGGGAACTGTATGCTTATAAATACAAACTTTATGGTCATTAAAATTGTGAATACATTTTTTTGCGACACCTGTATTACATTTCAGTTGTATCACTTAAAATTACTCTTGGAGATCAGCATCACACATGCATTGCAATTCAAATATTACCTTCATTATATGGCCTAGGTGGTAAGACGCATGTCTTCCAAATCGGGGATTGCGATTTCGATTCCCATTGGAACCCACATTTTATGAAATAGATTTTCCAGTCTCGTTTTTCCTTAAAACTTTCTGGTTGATGGGATGAGATTGCCACATGGTACTAAATCCCCCAGGTGGCACTGTATACAACAAGTACGTAATATAAAACAATATCTCACAGTAGGGAATATAAACACGCGTACCAAATTTGTGATATATAAAGTTCATTTCAGTTCGATCGCACCACCTCCCACGCTGTTGTGGGGGAAAATAAGTCCTCATCCATCGTGATATACACTAGAAGATCGAAATCTTTATTTCGGCGTTCTAACTCAGGATTCGAACCCACTCATAAATTTTGATAGGACTTACCATCAAGGATTGTCTTTAAGGCCTTCGTAAAGCTGCACACGCCAGCCATATCTCTGACACTAGAAGGCAGATCATTCCACGTCACAGGACCAGCAACGGCAAAAGCTCTATCATAATACTCCGCTATATCGAAAATAAATCGACCTTAAATTCTACTTCTCTCCGAAAGAACAACCCTCAGACACAGATTCAAAATATACAAAGGAGACATTCCATTAAGGGACTTGAATACAAAGAGGCAAAGTTTGAAATAAATCCGTTCGCGACACTTGAAACCAGTGCAGACTTTTTTGAAGTGCACCAATATGACAATATTTATGACAACCGTATATCAATCAACGTAACGTACGACGCTGTACGCCGGCGCACCCGGCAGGGGTCTGTCGTCTCTGTAATTCGGGAGAGGCTATGGTCCTGTCTGGGGCATGTTCTGAGAATGCCCGATGATAGTTGGCCGAGGAGAGCGCTGTTTTTCTGTCCATTGGGGTCCCGGCGGCCTGGAAGACCCTCTCTCACGGTGTACCGTTCCTATGACATGGAAGTCAGAGCGTTAGGAATGTCGTGGAGGGAGATTACGAACACCGACCAAAACCGCTCTGAATGGAGAAGACTGGTGGCCTCCCTTGTGGAGCTTTAAAGGGTGTATTGATTGATTGATATCAATCTAGCAACTGCATTGAAAACAGACTGGAGTTAAGAAATTTGTAAATATGTCAAATCAGAATAGAGTTACAATAATCCTTTTGTTTGTTTATTCGAAGTTTCCTTCTCTGTAGTTCCTGAAAAGGATATTACAATGATATATTTAAAGTTGAACAATTTTTTTTAATTTGTCTGGTGGAATATAAAGAAATGTTTTGATTTTCACATGAAACACGAAATGAAGTCTAATTAACGTTCTGCTCCAGTTATTAGAATTTAGTGAAAGAAAATATACATAAATTTTGCGAAATTCGTATTGAATGGTTATATTAATTAGCCCCATTAAATGGGTTTTTGAGATAAAACATCTGTTTCTACTCTGAGCTCGCACGAGCCTTGTGCCAAGCCCAGCGAATCCCTTCAGGCAAGTTTACATGACTTGTTTCCTTCACTTCTGACATCAGAATCCCATGATGGCTGAATTTCAGATTCTACCTTTGAAAATTATTATTGTAATTTGGCAAGAATCATGCCTAGCTTTGAAGTCGTTTCCCTGGGGTGACTGCGCGAATATAATGTAATAAAGATATTATGTAATTCCGTATAAATATTGATATTGTATTTTCAATAAAAATGTTAATAAAAAAGCTGCCAATAAAGTAAATTTATAGCCGTGTTCTAGTTAAGTAAGGGGAAACAATAGAATATCTTATTTCATAAAATAATAAATATATAATAATAATTAATTATCTTTTGATACATTCAGTGGATGAAATATACGAATAGGTAGGGATGTCTTAAATTAAGATTAATTTTAACGAGATAGGGATATCGTAAATTTAGATTAAATTTAACGATAATAATGAATTATCTTGTGATATATTCAGGGGATGAAATATCATACGAATATGTAGGGATGTCTTAAATTTAGATTAATTTTAACGTTTTTTAACGAGATAGGCATATCTTAAATTTAGATTAAATTTGACGATAATAATGAATTATCTTATAATATATTCAGTGGATGAAATATCATACGGATAGGTAGGGATGTCTTAAATTTAGATTAATTTTAACGATTTTTTTTAAGAAATTGGGATATCTTAAATTAAGATTAAATTTAACTATAATAATGAATTATTTTGTGATACATTCAGTGAAAGAAATATCATACGAATAAGTAGGGATGTCTTAAATATAGATGAATTTTAACGATTTTTTTTAACTAGCATTATGAAATAATACATAAATACCATCACGCCATCTCCTGTCAGGGTAGACACATATGACAGAGCGCCAAACTTCCCTATCTCGACACAAATTCATAGCCTCTTCTACATCCATATACATTCTCATACAACTTTTACGATTTTTCTGACCCACGTTTTCTTCTTTTAAAAAAGCATTCTCTTGATTCAACCATACTATCCTTGGTCTTCCTATCACATGCCTTTCACTCACAAAAAGTATCTTCGTCGTCGTTACTGGACCTCGTAGTGGAGGATCCCCTCGCCATTCGAATGTCAATTCAGTCGGAAAGCGAAGCTGTGCCGTGTAATTTTGTTTCTTTCTTTTTTAAGTAAGTGAGTCGTTGCACACCAGCAAACTCACCGGCTACACCGCTGTACTGATCGGTGCACACCGGCATGTTTTTCTTCTTTTTGAAACAATAGACGTGATCGAAGTCATAGGTATTCTTATACCACCGAATACTAGGTGGAACAAATACCTCTGTCATTCGAGGGAAGTAGCACAGCGCGGGGTTCGAACCGGCGACCTTTTGCACGAAAGTTCAGTGCGTTACCGCGCGCCAATGCATATAATATTAGGTCCTTACATATGAAATTGGCATTTTGCCGTACTGGCAACTTTGATCTCAAATATCTTCTCTTTGGTTAGGAATTCCAAATTCAAATTTATACAGCTATTTACTCAAGTATTTGTGTTTCGAAAATTATAATTCATTTGTTTTTTCCTCAATTGTTTTTTTTCTTTGCGTCACTCAGTTTACAAAATGGAAAACTTGAAATATCGCGTTATTTACGAGTACGAGTTCCACCGTGGCACCAGTGCTGCAGAAACGGCTCGAAGGATTAATGATGTGTATGGCGACGGTGCCGCAAAAGAAAACACAGTGCGTTTTTGGTTCCAACGTTTTCGTTCTGGAAATTTCGACCTGCAGAAAAAGCCCCGTGGACGGCCGGAGACCAAAGTTGATAATGAAGAATTGAAGGCTATTGTGGAAGCGGATCCATCGCAAACCACGTCCGAGTTAGCTGCAGGCTGCGGTGTTAGTGATAAAACTGTTTTAATCCACTTGAAGCAAATTGGGAAGGTGAAAAAGCTTGAAAGGTGGGTACCTCACGAATTGAGTGAAGCAAATCAACAAACGCGCGTTGACTGCTGCGTTGCATTACTCAACCGGCACAATAATGAAGGGATTTTGAATCGAATCATTACCTGTGATGAAAAGTGGATCCTGTATGATAATCGGAAGCGCTCATCGCAATGGCTGAACCCTGCCGAACCAGCCAAACCATGCCCCAAGCGAAAATTGACTCCAAAAAAGTTACTTGTGAGCGTTTGGTGGACTAGTGCTGGTGTCGTTCACTACAGCTTTCTTAAATCTGGCCAGACGATTACGGCAGATGTCTATTGTCAGCAACTGCAAACCATGATGGAAAAGCTAGCTGCTAAACAACCGAGGCTGGTTAATCGCTCTAGGCCACTGCTGCTTCATGATAACGCTAGACCACACACTGCACAACAGACGGCTACCAAATTAGAAGAGCTTCAATTGGAATGTCTAAGACATCCACCGTACTCTCCGGACCTTGCCCCAACAGATTACTATTTTTTTCGAAATTTGGATAACTTCTTGCAAGGGAAAAAATTCAACTCCGATGGGGCAGTCCAAACCGACTTCAAAGATTTTATTGATTCCCGTCCGAATGGTTTTTTTAGTAAAGGGATCGATGAACTACCTATGAGATGGCAAAAGTGCATAGATAGCAATGGTACATACTTTGATTAAATAAATATATTATATTAAAAAAAATCAACTTTATGTTCCTCCCAAACAAAACGCCAATTTCATATGTAAGGACCTAATATAAAGTCTAATACAATATACTTTTTTCTTTTCCATTAAAATTTTCTGATAACGGTCCCCATGCGAGCCAATCATTTTTGGATGCCGAAAACACTTTTTTCGTTTTTATGTTTAGTCAATAAATTTAATGTACATATATTTCGACATTAAAAAGAAACTTATTCGCGAAGTGCTTCTACACTCTTTAAATAAAAATGTTTGCTGATAATTATAAAATATTTTAAAGCTTTGCAACAATATAAAGAGTTGAACGACCTATTTTGAAAGGAAATGAAAATCAAAGCGTAGGTTCGTTCATACATTCTTGTATTGTGCAGACTTGTAGACAATAATTAAGGAAGTGCCGTGTCAGTTGGAAACGTTTATTATACACGTACAATAATATTCTCCCCTGCCCCACTTGAATACAATTTTAATGATTACACGTGTTAACATTATCGCGTATTCGTTACAGCGTCACTCGCTTCCTTATTGTTGCAACTCACACACACTTTTTCGACATATTCTTTTTTTTTTGCTGCCACGTATAATATTACATTAAGAACTTTCCCAGTTATAGCGTCACTCGCTTCCTTATTCTTACAACTTATACACACTTTTTCGACACCTCCCTTTTTTGCTGCCACGTATAGTATTACATTATGAACTTTTTCAGCTATAGCGCCACTCGCTTCCTTATTCTTAGAACTCATACACAAATTTTTTTATTTATGTTATTATTTTTTTGCTGCCACGTATAGTACTCGTATTATATTAAGAACTTTTACAGTTATGGATAGGTAGCTTTCAAGTGTCCAAAATTGTCGTTACAGCACCTTTTAGAGAGTAGACTCTCTTCAAGAGCGTTTGAACTCGAGATTCGAACCCATTATTATTGATCGATAAGAAATATAACAAACAAATAAAACAAATGAAATGTTAAGATATAAAGGTGGTGGCTGCGGTCATTAGATTAGGAACTTCTCATTAACTTCACCTGCATATGTTCAGAACAACATATTTGGTAAGAAAACCGCAGAAACTTGCCATGGAAAGATGAACTACAAAGAAACGTTTGTACCTTGTAGTGTTCTGTATAGCAGTGCTCCGGAACCTTTTCTCACCTGCGACACACCAAAATTCTTCCTAGAATTCCGCGGCACACCAAAAGCTAAAATATATAGTATAATGCATGCGCATGAGTCTTCAGCGACGCGCATAAGGGTAATTTTTCTTTCTCTATGACTAATTTGGTGCGGCCATGGTGTGTACAAAGCACACTACGCAGTTTTCAACAGTTGGCACCAGGCGCTGGGGGACCATTGAAAAATTATTTAGTTATAATAATTATTCTATACTACATTTTGAAAAATAGACAATATTATGAAAATTAATTTGTCATTGTGTATTAAATACATAATGAAAAATTGTAAAATGTCAAATACGTTGAATTTGACCGCGGCACACCTGTATCCGGCTCACGGCACACCAGTGTGCCACGGCACACCGGTTGCGGAGCACTGCTGTATAGTGTAGTGTTCATATAACATCATAAATTTTTATAAAACCTCCCTTAAAGGGTTGCCTTCAAGAGCTTCCCAAAGCTGCACACGTTACCGTGCTGTACACGTAATCTCTTCCAAATAATCAGAAAAATGTTCAAGAGGTCTTAAGGGGGTATTCTTCTCTAGAGGCGTGAATTTAGGGCCTTTTTTCAGACTAGATAAAAAAAAACTAAGAATATTATTCCTGTACATTTTTTTACCATTTGTTTATTGATGATTTGAGAATGTACAAGAAAAATTTTGAAAAAAAAAATTAAAATTCAAGATGTTATCAGCAAGTTATATCTTGTAAAAAAAAGGGGGAGTGAGCTGGTCGACATGATTGGAGCCCTTTCGTAAATCTGAAACAAAAATCATACACAGTTACTTGATAAGAAATAATGTCGTTATATTTGGTACCAAAGAGAGAAAAAAAATCGTAAAATGTCGGCTGTCTGAATTTTTTTTAAAATAGCAAAAAAAATATTGTTTTGTATTTTCCAAGGTAGAGACGATATAAAAACATTTATCGAAGTTTCGTGCCGAAAATTTGAAGGCAATCGGTTGGATAGAACTTGAGATTTTATGTCGACCAGGTCGAAAAAATTTGTTTCGAGAAAAACGCGTTTAAAGTTTTTAGATTGTCTGAGTCGTTCCGGCGCGGCGTAATTACTGCCTCATTTATAGCTATAACTTCGTAAATATTGAGAATTTAAAAATTTCCTTTTGAGAACATATTCTTAAAAGTTTAAACTTTAAGAATATGCAAAAAAAAGAATTTTTCAATTTTCTAGAGTAGAATACCTTCTTAAGTAAAAACCAGACTTGAAAGCTTAAAAAATAACTGGGTCAAGCAGCGTCTGTCTTTCCAATTAGGTCACAGAAGGCATTCATCTATCACAGTGGTCCCCAACCTTTTTGTCGCCGCGGACCGGTCAACGTTTCATAATTTTACCGCGGCCCACTGGGGGGGGGGGGACACATTGAATATAGTTTTTTTTAAAATTTAATAACAATATATTTGTACAATATATAATAATAAAATTTACAACTGTGGTACATAAGTTATAGTGACAAATAATAGTAGAGAAAACACAAGGTTTGTGGGAAAAGTGAAGAAAAAATATATAATAGCAATGAAGAATTATTAAGTTTCAGATAATTTTTTAATTTTCTTTTGGATTCATGGGTATTTTTAAGGTTCAACGGAAGGTTGAAAGTATTTTTTTCCAAGATAGAGAAAAGAATTTATTTTGAGAATGCTTAGGGTTTAATATCGGGATTTTACTCGTAATGTTATTCTGATATCTTGCAGATATATTCACTTGAAAGTTATTTATCTATTTTCTTTAAAAGTTTTGATGTTGAAGTTGTACGTGTTTTCATTTAATATTTTTAATTGAATCGTGTTTACACATGCCTTCAAAATAAAATACAGTTACCCCTTAAAAATGAATAAAAACAGATTTAATATTTTAACTTAATGCTAAATCAATGAGAACCCTGAACTTGCTTCATTGAAACGAGATGGTTCCATCTGGGGGTAATAGGAGATTGTGACACCCGAAGTGTCTTGCTTATGTCCAGTTTATTTCTTTGTTTTGTTTTGGTTGCTGACACTGCAGAAAACCCCGCTTCACATATATAGGATGTCGGAAATGGCAATAGAGATTTTAGTGCTGTGGTGGCAATCTCAGGGTATTCCGCCATGACTCTAATCCAGAACACCGGCAGAGTTGTTGTCTCGAACATAGTTTTAAGGCTACCGTCGACTGACGACTTTTGACATCTTATGTATATATAAAGTATATAAAATATATAGTATTTGCCTTGTTTAAGTTACGGCAAGACCGCCTTCGGAATCAAGGACGACTCCGCATGCGGCATGCATATGGTAGTGTGGTGTTGTTTTATTCCGAAGGTATTGTCGGAAGGTCGGTGGTAACTTAGCGTGAAGGGGTTTTCAACGGAATAATAATTTTAAGCTATAATTAAGTTTTATTGGGTATGTTCGATTTTTCAAAAGTAATTTTGATTTTTAAGCAGGCCCTTGCGCGGCCCAGTACCATTTGGTCCACGGCCCGGTACTGGGCCGCGGCCCGGAGGTTGGGGACCACTGATCTATCATACATTATAACATTTGTTGATAGATAGTGAAAAATGCCAAATCGTGTAATATTTTGACAACGTTTCCTCGGTTCGAGTTTAGTTATATCTGGCATTCATCCTCGGTTACAGTTTAGTTATATCTGGCATTCATAAAGTTAACTCACTTTCACGAATCTCTGTGGGTTGTGTTAGTATAAAACATAAGTATTGATCGGCCAAGATTACTTACCATTTTTTAAGAATATGCGGCAATGAATCATATTTTGCGCGTTGCAGACATAAGTTTGGACTGGATTAATAATAGTGGTGGCGGAACAAGAGAAAATGGGAAAAAAATTGATTTTCCTTTTTTTCTTATTTTTTATGTTAATCAATAAAATTGAGAAAAGGCTCTTGGCTCAACGCGCGTCTAAGAAATGAGAACTGATATGATATTCTGTATTTTGTCGGAAGTAGATGGAAAATATGTGCTCTCTTAAACATTATATTAAGGAGAATTTTGCAATGAACTATGTATTAGGGAGAATATTTACGGTATGGAATGTCATAGTGGCCTCGTTCCTCCTTTGGGCAAATGTATGTATCTAATGAGTTTTGGCGAAAGAGAGGAAACTTCGAATGCAGCAAAACAATAATTTGACGCCATTATACTTTTAGAAAATGTAGGATAGTCCTGTGACATTTGAAATGTCATGTCTAAAGGGATGGGGTAAAATCTTTTTTTTTTACAAATCGTATCGTTTTTTTTATAAATCGAAAAATTGTTTTTCTCTAAACTGGCGTTTTAATTCCTAATTTTCATTATACTGACTTTCTAATGTATTGTATGATTTTTATCTATCTTGAAATAGGCCAAAATCCACTATGAATTAATACTAATTACGAACATTTCATTTTATGTATAAAAAAATCGAAAATCCAATTATCGTATACCCTATCCCCAGCCAATGCAGACTAACGTAGTGACTTTTGACAAACATCACCAAATATTATTTGATTTTAACAAACTGCCGCATTTTTGCTAATTTGTATTAATTTGTCATTATTGTTAGTTTTATGTAATTTATTTACCTAAATAACTTGCTATTTATTAGAATTGAGGCTTATATTAAAGTTGATAAAATAATTAAAATTACTGAACGTCGTTACAAGGTTGTATTGGGGCAAATTTATGAAACGTCACAGGGACCAAGCTACATTTTCTCAAGTATAGACTGGAGTAACTAATCTGTTCAACGATGAACCGATGCTGAGTGGAAATCCCTTCAGAAATTATTGACTCGTTTATCATCGCTGTACAACAAAATGTGATCTGTTGATTAATCCAGATGGTCGGCAAATTTAAACAAGAAGAAAAAAAAGATTGAAGCGAAAATAATTGTCATTAACGCTCTCATGACATTAGAGAAATTTAGTAGTCCTATACCTTGGATACACCCACGGGGAGCCGAGGCGCACCCTGAATGAAAAAATTGTGTCTTCCCACAGATGATAACGACCGTTGATGTTGCCAAGTTGCCAACTTAGTCTCTAGGCAGGCTTTGCAGTCGCGTGAGGGGTCAGTCCTGGCAAAGGCTAAACTATGATATATAAAGTATAACAACTCAACTTCCCCTGGGATTCGAACTCTGGATTAACCAGATAAAATAAATCTTAAGAAATGCCAAATTCAACTAGACACAAGAAAATATCTAAAGCAAACAGCATATCTTAAAAAAAATGTTTTTCGTATAAATTTTATCGCCATAAATATTAATAAGACCTTTTCAGATATCTCTTCGAGCCCCTTGGAGACGAATGGATCTGTATTATTTTGAATTGTTTCCTTAGACAAACCAAGCTATAGTTATAGTATGGTGGCTTAGGTATCAAATGTTATACCTGAAATATTTTAGGTTTTTGTTTTATTCGTGAATATTTTAGTAAGCCAAACAAAATATGAACTATTGCCAATAGATCATCACCATCCACCCTTAAATATATATATTTAAGGGTGGATGGCGATGATCAAGATGGTGATGGTGATGCAGACTTTGAAGACTATGCAAAATTTCTAAAATATTAATGAATGTATTTTTTTTGTCATCTATTTATTTCTGTGTTTTTTTCCTTCATATTACATGTTCAAGGGTGTGGGCTGAAAAACATCTGGTGTCCCCGTGGCTGGGCTCGCCCTATATTGGTGGGGTGTATCTTGGCCGGGGGGATGTTATTTGATGAGCCCAAACCTTTTGTTAGCTTCTGTTTTTTAATGTATTATCTTTTTAATGTGTTCTTGAAATGTGTCTAAATGTATTATATACATACTATGTTGCTATCAATAAACCTGTATTTATTTATTTATAATTTTCACCAAGTGCCTTTATACTGATATAATAAATTATCTTGACACGTGTGATTGGGATGCTCACAACTCCAGAAGCCTAGACGATAATATTAATTTATTTTATCATTACATTAACACAACTATTAAAACATTTGTTCCCTATAAGATTATAATCCAATCTAAGTATCCAAAATGGTTCAACACAGAGCTGATAAATCTCACAATTAAGAAAAAGACTACAAAAAACCTTCAAAATATCGTTAACTACAGAGTCGATAATTAATTAAATAAATACATTTTATGATACATAAGGGAAAGTATATTTTTTGATGATTTGTTGAATTCTCGTATTTCATTCTATAATGTTTTTCGACAGTCATAGTCAACAACATCAAGCCCAAACAGTTTAAAGTGCAAGTGGGTGTACGGTAAGGGTGCATTCTCTCTTCCGATTTTTTAAATCTGTATGGAGAATATTTTATGAGGAGTGTACTTGAAGGCTGGAACGGTGGGATTGCTATTGGTGGAAGAAAGCTTTCAAATATGATATATGCAGCTGACACGACGTTGATTGCCACATCAAAATAAGAAATGGTCACGCTCCTGAAAAATACGGAACACGAGAACAAGCTCCTGGGTCTGGAAATCAATAGGTCAAAAACTAAGGCAATGATAATAGACTGCATTAACAAATTTTCACCAAATAGTAAATAATGTGAACCATGGTGTAGAAGTGGTTACTGACTGTATTTATTTAAGCTCCAGTATTACCAACAATGGAGAATACAATGCTGAGGTGAAAAGAGGAACTGGAATGGTGAAGAAGATATAGAAGATCGAAAACCAATACCATCATGGCGAAAATGCGCCATGTTAATTTTCTCGTCTTTGCAATATTCATGTACGGCGCGGAGACTTACATTTAGACCAAAATGTATGAACAGTTGTTGGATGTGAATCTTGCGACGATGCATAAATGTTTGTTTATACTATAGTCAAGTGAATATGACCAAATGTTTTTAGCGTCTTATTTGCCCCCTTGCTCCTCAACGCTTCCCTACTGTCTCTGGGGTCAGAACCCCCCCTCCAGATCCCTCCAGCGCCAAGTTTGGGGAACTATAGCCTAGTTTGTAAAACGTTGAGACTATACATTATTATTTGCATCCATCATATTTAGAACTAGTTGCAACCCGTGAAATACTCACGGAAGTAAAACAAATTCTACATTTATGAAAATATATATTCATAAATGTAAAATTTGTTTATATTTATCATTTATACATCGTCCCCTTTTACACCGGGTTAAAAATTGTTAGCTGGGTATTTAAAATTCGTTCAGTATCACGGACCCACCGAGATTCAAATTTCGAATTACTTTCGCAGATAATCTAAGTATTCCTCTCTCGGTCTCTTGTATTCAAAATTCAATTCTCGTATTTTTTATTTGGCGACAGCCGTATGTATGGGTTTTGGCCTATTTATACTATGATAATCATGAATTGTTAAATTTTGATGTTGATACGATATCTTTTGTTTTATTGTAACTCTTGGACATTTGAGTGTCGTTTTTTTTCAATAAATAAATAGTTGTCCTGTATACAACCAAAGTGTAATACATTACAAATGAGACTCGATATAAAAGCGATTCGTTTCCAGTGTTGACTGCCATATTTCATTGGCACGACTGAAATACGTAGCAATTGTTTGGTGCTCTAAATATTTCTATATATTCTAGTTAGATATAACAGGTTATTGATTGATAACAAGTGGTGACTGGTGACTCATTGCAGCCAGCTCATTCATGTTCCAATTTGTCTGATTAAAATTCGCCTGTGTAAGTTTAGATTACTACAATATATTCGATCTACCTTAATCACCCTGAAATACGAAACTTTAACCCGGAACGGGGTACTACAAACTACCCCTAATATGTTAGAATGGTATCTAAATAGAGATACAAAGGAAAGTGTCAATTTTGTAAAATATATTTTTAAATGAAATAATTTTGTTTTTCCTTATTTTTTACAAAAAAATGACAGCATATTTACGCTACGGGTGGCCAACCTTATGTGCGGCATGCCGAAACCTGTAGGGCTCGCGGGCCGCATGTGTATTTTTTTAATTGGTTTTTTCTTATCTGAATGCCTGAAAAAGAGACCCCAATTGCTTCTGATTTATATAGCGCTGTTTCGTATTTTTTGTGGCCCTATCTCTTATCATCCCAAGAGCAGTTTGTCCACTGAAACAAGAG
This sequence comes from Odontocerum albicorne, assembly GCA_949825065.1. NCBI lineage: Eukaryota > Metazoa > Arthropoda > Insecta > Trichoptera > Odontoceridae > Odontocerum > Odontocerum albicorne. The sequence goes on from OX463845.1 coordinate 5,482,261, forward strand.
GGTAGACAAATTATTCTTATTAAATCTAAATACAATTCACATTATATTAATGTCATGTCACATAAAGTATTTTTCTGGATACGTATTACACATAAATGTAAATACAATTCACATTATATTAATGTCATGTCACATAAAGTATTTTTCTGGAGACTTATTATACTTAAATGTAAATACAATCCACATTTTATTAATGTCATGTTACATAAAGCATTTTTCTGGATACCTATTACACTTTAATGTAAATACAATTCACATTATGTTAATGTCATGTTACATCTAGTATTTTTCTAAATGCCTATTACACCTAAAAAATAAATATGTACCAAAATTGTACTTTCTTTTTATTTTTACCAATATACAGGGTGTCCCGTATTGAGTGAATCATATTTAGGGTGGTGATAGATTGGGTCAAGACCTACCAGAATATCAAAACTTGACCTCAGTAAAAACCTTACCGTTTTTAAGTTATTCGGACTTTTGTAAAATTTCGTAAAATCCCTAACTTGCATCAGATTTTTTCCTGCGTTGTGTACAAATCACCATTTTCGTAATATTTTTTTATCGTGAAATACTTTTGAATAGTAGCCGTATCCATCGCATACAAAATGATTCCCAAAATTATTAGGGGTGTACTTTTTTTTACCACAGAATGCCATAGTTTAGCGTAAAATGTTAATGAAGATTTTTTTTATTTTTCAAGTAATTTTACTGTACACCCCTAATCATTTTGTATGCGATAGATAAGGCTACTATTCAAAAGTATTTCACAATGGTGATTTGTACACAACGCAGCAAAAAATCTGATGCAGAGTAGGGATTTTACGAAATTTTACAAAAGTCCGAATAACTTAAAAACGGTAAGGTTTTTTTTTACTGAGATCAAGTTTTGATATTCTGGTAGGTCTTGACCCAATCTATCACCACCCTAAATATGATTCACTCAATACGGGACACCTGTATAATATATAAGTCAATCCCACAACTTTTTCTCAACACTTTGGTAAAACAATTGAATGGTTGATTGGAAGATATTGTTATTTGGCAATAAACCCGCCATATTGCACACTGTACGATAAGATTTCAAATAAATGTCGATATTTCGTACAAGAAAAATTTGATGGCGATGGTACGAGTAAAAGGTAAAACCTATTTTCTTCTTGAATAATGGCCGTGAACTCCTATACACATATATGAAGGAGTATATGCCATTGTCAAGTGATGTTTGTTTAAAAATCCTATACACATATATGAAGGAGTATATGCCATTGTCAAGTGATGTTTGTTTAAAAATAAAACTTGTATTTTAATGTTTGATTTTCAAACTTGGTACTTACACATTTCTTTTTAGTTTGGATGAGGCTTTACATGAATGGAAGAATGACAAAGTATTATGTATTTTGATGCACAGGCTATTTGCACGCCACTGCGGGCGGATACATCCGGAAAATGGCGTCCCGCTTGCACGGAGATCACGGTGTTTAGCGGGGTAGCATTTTCCATTACAGGCTTTATGTTTTCTGCACTGCGACAAAGGTCAAAGTTGAGGGCATTTTACATTTTCGCAAATATTTGTCGACAATAGAAATGGAAACGTATTGAACGATGTCTTGACGAGTATCTATCTATACACGATATTTGATTTTTCTTCAATTGTTTAAAAGTAACCGTTCATGATATTAAGATACCTTAAAACTTTCCACGTTTAACATACATATCATCACACCGTGTCCCTTGCTACGTAGGCAGAGAGAACATATCTACAAACTTTTCTATTCAAGCACACAACTTTCGCATTCATGCATCTCGTCATGCACAACCACGTTTTCCTCAGTCTATCTCTTCCACGCACACCTTGCACTTCTGACTCGTATACTTTTAAGTGTTTTTATATTGTTGTTTATAGTTAAGGCATTAACGTTGTGGAGGTTTAAAGACATTGTAGTTTATTTTTATCAAACACTGTTTATTCCACTTTTTTGTGACGGTATAATACTACCGGTTTCAAAGTTTTCACCTCATCTTCAGGGGAGCATAAACAAGACTAAATTCTGTTCGAACTGGTACCGATATACACGCTTCAACGGTTGGGGGCTGAGGGGGGAGGGAGGCATGGAACGATTTCGGCCAAGAGCGGAGAGATTTTTGGGATATAACTGTTCACCAGATATTTGGATCGATGTACTGACTTAGAAATTTCTAGGGCCTCTAATCTGTCCAATTTATTTCCGTTACTACTGATATGTAAGAATTTGGCATCATCGATAGAAAAAGTATGGTTTTCACGGTGACAACATTGTCACCGTGAAAATGCCTCCCTCACCCCTCAGCCCCCAACCGTTGAAGCGTGTATATCGGTACCATTTCGAAGCCTTGAAACCGGTAGTATTATACCGTCACAAAAAAATAAAACACTTCCATCTTATTCATTCTCATTATATTAAACCATGGTTTTAAACTGATAGATTATTGGATTGATTTATATCTAGAACCCTTATTTACACCAGTTATATCAATGGTGTCGAGCGTCATGTTTAATTGTTAGACAGGTTAAAAATATAATAAACTACTTTATTTGATAAAAAAACAGTTGCATGCATATAAACGTGCAACCACGGAAATTGATGCAATAGTTTTGCCACTAATAACTGTGGTTATCACAGGTGTTTTTAAGCATTCTTATTTATCGGCGAATTTTTATGAGAAATTGGTTTAAAATATAGTGTAATAATCAAGACCTCAGACACGGCATGAGTGCGTGGATTCAGAATAGAAATCTGAATCTCAGCTCGTAATGCATAAATATCTGGGTGTAATATCATGCATGTGGAATGTAATGGAATGCTTTTAGTAGGCTGACGAGTGATTTATTAGTGACGACATTTTAATTCTGCATCGTCGAAACGCGTTACAAGTCTACTTACTGATTTATTTCTCGGTTTCAGGGATAAATAAGTCAATGTTCATTGAAATATTTCGTGTTTTTTCCCGATTCAAAAGTAAACTCGTATATACAAATATCTAACATTTGCGATATATTCCTTTAGGAATTTATATTCTTATACAACAGATATCTAAATTCCTCCAGATTTGTACATTTACTTTATTATTTTTATTTTTTTATACACAGTTATGTGTTTTGTTGTTTCCAGTAAATATCGTTTTACAGATCTACATTTAAGAAATTGCATTGCAAAATTTTTACGTAACAATGCCAGAATTTCGCTGACTTATTTGCTCCAATCTTTCATAATTCACCCATTTACTTTTTCTTTATAAACCTCACCTTTATCACATATGGGTCTGAATGCTGGGTATTGAGTAAGAAGAACGAATCTTCCCTTCTAATATTTGAAAGAAAAATACTCAGAAAAATATTCGGACCCATACAGGAAAATGGATCTTGGAGAGTGAGATATAATGAGGAGTTATACAGCATATACAAAGAGCCCAACATTATAAAATACATCAAAATTGGGAGGCTACGTTGGGCGGGGCATGTAGCAAGAATGGGAGAAGAGGAAATGCCTAACAAAGTACTCTTTTCCAAGCCCCAAGGAAGACGTAGCGTGGGCAGACCAAAGCTTAGGTGGATGGATGGGGTGCAGAATGATGCAAACGTGATTGGCATCAGGGGCTGGAGGAGTGCATCCCAGGATAGGTGGGAATGGCAACGACTGCTGGAGGAGGCCGGGGCCCACAATGGGCTGTAGTGCCATTGATGATGATGATGATCACGATTACTTAAATATGTATAAATATATTATAATATGCGTTTTATTAGTGTTACGTGAATATTTGGATCACAGTCTAGAAGCGAGATTGAATAGTGATTAGATAATATTGGAATATCTCGCGACTGAAAGTGTATTTTGAACAGGTGTAAATAATGCTGACTGCGGGCATCGGGCTCCGGGCCATGCATTGGATACGGCTGTTCTAATTAAATGCGTGCCCCGCCCCCTCATCTTCTCTTTTCGGAGCCGAGACGCCCCCGCCCCCATTGATCTGAGTGAATGTCGGCCACACTATTAGTAAACACCTAGACATATCACCTACTGACACTGATATTGTGGGCGGCTGCTGTGGCACCCATAACGCTTCTTTACTCCTCATATCACTCTCCAAGGTGCTTTACATCCAAGTTTAAAAGCTTCATCAGTATGTTTGATTCAGCTGTCAGCACATCTGTGTTCTTATCCGAAATATCCAGAACCGGTTCCATTTCCGTTCCACTGGGAATAAGAAAACGCCCCTAGTTAAGTCTCTCGTCTTCGCAATATCCATGTACCTTGAATTTTGAGAGCATGCGAGATACGTAGTATAGATGCATTTGAAATATGGTGCTGGAGAAGGATGTTACGAATTCCATGGACAGCAAGGCGGACTAACGTCTCCATTCTCGAAGAACTGAGAATCACCGACAGATAGTCGACAATATGTCTTCGACGAGTCCCCCAATTCTTTGGGCACATTGCTCGCGTCCATGGAGACAGTTTGGAGAGGTTTATGTATAGTGGAGGTGTGGAAGGACGACGCACAAGAGGAAGAATACCAATGCGTTGGACTGACCAAGTGAGAGACGCTACAGGACTACCCTTAACAACTGCCCTTCGAGCCGCGGAGTGCAGGAGTAGGTGAAGAGGAGTGTTCAGGGGCTATCATGTTGTCATGTTGCTCAGTTATAAGCTATACGATAGGGTGGATGGGAATAAGAAGCTTATGATTTTGGTATATTTACCTAGAAAGAAAATTAACAGTTGTGTTTGAACTTCAGGTCTAAAGTCACTTCAAAAATAAATTTACTGTGCTGCGAGTCATTTTCCTTTTCCCGGTGTGTCGCCACCGGAGGAGGAGTCCATTTGGATAGTTCTTTCTTCGTCACTACGTGACGTCGCGCTTATATAAAATAATGAAAAAAATTATATTCTATTGTAGATCGCGCTGAATTTGAACTTATTTTGTCCCCCATAAAAGCGTTGGTGGTGGTGGGATCGAACTGACCTGAGTTAGCACGGAATATCCCTGAAAATGAGTCGCATATGACTTGAAACCAGATGTAATATTCAGTTGGTACGGCCTTACCGTCTGTTTAATTTATCCAAGTTTTCTCTACCGGTTGTTAAAGGTGTTATTTCATTTTATCGTAATACCATTACATAAATAAATGAAGAAATTAAAATAAAGAAAACGCATTGAAGTAAAGGGAAAATCTATAGAGGAATTTGACGCTTTTCCGCATGTCATTTAACCTTCATTTTCCAGTTCACCGCTCCTCTTTCTTTACGTCGTCCTTTACTGTCCATGCAGTGAGACTCTGGAATCAGTTACAAACCAATATAAGACTCGCTCCGTTCTTGGCATGCTTTAAGAAGCGACTGAAAAACCTCATAATTTCTAGTCAGTAAAATAACGTGTTTCATTCCTGATTTTTCTTTTCCTTTCCTCTCCACCATCCCTTCCTTTCCTTTTGATTGATGATATCTCACTTTATATGAAAAATAATGTTCGGGTGACTGTCCGTCTTTGTGGGGTTCGTGGGCATGTGCTCACTTATATGTTTATGGATTTCGTGGGGATGGATAGTCATTTGAATGATTTATGTGACCACGTAACTTGCTTCATTTACTTTTGTCTGGTTGTTTGGAAGAGATTGACGCCTGGCAATAAGCCCGCCAGATTGTATTTGCAATAAAAGTGTTAAATAAAATAAATAAATAAATAAACCTTTTGAAATCTGGTAAGTACATTTGATCCAGCCACGTGTTCCTCGGTCTACCTCTTCCACACACACCTAGCACTTCTGACTTGTATACTCGCTTAGCCATTATATCGTCATTCAGTCTATGTATATGTCCAAATCATTTTAAAGCTCCTTTATTCATCTTACATAAAACATCATATTTATCCATGTATTCATGTCTGATGTCTTGGTTCCGCCTTCTTTCATACATTTACACTTCGTAATTTTTTGTTAGTGCACAGCATTCCTTTTTTATTTTATCCTTTCTCTGCTTAGGCCAAATTTCACTTCTATACGTCAATGTAGACACCAACACACTTTTATGCATTGTCATTTTTGTTGATGTTAATTTTTCTCGGTTGTTGTATACTACATTAAGTGCTCCGTATATCCTTTTTTCTAAAAATCTGAGTTCTAACGGGAATCGAACTTGCGATCCCCGGATTGGAAAACAGGTGTCTTACCTATTAGGTCATTGAGTCGTCACTGCATTGCATTAATTTTTACAAAAAGTCATTTATTTGTTTATCATATATGCTTCAGATAATAATAAACCCAGACCAGTACCTATATCGTTGGCCTAACTATAAGAACACGTAACTCCATATGAGTAACTTTACAGAAGATAGCAAAAACGTCACAGTTTGTCCTATGTAAACTTAAACATTGTTTTTTTAAATATATCTGATTGATAAAGACATTGTTTTTTTTATCAATCAGATATATTTAAAAAAAAACAATGTTTAAGTTTACATAGGACAAACTGTGACGTTTTTGCTCTCTCCTGTAAAGTTACTCATATGGAGTTACGTGTTCTTATAGTTAGGCCAACGATATGCTTTTTGCCCACTTTTAGGAAAATTATATTATATAATTCATATGGACGGGGACTGCTTGATACTACATTTTAGAAAAAAAAATACTACCGATTAAATAAATATTCCAATTATGGCGTAAAATTACAAAGATAATTAATGAAATTGGCTAATCACGACAAAATTTAGCCGTGATTAGCAATTCAAGGCAATAACCAGCTTTTGAATGTGGTAGATTTTAATGTCAACTACATTTCAGGTGCATATATAAATGACGCTAATTTAATTTTTTCGCAAAATTATTGATAATATGTATAATTATTTCATAGGTATTCATTGAATTGGTAATTAACATTTAAACATCTTTAATGTAACTCTGTTCGTGATTTCAGGAATCTATTCAGATTGTATTATATTATCGCTTCTCTCTGAGTATTCGTGATTTTATCAATCCAATGTTTTTACATTTTATTGTTAATAAACGTCAGTTTGGATTAGATTCAATTTTTCAAATCAGAAATTTGAGGAAAGAAATACCGTCAATAAGTCGTTGAAGACTGGATTTCATACATATCTCTGTTTTTTTTTATTTAAATTATATTGTGTCCATGGTACATTTTACCAGTCTATTGTTATATAGCAATTTCTTCCAACCAACTATCTCATCTTGGATACGTTAAACTGTTTAATCAGTAGTGACATGAATGTTTATAGCGTGAATTATTCACGAATTTAATGTGAGTAAGAAGTAAGAAGAATCAGTTTTATGATTTTCCATCTTAAATTTATATTTTTTTTAAGTTCAATCTATAATACCTTATTTTCTTACTGTTATTTTTATATTTTTCGGATTCTATAAAAAATATTTGTTCATTGTCTTTCAATAATTCATAATAATTTCAAGAGGGAGTCTAAATTTAATTTATAACGTAATATATATTCGTCCCGGTTTTTTGCTTTTTTTTATATTATTTACTTGTAAATTTAGAACAATGTTTAATAAATTATATACGAGTATGTGCGGTTTTTGACCGATAACCTTCTTTCAACTTTCTGGTAGCTGAAATATTCATCTCGTGGAATTCCTGGGACTTGTTAGTGAAAAACTGATACAAGTGGTTTTGGCAGGAGTTCAAATTTGGCAAATTTGCTATACTAAGAGAGTTCTGTGAAGATCGAAACAAATGATAGTCAGAAGGTGCAATGTCCAGATTATATGGTGAATGCACTTGAACATTCCACGTAAGTTGCAACAAATTTTACCGAGTGACTATACCTAAAGAAACGTGTGGTCTGGCGTTGTCATGCTGGATCACAATCCCTACACGATGGTCAATTGTGACCAGTACTTATTGGAATCAATAGTTTGGTTTTGTGACAATACTCGTGCTTGTTTGACTGCCCGGCAACCGAGCGGAAGAGGTTCCAAACAGCGAGACTTATGCGCTTGGGTGCGATTAGTCTTGACGTCCTATTGGCCAATAGGACGTCAAAACTAATCGCCTTCTTGGACGCGAAGACTGCAAACGTGGCGAAGAACTACGTAATGGAAGTAATAAGGAGCACCAAAGCCATGAATGTTCGGCACAGCGCATCATCGTAGGAGGCTGCAAATAACGCAGTACACACAAACACTGACAGGGAATAATGCCTAGGGAAGAAACACCACATCTGAAGGCCACGTTGCCGGCCATCCCGACTGAGTTTGCTGTGATTCCTCAGTCGTAAGGCAAATGCCGGGATGTGACCCATATAAGCCGTGCACAGACGCATTCCTTCATATCCCGCACACATTTCCAAACATACACACACACACATGAGATACAGAACAGTAAAGAACAGGGAACACAAAAAAGGGGAAAATCCTTGGCGACACAGTTCGCTACGGATAAAAAGCCACCACGATCCTGTAACCTTGTACGTGATAAGCAAGGTAGCTCCCTTCACAACTCTACTCCTAAAAAAAAAACACTCGTGCTACACGATGCCCTTCCAATCCCATCAGATACACAGCATGATGTTTGGGTGCATTCCAGCCATTTTGATCGTGTGTTCTGGCTCGCCCTTGATTTATTTTAATAACATTGTTAATCATTTTTCAATTTTCTGTGACGAGAGGAGTATTTAATTGACACATGGGATAAGTTGGTTGATTTATAACAGGTATTTCTAGTTAGTCGGCCTGCAGGTCTACAGAATTTTAGATATTCGCGGTGGGGGCAGGTTTTTTCCACAGATATGATTATTGAGGTGTATGTATTTTAACAGTTGCTTTGTTATTATTATATAGTTCTTTATCATTTAAAAAATAATCCGCTTGTCATCGCCAGTGATGATTCGTTTGAGAAAAAAACTTGTTTTCATTGCATTTAAGTTGCGAATCGCAGCAAAAAATAGGTCCATTAATATTTTTTTCTCATTGGTGCGGCACCGAAGTACCGAGCTTGTTGACCATCCCAAACTTACATAAATGTCATGATACAGTAGTGACAGTAATGTTTAGTACCTAACCAATCTCACGTGTCTTCAAATGACCGTTGCTATCAATCATGACCTTGATTATATTCACGTCTGCAGTGACAAGGCCGTCCGGCACAAGATGCATCTTTTATGTCAACATTTTCCTCTGAATCCCCGAAACCACTTTCAAAACATATACTGCATCGACTCCGTATACAGCAGTTTTTTCACAAGTTGACAATGCATTTTTGCCTTTTCGGAAGTACAAAATCACAATATGGCGATGATGTTCTTTATTTTCTGAGATGTTAACATTTCACAAAAAAACGTTAAGGCTCACTGACCATAAAATTTTTATTAAAATGACGGTTAAATGTCCAAATGGCATAATATTATATTTGTGTGCGTGAAGTTTGTAATGGGGAGAAAAAGCGATGATACGCCATCAAGTGGAGAAAACAGGACAATATATAAGACCATACATATTGAAATCATTGGTTCAATCATGAATGGAATTAGGTTATTATTGAGTTTTACGAAGATAAATGAAAGGAGAGAGCCGCACTGATAGACATAATGATCGCATAATGAGCTTATGATAAAAAAAATCCACTTGACGTTTGCATATTTCAAACTTGACGTATATGCGTGACGAAATACGCTTATCAAGCTAATTACTGCCATTGGTTGGCAATCAATTAAGCGCTTGTTCGGCTTTTACGTCAAGATATGAACGTCGGCTAGCGGGAATTTCAATCATTTACTATTCATATATTATATTGTATATACGAGGGTCATCTAGAAAGTAAGGTTACAAGGGCTCCTGAGGCCGGGGGAAATTTTTTGTTTCGAAGTTTGCGCACTTGGCGTGTAGGGGGGATCCTAACGGTCAGTTTGTTTGGTCCCGCGTGTTTGTCGGCCATTTTGTTCAGTCACAGTAAATTATTCCGATGGAGAGGTCGTCGCGCGCTCCCGCCACCTCCCGTCCGTGCGAGATCCGCGTGGTCATCCGTTTTTTGACTTTGCAGAACAATACCTCCGCGAATATCCATCGGAAGCTCGTGGAAGTTTATGGTAATGATGTGATGAGTCGAAGACCTGTCACGAAGTGGGTTAGGTTGTTCAGAGAAGGCCGTACTGATACTCACGACGAGGCAAGGCAGTGATTTCTGACGAACGTGTGCAAAAAATTGAAGAACAAGTGTGAAATGATCGCCGTGTGACGCTTGACGACCTTCACGAAGAATTTCCTGACATTTCTCGAAGTCTCTTTGGTAATATTGTGTCGGAAAAACTTGGTTACAAGAATTTGTGTGCGAGATGGGGGGTGCCCAGAATGCTCACACCGGAGCACCGTCAAAATCGCGTGACCGCCGCGCGGGAATTTTTGGATTGTTTGTCTATGATTGTCTATGACACTGACATACAAAAGCTGGTGCCCCGACTACAGAAATGTCTCGATCTCGACGGCGATTACGCTGAAAAATAGTTTAATATACGAGTATTTGTGAAGTATCCTGTGAATTTCAATTAAATACAAGAATTTTTTGATCCTACATATATTAAATGTTGTAACCTTATTTTCTAGATGACCCTCGTATATAATGTAATATGTGGTTGCGCTCGTGCATGTTTTCGGTACATTGTAGCCAAAAAATGTCAATCTATATGTTACAATCATTTTGTTCATACTCGCCATAAGGATATTTTGTATTGTAATTAAAGTACCTCTAATTAACAACAAAATCCCCCTATTGTATAATGCATCTTTGGTTAGTCGGTTGGCTGAAATCGCTGATATATTTTATTTATTTGTTAATACGTGGCAATAAATTTTGGACACACAATTTATATGGATTTACTTCTTGGATCTTTACATATTACTATTGCCTCTTTGGTAAATCAGGCGTGATAACTCTTTGGTTTACCGAGCTTTTGCATTTTCTGTCAAGCTATATAATTGGTCTGATTGCCGAGTTGATGAAGTATTAAATTTGTGTTGTACTTTTCTTTTCGCATTAGTGTTAAATTGGTGTGGTGAGGTGTGGGCAGCTGACTGGAGACGGCCCCGTATAGTAACATATATTCAACAGTGTATATTGTTAATTTTTTGTTATTATTTTGACAAGTTTACTTGCTGGGTATTATTTCATTTGTTTTAATGTATTGAGTTATCTTTTTATTTGGATTTGTTGTAAATTGTTTTTTTACATTTTGAAGTTATTTAGTAAATATTCTAATCGAAACACTACTATTTAAAAAAAATATTTTAGTAAGTTATATTGTAGCGTTGATACGAAATAAAAAAAAATGTTTTAACAAAAGAAAAAAAGCGAAATAATTGGTCTTACCCTCTCCAATCCAAACAATGAAGAAATTTTTTTTTTTAAAGATATTTCAGACTTCGGAATACATACAGTAATATCTCAATTTACGCACATTCGCTTGGTTTTTATGTCTGGATCGAGAGACATGGAAACAGTCAAGCAGCAAACTCGACCATAGATTTTTATGACATTAACGTCGTCAATTGAAACAACTACAATTGTATCAATGGCAACAGTAACAATTGAAAATTCACTCAGCGAAAGTGAAATTTGAAATGTTTTGATTGAATAAGTAAAACAAATTGTTAGTTATGTATTATTTTCTTCATAACATATGTATAAATCGTATTAAGAATAGAATATCTGGAAATTTGTAAAAGATCACCCTTTTTTATTTACACGTTATTTTCCTGGAACTATTGTAATTACCAGCGTAAATTAAAGGATTAGTGTATGTTTATGTGTAGGAAAGATAAAACGATTTGAGGGGAAAAATAATATTTCTTTAGAAATATGGTGATTTTTTTTAGATTAGCATTTTATAGTTTTTATAGTACATATTAAAACACAGATTAGATTTTTAAATGGTGTTCGTATTATTTTTGAATAGCATATGCTCGTATTAAAATTTTAATCTGCCAACCTTCCTTGACTAGTTGGTAAGACGCTTGACTTCCACTCGGGGGTTTTAGGTTAGATTCTCGATGGTACACGAAAATATTAAAAAAAAAAAAAGGCCTAAGTCTTGTAAAAGATTGCGACTGATAACAATACTCACAAGCGCGAAATGTGTGCTAGTGATGTTCCCCTTCACGTGCGGGGCTATATTTATTTCCTACAAGTTCGGTGACGAACTGGGAGTTCCGTGCCAACTCAAGTGGTTTAAGCCCAAAGATTCGACGGATTACGCCGAATGAACAGTTGACTCCCGACCACGCTCTTCAATATGCGCAAATAACCTATTCGGGTGTGTTGAACGGTGTTATGTGATGGACGCATATTTTGTTTTTTTTTCCATATAGTGAACACTAAGGTTAATGCTCGTATCAACAGAATTCATAAACAGTAAGATTAGAAAAACTGTACATGTCGGTAATTAAAGATTTCTATAATTAAATATTTCATCGAAGTTTTAATATGTTCTTGGAAACGGTCCCAACTCCTCGAGATAAGTGGAGCGTGAGAAAGATAGTCTTGGTATATCAAACCTAAATATAATATACTATGTTTTATTTGACCACTGTGCCCTTTGACTTCGCGACTTCCGACATAACAATGGTACCATATGAATAAATAAATAAAAATAATTAATTTTAATCATTTAAACTCATAGGCTAAAAAATATAACCAATTAAATGTACGCTTATTTTTTTCTTTTGTATTCACCACTGTTTTTTTTGTGAGTTTAGACCGGTTTCAAAGACCTCTGTCTTCTACGTTAGGTGAAGAAGAACAGTTTGTATTTACCTGACGAGGAAGACGGAGGGTTGTCGAAATCGGCAGTAAGCTCATAATAAATTGAACAATGGTGAATACAAAAGGAAAAAAATAATTATTTGATTTATTTTATTAAAAATATGTAACAAAGCTCACATATCACAAAGTAAAACAAACCGAATATCGCGAAGAAACCTTCTAACACCACATCCTCGCTTGGACCGTGAAATTCTAAAACCAACAGAATCCTATATTTATGCATTAAATATGTACTGGAACATGGAATTTTTTTTTTGTTTTTATATATTTATATTTAAAAAAAAAAGAGTATGGTTCATATATGAATTACTGCGCATTTGTAAGTTAATTATATGATATAATGATATAAATGAAATTATATATTTTACTTCACTTATTTAACACATATGTACTAAAGAATAAAAAAAAAAATAAGTTTTCCTTGATCACCAATAATAAAGTAATTTGATTGCAAACTGGAACAAATCACAAAAGTCATCTACGCGCAACAAGTCAAACTTCAACTGCCAAATTGACCGGTAAAACAGTTTTCTATTAAACCTATGTAGTTTTAAAGCATGGAGATTATTGTATCATATTAGTAATAGCGCGTGAATCGTTGTTTATACCACTCAACACGAAAATATTTAGAAAAACTTTGGTTGATTCACATATGCATCATTGCGCACTGTAGGGTTAAGATATAAATTTGTATACAGGATAGCCTTTGGCACATGTTTGTGTTATATATTACTTTATTGAATAAAAAAAGCGAAACAAACGTATCTTTTAAGATTCAAGATAGAAAACAACAAAGTTCAATTTACATATCGTCGTTTTTCTGCGAATAGCATTTGAATCAAAATATTGAGTTTTGAGATAAATGCAATTTAAGTTTCGGAAGGCGATGTCAAATCAAGTTTTTTTATAAAATAAAATACAAACAGATGTTATTTAAATACAGTTTATTTATTTATAAGAATTACTACTAAAAAAATGAGTAACTTAAAAACATATTACCTAAACATTTTAAATACGGACATCTGTTTTGGACTTAATCCTTTCTTGGTGAAAACAACTCTAAAAAGGTGACTGAAACGCTTCTAAAATAGCGTTTTTTTCTATATTATTTTATTATTTATTCCGAATGACTTGATGTGTCGAGGTTTATTAAGTCATGAACTCTTGTGCTGGTTGGCAGGGATAAATACCAACTATGGAATTGCTTCGGGATGATGTGTTTTTTATCTTTTCATAACAGCGAAACAATATAACTTTAGTACATAAATGTTTTTTCTATGTGTAGATATTTTTATTTTAAGTAAAATTGCATCACAAAGTCATTTTAAGCAAAAATGGACTTAAAAGCTTTTCGCAGAACAACGACGATATATTAGCAGACAGTTTGCACATCTGCCTTGGATGAGGTATTGATTCATTCAAAATTTATTAGAAATTCCAATATGTATGTACTCTCTTTTAAATTCATACACAAACTTTCTTAAATAGATTTCGTTTGAAATTGATGTTAACTTCTGCTATGTTGGTCTGTTTTATGGGCCATCAGAGGTACTCTGATCAAGACCGAACTAACAGACGCGAGCTAGAAGACAAAACATAATATATGTTTGAAGGTCACGGAAGTGTTTATATATAAAATGCCATTAAACCGATTAAGCGGATTCTTCAGAACTCGCTGGATTATATTTAAAGATCGTTGGAATTTGTACTCACGCTCCATTTGATTCAAATTTAATAGTTAGCTTAATCCCTAAATAAAAGGGTAATTTACGTATTTTCGAACCATAAGACGCACTCAAAATTTATATAACAATTTTAAGAAAATAATGTTTTATTACACAAACATATTTATAAACTCTTAATTATTATTAAAATAACTTGTACCAGCAGTTATTCAGTTAATCTTCACTCTTCTCACTTTTAATATCACTTTTAATATTATTGTCATACTTAAAAAAGAAAAAAAAAACGGACGTCTGTATTTGTTTTGTGTGTTTGATAATGTGTCAAATTAATATTGAAATAATGTTTTATTACACAAACATATTTATAAACTCTTAATTATTATTAACATAACTTGTACCAGCAGTTATTCAGTTCATCTTCACTCTTCTCACTTTTAATATCACTTTTCGTATTATTGTCATACTTAAAAAAGAAAAAAAACGGACGTCTGTATTTGTTTTGTGTGTTTGATAAAGTGTCAAATTAATATTGAAATAATGTTTTATTACACAAACATATTTATAAACTCTTAATTATTATTAGCATAACTTGTACCGGCAGTTATTCAGTTCATCTTCACTCTTCTCACTTTTAATATCACTTTTCGTATTATTGTCATACTTAAAAAAGAAAAAAGAAACGGACGTCTGTATTTGTTTTGTGTGTTTGATAAAGTGTCAAATTAATATTGAAATAATGTTTTATTACACAAACATATATATAAACTCTTAATTATTATTAACATAACTTGTACCAGCAGTTATTCAGTTCATCTTCACTCTTCTCACTTTTAATGTCACTTTTCGTATTATTGTCATACTTAAAAAAGAAAAAAAAACGGACGTCTGTATTTGTTTTGTGTGTTTGAT
Organism: Odontocerum albicorne; assembly: GCA_949825065.1. NCBI lineage: Eukaryota > Metazoa > Arthropoda > Insecta > Trichoptera > Odontoceridae > Odontocerum > Odontocerum albicorne. The sequence continues at coordinate 5,497,676 of OX463845.1, forward strand.
AAAGTGTCAAATTAATATTGAAATAATGTTTTATTACACAAACATATTTATAAACTCTTAATTATTATTAGCATAACTTGTACCGGCAGTTATTCAGTTCATCTTCACTCTTCTCACTTTTAATATCACTTTTCGTATTATTGTCATGCTTAAAAAAAAAAAAAAAACGGACGTCTGTATTTGTTTTGTGTTTGATAAAGTGTCAAATTAATATTGAAATAATGTTTTATTACACAAACATATTTATAAACTCTTAATTATTACTAACATAACTTGTAACAGCAGTTATTCAGTTCATCTTCACTCTTCTAACTTTTAATATCACTTTTCGTATTATTGTCATGCTTAAAAAAGAAAGAAAAAAAACCGGACGTCTGTATTTGTTTTGTGTGTTTGATAAAAGTGTCAAATTAATATTGAAATATTCACTAAATATAGAAACAATTTGAAACATAGTTACTAAAATGAAGTAAATAAAAATTATAATACGTAGGTGTTAAAATTAAATATACGAGTATGTATAGGTATAAAAAGAAATGCTTATACATACAATATTTTTATTTTGGTAGTTAAAACTATTTTCTGCGGGGGCCTATTATCACGTATCACCTACCTTCGAACCGTAAGATGCACGCCAAGTTGATTTTTCTAAGTGAAAAGGTGTATTTTATAGTCCGAAAAAATACGGTATATTGCGCCGTTTAGAAAGCAAACTCTCCTCAAAGGCGCTCTGACTCGGAATTACACTATTATTGACATTACAATTATTACCGAATAAATATATATACTCGTAAGTTGAATGTTTGGATATGAAAGAAGTGACTGCGGCCATTAGAAGAGGTACTTCCTCACATCTGCATATCGTAGCCGATATTGCAGGAACACGTAACTCGATTTTTTGTTATAAGTAACTTTTTTTATTTTTTGTCATCTCTTGTATCATTCACACATTTTTGCATTAACACATATATTTATTTTCAACGCGGAACGTACAATATTTATTCGTAACTGCCAATACCCAGTGACGTTTTTATTTTATTATATTTTTGCAGAAAAATCGTTTTTTTGTCTTCCCTGTAAATTTTGGTCAATCGTAGATAAGTGTTCCTGCAGTAAAGGCGACGATATGTTAAGAAAAGCTCATTTTATAAGAAAACCGCAGAAAACTAACCAAGATAAGACGAACTACAAAGAAACCTTTATAGATCTTCCGATATGCAAACGTAACACATTCGGCTTTAGGTGTAGTGTTCATATAAAATCGTAATATTTATAAGACTTCCGAGAATGTTAAGTGCTTCCTAAAGATGCACACGCCACCCATATCTCGAACACTTAGAGGCAGACCATTCCATATCACAAACCAGACACAGTTAAATCCCTGTCATAACCATAATAACGCGCCCTATTGGATCGATTCGGAACAATTAATGTTATTCATTGAATACGAAATTAACTTCAAGTTCTACTCCTGAAGGAGCAGATTCGAAAGGCACAATGGAGATGAAATAAAGCATTTTCAGATGGTTGAGCCATGTAGAACAAATTAATAAATAAATACTCGTACTAGCAAAATATACTGTGCAAATATGAGTGAAAGCCGTTTTAGAAGTCTACCGAGGAGAGTATGGTTGGATTAAATTAATGATATTTCAAAGAAGGAAATTTAAAAATCTGAGAAATCGTACGAGTTGTATGATGTAGGCGAGGCGAAATATGTATATCGCGATTGGAAAGTTTGCAGCTTTGCTTTTTCTGTTTTTTACGACAGGGAAGCGGTGGGATGGTGTATACGAGTATGTATGTTTAATCCTTCTACTTATTTTTTTTTTAGAATTCTGTATAGTAAATATGAACAACTGTCGTGGTCTAGTTGGTAAGACGCCCGTCTTCCAACCCAGGGGTTTAGGTTCGATTTCCGTTGGAACCCAGATATTTTAAAGCGATTCTTGTTCGGTGTTTACTTAAGATTTTTTTTAACATTCTTGATTTGTTGAAAAAGATTGCAACTTGGCAATGACCCCGCCAGATTGTACTGTATATATCTTAAGTGTAATACAATAAAATTAAACAAGTTATTTATTTATATTATTATTGAATACGGATCCATCGATAATCTCACTAGGCAACAGCAAATTCGCTGTTATTTCTAAGTAAACAGTATTTATTTCGGGAGTGAATCTCGAAAAATTCGCGTCAGAGATGAGTAAAGACTTAATTGCAAATTGACGCTTCACAATAGTAGAGCATATTTTAATAGTGGAGCACAGTGACTTGATAATGTAAGGTGTGTTATACCTTTGTCTTGAATCTTCTTCTTTCTCTTATTTTTAAATACCTGTAATCTGTTATCATCAGGACTACCTTTCTTGAGATGTTGTCTCCCAGCTTTCTTTTCATCTTATTCAACGTCTTCTTGGTAGACTACTTCCAGCGGGTATTTTATGCGTTGCACTGCTGTTATCCTCTCCATCATTTACTTATGACCTCACCAATGTTTTCTGCAGTGCAGTTTCTATCCCATCTCACAATATCTTCTACTTGACATATTTCTGTGATTTGAGAGTTTCTAGTTATATCTGTTTTTACGACCTTTTAATCAAATGAAATACTCAAAAATAATTGAAAGGAATGCAATCATTATCGCTCTATGCTCTGATGAACGGAAAAAAAACACGTCACAATGTTTTATGTGCGTAAATGCGTATTTAATGAGGTGTTATTTGTATGCAATATGTTTTTATTTAAATGTTGCGCCAAATGCGTCACCTCAACAAAACGATCCAATAAATATTTCTCCAGGTGGGATACGAACTCACAACACTAACATCCGATAGTGCGTATATATCAATTAGGGCAGTGGTTTTCAAACTTTTTCTTTCACGGTCACCTTAATGTATGATTATTTTTTCAAAACGTTCTAAAAAAACTTACGAATTAAAAGGATGGGTGAGTCTGTCCACTATACAGTATCTTTGTTCACTATACAGTTTCTTTGTTCACTATACAGTATCTGTTCACTATACAGTATCTGTGTTCACTATACAGTATCTTTGTTCACTATACAGTATCTTTGTTCACTATACAGTATCTTTGTTCACTATACAGTATCTTTGTTCACTAAACAGTTTCTTTGTTCACTATACAGTATCTGTGTTCACTATACAGTATCTTTGTTCACTATACAGTATCTTTGAATGAATCTAGACACATATACCCTAATTTGATGTTCCACGTAGAGTTGTGAGTGATTTGGTTTTTATTACAGCTACCGCTGAAAACTATTTTCCTACGCTTTTGGGTGCCGAGATGCTAACTTTGAAAATCTCGAAATATTTTGATGCAATGCAATTAATTCGATATTAATGCCGACCTATTACGACTGTAGACCATGTGTTTTTCGGTTGTGTCCTTTGTGAAACAGATTTAATTTACTGGAAGCCATATCTTTACCGCGTCCAATGAATGATGCGTTTCTTCTTTCTTCGTGGAACTTTTCCACTTATAGATCGATTGTTGGTTTTATTTTATTTACTCATATAATTGTATAATGACTGATTTGGTGGCACAAATCATCCTAATTTGGGGGGGATTTCCCATTTTAAAAACAATTTAAAAGCCCCACAAGCGTGTAATAAAAAAAATATATATTCGAAAAAAGTAATGAATCTTTTATATCTGCGATGGTTTGGCATCCCGGCCCACGTGACTAGCTAGCTGGTGCCCGCTCGCTGCCCACCACGCGTTGTCTGCACACCATTCACGTTCACAAGCGCGATGCCCTGTGGAATGGTGCAATTTTAAAATGACGTACATCTTTATCTGTGATGCGGATTCGCGAAACTTGGCACTCTTGACATATTTATGACTATCTAAAACAGGTTACTATGCAAACTTATTTACAACGTTGCGCTAAGCAAGTTTATGATCTGAATTAGCATTTAAAACTGTTTCGGCTCTGAATTCAAATCGACCGATCAGTTTTTATTTGCTCTTTATTACGCACTGAAAACAATGTTTATTAAAAGTAACGAATTGTTACAATAATTATGGGCAATCAGTTTAGGCATTGTGTTGATTTTCATATGAATTTGACTACTTACAAGAGTAAATATGAACACTTCGCACATAGTATCACACAGCGAAAGATTTACAAAGGATTCTTTGTAGTTCGTTTTCATTTTGTAAGTTTTCTGCGGTTTTCTTACCAAATATTTTTTTCTAAACGTATGAAGATGCGGGGAAGTTCCTAATCTAATGGCCGCAGCAACCATCTTCTTATACTCGTAATTACATTCAACTATTTTTATTTGTTTAGAGGTGCATGACCACGCGTTTAACGCGGTACGGTCGGTGAGTTTGCTGGTGTACAATGGATCACTCACTTAATAAAAAACCAAACTCCACGGCCGGCATCGCTTCGCTTTCTAACTGGATTAACGTTGGAATAACGAGGGGATCCTCGACTAAGTGGCTCTGCAATGAGTTTATTTGTTTTTAATATTTTAATAATAGTGGGTTCGAATCCCGAGTTAGAGCGCCCTTGAGGAATGACGGCTTTCTAAACGGCGCTCTTTTAATTGTCCTTTTATTATTATTATTATAAATTGAAGGAGTTGTTTTTGCCGGGATGAGTTTACTAAATTATATGGGATCGCTTTGTTATTGTAATGGGTTCATCCTATACTGTTTATTTTCTATTGGAAAACACTACTTATTTATATTATCGACAACCTATGTTGCTTGGTTGGTAAGACACCCGTCTTTTAACCAGGGGATTGTAGGTTCGATTGTAGTTGGAACCTAGATTTATTAACAAAAATTCAATCAGATTTTTTTATTACCACTTTTAAATAACATCTTTCTGGTTGATTGAAAGCTATTGCCACATGACAATAATAAACCCGCCAGATTGTACTATGTACTACGAAAGGGTGTGGGCTGAGAAACATCTGGCGTCCTCGCGACTGGGCTCGCCCTATATTGGTAGGCTGTATTTCGGCCGTGGGGATGTTATGAGATGAGCCCAGACCTTTTGACAGCTTCTCTTTTAAATATATTTCTGCTATATACGAGGCGTATCCAGAAAGTAAGTGTACTGAGGGTCTCACGACCGGATGGATTTTATTTTCGACATGTTGGCTACACTTCCGTGTAGCCTGACCCTTCCCCTCCGCAACGAGACCGGTTTGAGGTCAGTACGTTGAGAAGTGTCGACGCGACAACACGTTTCTTGAAAAATGTCAAACCAATCTCCCGCCAAGTGCGAAATTCTGTAAAAAGGTAAGAGTTTTTGAGGCGCTGCAAACTCCATGGAGATGAAACTGGATACTAGATATGAAACTTGGGTTGCACACTACACGCCTGAAACCAAAAGGCAGTCTAAACAGTGGCGTCACACCTCTTCACCCTCCGCCAAAAAGTTCAAAACCACAATTTCAGCCAAGAAAATCATGGCATCCGTGTTTTGGGACTGTCAAGGCATAATTTTAATTGAATATATGCCTCAAGGGGAGACCATCAACTCTGCAAGATACTGTGAGACCCTAAAAAAATTGCGGAGGGTGATTCAGAACAAGAGGAGAGGCATGCTGACAAAGGGAGTCTGCCTGCTGCACGACAACGCAAAACCACACACGGCCAACGCCACGAAGAAACTGCTCGCCTCGTTTAAATGGGATGTCCTGAACCATCCCGCGCATTCCCCTGACCGATAGGTCTTCAGATTACTATCTCTTTACCTCCCTGAAGCTGCACATGGGTGGAAAAAGGTTTTAAACCGACGAGGAGGTAAAGAAGGAGGTGGAGAAGTGGACGGAGGGGTTGGCCGGAAACTACTTCGAGGAAGGCATCAAAAAGTTGATACCCCGCTTCACATTGAGAGGAATGGCGACTATGTCGAAAAATAGCTTGCATATGTACTACGGTAACCACGTAATTTTTTTGTTTAAATAAAAAAAATTGTAACCTACAAAAATTCAGTACACTTAGTTTCTGGATATGCCTCGTATCTTGAGATATACACATATAATATGTGATTTTGGAATGTTTTTATATATGTACATAATATGTTGCTATCATTAAACCTATATTTATTTATTTAAAGCGAAATATAATTTGGTGGCACAAATCTTCCTCGTTTGGTTGGATTGCCTATTTAAAAAATAAAAAAGCGTAATAAAATAATGCAATTAGAATGTTTATTTTTAATGTTTTTTTTTTAATATTGTATCAAAAAGTTCATTTGACTATTTGAATAAATATATTATATTTATTATCGATGATTTCGATTTGAAAATAATAAATTGTTGTTGCATTTCGTGTGAGGATCGTACAAAGAACAAAACCTAATTAAAAATGTATAAATATTAAGTCGTCCGGTTTTTCAACAACGATATGGTTTTAGAAATGGATCATTTCCACATTTGTAATAATATAATAATACGAGTTGGCGGATCATTGAGTCGGAATGGAGAATAACTCCCGAGGAATGTCTGCATACTTGAGTGCAGAGAAGATATGAATACAAATGGCTCAAGATCGGAGTCTGCGCGGCATTAATTTGAGTGCGATACAAAAATTATAGCAAACGTATGAATTTGAGATTATCAAGTATTATAAGAAATACATATCGGTTCTAATTTAGTTATGTACTTATAAGGAGAATATATATGAAAACATTTACAATGAACGTGTGCAATATATTGGGTGTTAACATAAGTTGTGTCCGTTTTTTTTTCAAATTTAAAAATGAGCACCAAAAGTAAAACATAATGGTAAAGGTTATACGTCATTCGAAAGAAAATTTTCTGCTCTACAAGATATTGTGTTTGCTATTACGTTACGTATATTATTTTATTTGATTACAAGCCTTCAAAATGGAATGCCAAGTAGACGAAAGTGAGCATTTTCGAAACCTCCTTCTGTTCGCGTTCAATCGAGGGTATAAAGCTACCAAAGCTGCTTGCGATATTTGTGAAGTGTACAGTGGAGATGCTATGAATGAAAGGACAGCTCGTCGATGGTTTTTGCGTTTAAAAGAGGGTAATTTCGACCTGAAAGATATGGAGCGTTCCAGACGACCAGTGGAACGTTGATTTTTATTGTTTTCACTCAAAACATGTGGAACCCAAGCACCTGGACTTCTGGACTTTTCCCATTGATTACCGATAGCGGTATGTGATTACAATTTATCTACTCAGTCAATTTTACGGTGGTATGAAGGGGATCTTCATGAATAATATGGTTTAAGCGGTCCTCATCGAAGTCCACTGGTCGTCCGGAACGCTTTATGTCTTTCAGGTCAAAATTACCGTCTTTGAAACGCAAAAACCATCGACGAGCTGTCCTTTCATTCATAGCATATCCACTGTACACTTCACAAATATCGCAAGCAGCTTTGGCAGCTTTATTTCCTCGATTGAACGCGAACAGAATCTAGGTGTCGAAAATGCTCACTTTCGTCTACTTGACATTTCATTTTGAAGGCTTGTCATCAAATAAAATAATATATAATATGTAACGTAAAAGCAAACACTAAATATCTTGTAGATCAGAAAAATTTATTTCGAATGACGTATAACATTTACCATTTTGTTTTACTTTTGGTGCTCATATTTAAATTTGAAAAAAAAAAAACCACAATACTTATGTTAACACCTACATAATACGAGTATCATAATGTAATAAATTATTCCGGCATTTAAACTAGTTTTTCCGTAGAATTTTTTGATTGTTTTCACGTTATTGCCTTTTTATCACAGAAAATATAAATACTAGATGTTAGTCGTGAGAAAATTTAAATGTATATACTCGTATATTTAATTCAATCGGAAAAAATATTTGGTTTTGTATATTTTAATTATATTTTGTATAATTGAAACTATGCAGCTCTATATTTATTTAAAATATACTCACATAGACCTATGTACCGTTTTGGGTAGACAGAAAAGATAGATCTCCACGCCTTTCTTTCCATACACACAGCTCTCGCCTCGTTCACATCTATACATCTCGTCATATCCGTGATCGCCCTTAAGTAGAGTCTACCGTTCAAATTGTACTTTATATTATACATTGTCCTTTTTATCCTGTTTCTCAAAATTCTTACAACAGTTAAAATTTCTCTTACTAACTCCTTCCATTCTTATCCACGTCTACCTCTTCCTCGTTATTCATTAATTTAAAAAATATAAAGATGACCTCCGTGGCCTAGTTTGTAAGACACCTGTCTTCTATCCCGGGGGCTGCTGGTTCGATTCTCGTTGAAACCCAGTTTTTTTTAAGACTACAAGTCTGGTTTTCACTTAAGGCATTTTTAACACCGTCCTGATTGGTTGGAAAAGATTGTCACGTGCTGATAAATTCTCACGGGTTGTACTGTATACAACGAATATTATACAATACAATATTTATAATTTATTGTAATTTATTTTATCAAACGCTTTATTCCACTTTTTTTAACGGTATTATTTGTGAGCACAAACAAGTATTGTTTGTGTTCCCTCCCTGATGATGAGTTGAAATCCTTGAAACCGGTAGGGTTATATCGTTACAAAAAGTGGAATAAACTGTGTTTGATAAAACAAATTACTATGTCTTTAAACCTCCACAATATTAATTAATGCCTAAACTATAAATAATATATTTATAATTTATTTATATGACAAATAATTGTACGAATATATAGTTTATGCAAAACAAGACAACTAACAAAGTAATAAAAGGTAATTTAAAGTGGAAACTCAAATTGCACTTGGGGTTTACAGAGAGAACAGATCTCCACTACATTCTATCCTGGCAAATGTTTTTTGCGTGTTTTACGAATATCATATTAAAAATAATCATATCGATTGCGATATTTTCCGCGTCCTCATAGCGAAGTAAAGTATTGTTAGTACTGAAATAGAATGTAAATATTTTTACAATAGAACAAACACAACATTATGACCATCGCGTAGGCATTTGAGTAGCAGATAAGTGATATTGTACACCTGCGACCAGAAGAAACTCGATTCATCTGGTTATTTTATCGACCGTCTCAGGTATGGATACATTCCATCGGCATGTTTATGTTTAGTCTCAGGTTTTGGGATTCTTCTGTGTTTGCCCCTCACACGCTGTTCGTCTTCTCCACTCAGGACTTCAAGCGTCCGATGCTAGATTTTTTAGCTCCTGGATGCCTCCAGGGAACGCATAGGCCTCGGCCACACAGCTTGATGCTTAGAGCTATGTTGCGAGCTAGGCGACATATCCTAGCGAACCAACGTACCGCATACTATCGCAGTGGCCATACTGCACGCTTCGCGCCACGTTGCATGACGATTAGTCATCGAGTGAATCTCCTAGCGAACAGACGTGTTGATTGATTTATAAGATGGCGGAAGTTTTAATGACAGCTGTGTATTAAAGGGAGCCTTTGTGGAACCCATCGAGCAAATTACAGAATAATGTACCTGTAATAAAATCACTTTGCAATGAAGTTGCACAGAAAGTAAATAAAGATGGTAAGTAGAAATGAAGCTGGTTAGTTTTGAGAGTGACATCGTGTGTTGACTCAACCGCTCTCAACTGTCAAATGAATTTGTGCGTAGCACTTTGGTGTGGCCAGGCATGAAGTCACCTAGTATATGAGTCACGTAAAACCTAGCTTAGCACCTAACGAAGCACTTTGGTGTAGCCTCGGCCATACAGTGGGCAACTATATACGCTGAGGTCCATGATGTGATGTGTTTCCCGCACTCAGAAGAACGGCGTATCCGCTATGCCAGTGCTTCCCAAATTGGGGGCCGCGGGATTTCTCGTGGGGGGTCGCGAAAATATTCATTACAAAGTACAAATAGTCATGTGAGTATTAAATTGTTTCATGTGAGTATAGTTTTTATTTTAAAAAAAGTTTTTAAGCAAGTTCCTATAATTTTGTGTTGAATATAAATATGTGTATTTTAATTGTAATAATTATTGCCAAATAAATCTTCAACTATAAAAAAAATGTTTTTTGGGGGGGGGGGGGCGGGAATTAATTACTTCAGATTTAGGGGGCCGTTACATGAAAGTAATTGGGAAGCACTGCGCTATGCTTCACTTGTGCCATGTGTGATACTCGTATATCTCTCTACTATTCTTCCTAGTTGGATAAATGTAGTCAATCATCATATGAGCTCCAGCGTGTTTTTGAAACATGAGAACTGTTAAAAAATGGTTTTGAAAATCATTAATGTTATTTTTCGAGAACTGAAATTGAGATTTCGAAAGAATGCAAATAGTGATATCATACTGACGTTTAAACTTAAGAACGTTCAGTTGTATATCTTTACGACACCTTTTCTCTAGGAAGTGTCGTGTCCGTCTACCAAGGCTGGCTCGCATAATCTTGTTGACAGCTGTCCGGAAGAACTGCATAGTTAACCGTCTAAATCACTTGAACAGGTTTTTCAGCAATGATGCACGCCTTTTTGTATTAACAAGGCGGTCTTCAACTAATATAATGTATACTCGTATATAGTATGTAGTATTTAATAAAAAAATACTTGCCTCTAATCCAGTGTTTCCTAAACCTTTTTTTCTTCCGGAACAATTGACGACAATCCAATAAACTAAAATACATACATTCCATTTCGCTGTCTCCCTATCGGGTAGGCAGAAAAGAGAGCTCGCCAAACTTTCTTATCACTTATGATTACACCATCTCATACAGCTCCTGCGACTTCTCTGACTTTTTATATTTCCTTCTTGCAATATATCATACACTTGATCCAAGCATACATTCCTTGGTCTTTCGTCCACGCCTTTCACTCACATTTGCTTTGTATACATTTGTTTTATTAGTATTTCTCATTTATTCGTTCCACGTACCCAGACCATCTCAGAGTGGTCTTCATCTTACACAACACAGACTTAAGTTCACATTCATCCGTAATCACTTCATTCCTTATTCTGTCATACATTGTCACCCCGTGTATTCTTCTAAGTGCACGCATTTCTACATCATTTCTTCGTTTCTCTTCACTCTTGTTCCAAGTCCACAAATTAATTCCCATACGTCAAAGTTTGTATTAAAATACCGTTGTGGACTTATCATCTTGCCAGATTTTGATTATAATTGTCAGGCATGTACCTACATAACTTAGTGTATCCATATATTGATTTTAATTGAACGTTGTAATTAAAACATCGCCAGATTACAATCGAATGAATACATTCAATAATAATATTGCCTAACTACAAAAGCAACCGACCCACTGTCGTACTCTCGCCAGGGCCGTGCAGGCTGCTGAGTATTTTAATTGAACGTTGTCATTAAAACATCGTCAGATTACAATCGAATGAATACATTCAATAATAATATTGCTCAACTACAAAGCAACCGACCCTCTGTCGTACTCTCGACAGGGCCGGGCCGTGCAAGCTGCTGAGAATCGCGGGTAACTATTTTAATAGCTACCAAAAGACTAATGCATATCCTAATCTCTATTTCATTATATGGAGCGGGGGACCTGGGAACTGAGGGCAAAAATAAGAAAAAAAAAGTGCATGCATTCGAGATGTGATGCTGGAAACGCATACTGAAGAGACCTTGGACGGCGTGGCGCATCAATGTATCAATCATACAACAACAGTTTGAGATTCAGGACAGGCTGTCCATGATTTCTCCTCGACGAGTACTCCAATTATTTGGTCATATAGTATAGAGATGAGAGGAAAATTGGGTAAAACACGTGTTTACGGGCTGTGTAGAGGAACAATGAGGCATAGTTTGACCAATTAGGTTCTCTGGGCTGGCGGCCGTTCGAGAAGCCCATAGGGAGAAGTCATGGTCAGATATACCGGAAAGATCATGACCCTAAATCATTTAGAAGTTGTGGTCAGATAAACTGTTTATATGCATCAAGTGAATGTGCTCCTATCTTCGGAAGTTATTTTAAAAGTGATCAGGAATAAAATTTTATTACTCGTTTGCCTCAAAATACGAATTCCGAAATGATCTTTCATATTTCTAAAATAAAAAATGCATTTTTTCAAACGTGTACATACTCAATTTATATTTAAAAATATATCATAATGATTTTTTAATCTAACTCGTTCGGGAAATTACTCAGAACATTTGTTTGAGGATTTCGTAGGGTTTATGACAATTGAGACAGGCTAAAAATCTCTAACGAAAAAACTTTTTACGTACATTTTTACATGTTGCGTTCTACTAAGGCGATTTTTTTTTATGTTTACCCTTACATTGTAATACTGGCTCTAGCGAGATCCTGTTTCGAGAATATTATTTCGATATTTGCTTGATTTACCGGTATATTCTCGACTCTGTAAACGGGGAGGCAATCTGACCCTAGCTTTATACGATATTAACTTTGTTTATCATCTTTTATTGCTTTTTTATTATGAAAGCATATTACTTAATTCGGCACCACACGATATATACGATATTATATGCCCTCTTTAGTTTTTATTATTATTTGCTGGTTAATCGACTTTTTTAAGTATCCGATGGCGTCGTGGCGAATGTATTAATATCAATTCAGTTTCTGTTTTTACATCATGATAATTTTCACTAAGGCCGAGGCCACACCAAAGTGCTTCGTTAGGTGCTAAGCTAGGTTTTACGTGACTCATATACTAGGTGACTTCATGCCTGGCCATACCAAAGTGCTACGCACAAATTCATTTGACAGTTGGGAGCGGTTGAGTCAACACACGGTGTCACTCTCAAAACTAACCAACTTCATTACAACTTACCATCTTTATTTACTTTATGTGCAACTTCATTCCAAAGTGATTTTATTACAGGTACATTTTTCTATAATTTGCTCGATGGGTTCCACAAAGACTCCCTTTTATACACAGCTGTCATTAAAACTTCCGCCATCTTGTAAATTAACCAACACGTCTGTTCGCTAGGAGATTCACTCGGTGACTAATCCTCGTGTAGTGTGGCCACTGCGATAGTATGCGGTGCGTTGGTTCGCTAGGATTTGTCGCCTAACTCGCAGCATAGCTCTAAGCATCAAGCGAGGCCCCTACCTGTGTGGCCGAGGCCTAAGTGTAAGGCAAAATAAGTCACTTTCGAAAACAATGTTTCGTGTGTTAACCTAAGTAAGACTTGTATTGTTTTACACTTTGGTTGTATACAGTACAACCTGGGGAGTTTATTATCATGAGGAAATCTTTTCCAACGGGTCGGAAGACAGGCGGGTTAATGATTAAGCCACTTAGGACATGTAGAATTAATGGGAATGGGAGCATTAGTGTCGACAGCATGTTGATCTTACTTTTTTTATTACAATCTTTAACCCTTAAATGGGCATAAGCAGAAATCGGTCGCATTTGCGACCACCCTTATGGTTATACTTATAAGGATTCATTTTCTTAATGAAACGTTTTTAAGTAACACAAATGTCAAATTGGCAAATGTAGTGGACGGGCAGAGGTCTTATTTAAGACGGGTCGTCGTGAAGTTAGCTGCATGTTCAGTAGCAACGATCTAAACATCCGGTCAATTTATTTTCAAATATGTAAATAAGTATTATAAGTCAATCACCATTTATTATATCTCATATAAGAATGTTATTTCCTAATACAACCTAAACTTAGATATTATTGCCTAAACATTCATTGGTCACTTTTGCGACCACTGACATGACCCCTGAAATGGGCACATCTCTCGTATGCGACCGCCTCATTTAAAAAAAATAATAATTTTAAAACACATTTTCGAAGAAATAAAATTGATTTGATACACATAATAATGATTTATTCAACAAAATACTCAATATCTCAAAAATAAAAACTTGCCCTATAAAGGGTTGGACGTTTCAAATAAGAGCATAAACTATTTTTTGATTAAGTTTTTATAGGTATAAGCAAGTTTAATGAATATTGTGTTTATTTCATGGTATGAAAAATCGATTTTTCTACGTTTCTCTAAATTATTTTTTACCTATCTTGTTTAACGGTTGCAACTATTGTACCTTGTTGCATGAGTTTTTACCTATCTTGTTTAACGATTGCAACTACCTTGTTGCATGAGTTTTTTACACAATGTTTATCATATTGAAAACTATAAAACCCGACACTTGTAAGAATCGAGAGCGACTCAAAACAATCAAAATCCAAGTATTTATTTTCTCTTAATAATTATTTATGTATTTTTCTGAAAAATCGTTGTTATGTTTCCATGAAAAAAAATGTGTAACTCGATTAGTATTTGGTCGTAAATATGCAAAAAAATACTCAACTCAATTTTTACCCTTTCTGATATTATTGAGAGAACATTCAGCGTCTTAATATAGCCGTGTATAGAACTATTTTTATTGAGGAAACATTCAGCGTCTCAATATAGCCGTGTATAGAACTATTTTTATTGAGGAAACATTCAGCGTCTTAATATAGCCGTGTATAGAACTATTTTTATTGAGGAAACATTCAGCGTCTTAATATAGCCGTGTATAGAACTATTTTTATTGAGGAAACATTCAGCGTCTTAATATATAGTAGCCGTGTATAGAACTTTTTTTATTAAGGAAACATACAGCGTCTTAATATAGCCGTATATAGAACTATTTTTATTGAGGAAACATTCAGCGTCTTAATATAGCCGTGTATAGAACTATTTTTATTGAGGAAACATTCAGCGTCTTAATATAGCCGTGTATAGAACTATTTTTATTGAGGAAACATTCAGCGTCTTAATATAGCCGTGTATAGAACTATTTTTATTGAGGAAACATTCAGCGTCTTAATATAGCCGTGTATAGAACTATTTTTATAACAGGATATTTTAATTTATGTTAATTTATGTGGTTTGATATTTTAGCTCATACAGGATCATTATGTTTTCGGTATTTCAGGTAAACAAAAAATAGGTGTCCCTTAAATTTATCAACATTTTTATACTGTGCCATTTGCTTGAACTTGCTGCAGGAGTAGTTATACCACGCAATCATGAAGAGTTTATATATGAGGAGGACTTTTGTTTCCAGCAAGATGGGTACACCTTCCCACTACCATGGCGATGCGAGGGCCTATCTTTATTCAAATTTGCCGAACAAATGGATTGGACGTATAGGTAGCATTAAATTCCCGCCGCGCTCATCAGACCTCATGCAAATGGACTTTTTATGGAGACTCATCAAATAAAAAATGTATGGGACAAAACCAGCAACAAATAATGAATTGAGAGCAACCATTGAAAGAGAATGCGCCCAAATACCAAAATAAATTATTATATATGTTTGAGATTCCACGTTATCAGCAGTACATGGATAAGAACGGCGATCAATTTAAGCACTTGCGATAACTAAAAATTCTTCTTTAATTTGGAGTTTTAATCTTATATATATCTTAATAAATACTGAATTTATAATTATTCTACGTTTGTGTACCGTAGTTGCTTTCATTAAAGCCATTTAGACGCATCTCTCGCTCAGTATATTTTTGATAGACTGGGATCGTACGTCTCTTTAACCTTTCCCTTCCCGTGCTAAAAAAAATCCGCGCGTTCCGGTGCTGTGTATTCAATACACATGTTAAAATGAGTGATTTAAAATCGAAAAAATAAGAATATTCATAGCCAATCGCTTATATTAATTAATTTTGAAGTCAAAAGTGATACTAATTGAAATTTAATTGCTGAAAACATGAAAAAAACATCGGCCAACGTTCACGAAACGGGCGATGTGACCACCTCTAACGAAAGCCCGCGAGCTACTGAAGCGAGCGAACTGAGATTATATTCTTGCGTTCCCATATACCGAAGTAGAGTGAGAATGAGACGTGAATAGCGTCGCTTTCTCACCCATAGCGGTTTTTTAGAATGAATGTATATTCATTCTAAACAATACAATCAAACGTATACCAGTCTACGTCACAGACTGGTATACGTTTGATTGTATTGGTGAATTTATTCCAGATTTTCACGAAATATCTCTGATGTGGCCGATAAGTGCTTATTATTAATATTTTTTTTTTCATTCAATACGTAAATGTATTACGGAGGTATACCTGAAACCTGAACCCAGTATTTATTATATTTATAGAGATATTAAAGTTTTTAGAAGCAATGTGTACTAGTTACACATCACAGGATAGGAAGGGTTAAGAAACTCGTAATATGCAGAAACGTCAATGCGGCAGGAAGTTCGAAAAATGTTTTTTTGAACAGTGAAAAATAATTTTATCCAGCTAGCATGTTCTACGTGAAACACTGTGCGGCGGTGAAAATTACAATTATTTGGAATTAGTATGTGTATAGGTAAATTTCTACTTGAATATTTTGATCATCTATTCTATTTCTTATTACATACATACCATCACGCCATTTCCCTGTCGGGTTAGGCAGATAATACAGAACGCTAACTTTCCTATCTCGTTATATACTTAGCCTCCTCCTCATTTATACAACTTCTACGGTTCTCTGACTTTCTACACTTTTTTCTTTCAAAATATAATTATCTTCATCCAACCATATTTTCCTCGGTCTTTCACACGCCTTCCACTCACATGTACACTATAGATTTGTTTTGTTAGTCTTAATTATTTCATTTGTTCCACATGCCCAAACCATCTCAGCGTGTTCTTCTTCATCTTACTCAACACTTCATTCAAGTTCACTTTCATCCATAATCACTTCACTTCGTATTCTGTCATGCGCTGTCAGCCCGTGTATTCCTTTCAATGCACGCATTTATTTGGCTCCTATCGGTGATTTTCCACGTCCACATTTCACTCTGATACATCTAAGTTAGCACCAAAACGTTAATGAAACATAGCTTTGAGAAAACGTTAACATTAAATGGATTTCCGTTGTTTTGGGTAGTGAATCGATGTTACGGCGCGCCGAGACGACCTTCCTCGCGAGATGGCGGTGCAGACGACCTAGTGGCCGTCTATTTCAGCCGCGCCGCCCGCCCGCCCGGCCCGCCTGGTGTTGCTGGTGACGGGATACGGGTGACTCACCCGCACTGTGCCGTCGTGCCGTGGTTCGGTTTATTTTCATTCCGCTTCCCATCTTAACGGGGACGCAAGACAACTCGGGGGACTGATGCCACAATTACGACATTTTCACCTACATTTGATATATGTAGATAAATTATATTCAATTAAAAAAAGTGATTGATTATATTCCGAAATCCTTCAGACGTGAGGAGAATAGCAGCAACGGAAACGTTATTATATTCCGATATCCTTCAGACGTGAGGAGAATAGCAGCAACGGAAAAGTTATTATATTCCGATATCCTTCAGACGTGAGGAGAATAGCAGCAACGGAAAAGTTATTATATTCCGATATCCTTCAGACGTGAGGAGAATAGCAGCAACGGAAACGTTATTATATTCCGATATCCTTCAGACGTGAGGAGAATAGCAGCAACGGAAACGTTATTATATTCCGATATCCTTCAGACGTGAGGAGAATAGCAGCAACGGAAAAGTTATTATATTCCGATATTCTTCAGACGTGAGGAGAATAGCAGCAACGGAAACGTTATATTCCGATATCATTCAGACGTGAGGAGAATAGCAGCAACGGAAAAGTTATTATATTCCGATATCTTTCAGATGGGAGGAGAATAGCAGCAACGGAAAAGTTATTATATTCCGATATCCTTCAGATGTCAGGAGAATAGCAGCAACGGAAAAGTTATTATATTCCGATATCCTTCAGACGTGAGGAGAATAACAGCAACGGAAAAGTTATTATATTCCGATATCCTTCAGACGTGAGGAGAATAGCAGCAACGGAAAAAAGTCGCTATGGGCTGTCCCTTCTTCGTTACTATGTAACTTTGCACTCATTTTAAATGGATAAGATTTTATCTTCTAGAGTTGATCGCGCTTGTGACTACTTGTTTGGTCCCTCATAACAGCGTGATGGTGGTTTGATCGAACTCAACTGAACTACTATGATATCTTCCAAAAGAATCCAAGCCCTCCTAAACTCAATCATTCCTTCCAGGATCAGTTTCTCCTATTGATAGCTTAGTAGGGCTTCCTGTCAGTATATAAATTGTATAGTTCACCAAAATACGAGTGTAACATTTTGTGGAATTATTGATTCTATAGTTTTTTTACTAGCAATATTTTCTCATGTGTTACTGAAACAACATTCAATCTTCATTACGTTTTATGCCACGGTTTTTTTCGCTGTGTTGGCAAAACGATTTTGTATCAATGATATTTCAATTTGTATTTATTTCGACCCGTTCGTCTTTGTCATTGCTGGACCCTGTAGTCGAGGAACCCCTCGCTATTCCAACGTTAATTCGGTTCGAAGGCGAAGCTGTGCCGTGGAGGTTTTTTTAAGTGGGTGAGCTGAGGCACACCAGCAAACTCACTGAAGCCACCGCTGTATTCGATGGCACACCGAAGTGAGACGATCAGAGTATACCACCGGCATGTTTTATCCTTTTTTTTAAAGAATAAATATGACGGAAGTCATAGGTATCCTTATCCCCAAATACTAGGCGGAAAAAATGCCTGTCTTTCGAGGGAAGCACAGCTCGGAGTTCGAACTTGGTGACCTTCCGCACTTAAGTCCAGTGCATCACCGCGCAGCCACGCACCTCATAACAAAGATTAATTTGTTGTTTATAGTTAAGACATTAACGTTGTGGAGGTTTAAAGACATTGTAATTTATTTTTATCAAACACTGTTTATTCCACTTTTTTGTAACGGTATAACCCTACCGGTTTCAAGGCTTTCACCTCATCATCAGGGGGAGCACA
Source organism: Odontocerum albicorne (assembly GCA_949825065.1). Classification (NCBI taxonomy): domain Eukaryota; kingdom Metazoa; phylum Arthropoda; class Insecta; order Trichoptera; family Odontoceridae; genus Odontocerum; species Odontocerum albicorne. The sequence goes on from OX463845.1 coordinate 5,516,407, forward strand.
AACAAGACTTCTTGTGCTCCCCTGAAGATGAGGTGAAAGCCTTGAAACCGGTAGGGTTATATCGTTACAAAAAAGGGGAATAAACAGTGTTTGATAAAAATAAATTACAAAGATTAATTTCACATTTTTGTTTGTTTGAAAACATAAATATCAAATAATGCTTAATTCTCGTACTTGCCGTATCTCTATTTTTTTTAATGTGTCAACCATTTATCTCGCCGATCATCAGCATTATGTTACTTGCATCATAGTTGCAGTCGACCCTGACTCGATAGATAAAAGATATATCTACAGGTTTCGAAAAACTCGATAAATACAAATAGATATTAGATATGGAGGTATGTGGATTTAATTATTGGAAATATATATTTGATTTTTTTTGTGATTAACAAAATTTGAAGTTTGGACTTGTATAAAACAAGTATTTTTATCGTTTATACGTATACACGTATATGTTTCGTTTTATTCGAAAAACCTATGGTTTTAGCTCGTATTGAAATTGTAAAGGTGTATTCATAATGATACCATTCATAATTATGACAATTTTTCTTCGATGCACGTTTGAATATAATTTTAATCTGCGTGTTTATAACTATTCCGTATAGCCATTTTAATTTTAGATTTATTTTATTTTGTAGCGCAATTTAGTGACCAGAGAATACGGTAAGGGCACTTAATTTATTATGTAACATTGATTAAATAGTGTGAACTTCAAAAGGGTTTTGAAGGGCTCTGTCCCATCAACCTGCCTACTCGTTTAATAGGTTGTTAAATCGTTAAAATTAGTTAATACTGCTATTTATTCAAATGTGCTTTTTTATGGAACATTAAAAATAGTTACAAAAGTAATATTAAAATTAGTATTTTGAGTTGGCATGAATGTAAAATCAACTTGTCACCGAAAGTATAAATATTAACATGAATCATAGACAATTAATATGAGAAAATAGTTACATTCATATTATCTACCATACATGTCATACAAACATGAGACAGACCAAAGCTCAGGAGATCCAAGGCGGTACCTTAACCTAACCTAACATACAAAAAAAAATACAATCTGTTTGGAAAAAGTAAAAACAAAAATATTTGTCTAATTAATTCATCCACTATAATACACGAAGAATACGCATAGCGAAACCTCGACACATTTTCAGAGATCTCAGAAAGTTTGAGAGAGAGAAAATCAACGAGAACAAAGTGAAAAAAGTCAACGAGAGTCACATCGCGGCGCCGTATTTATGGTTGAAATAAACGATATCGCCCCCAGATACTTTTAAAGGCATTAAGGCTGCTTCCAAATATTTCGGCATATTGTGCAGCATAGTCGTTACACAATCAAAGTAATATGGATATGCGAGAATTCGAGTAATAATTAGTTATTCAACTCTTGCGAACTCGTACTTCTCGAAGGAATTAGAAAGTTACTAAATTCCAGGAACTATTTTGAAAAGTAGAATCAAATTAAACGTTTCTCTACTATCAGAAAGTCTCATCAAGTTAGGATGTGATAACAACAAATTAAACGTTTCTCTACTATCAGAAAGTCTCATCAAGTTAGGATGTGATGACAACAAATGAAACGTTTCTCTACTATCAGAAAGTTTCATCAAGTAAGGATGTGATGACAACAAATGAAACGTTTCTCTACTATCAGAAAGTCTCATCAAGTTAGGATGTGATGACAACAAATGAAACGTTTCCCTACTATCATAAAGTCTCATCAAGTTAGGATGTGATGACAACAAATGAAACATTTCTGTACTATCAGAAAGTCTCATCAAGTTGGGATGTGATGACAACAAATGAAACGTTTCTCTACTATCAAAAAGTCTCATCAAGTTAGAATGTGATGACAACAAATTAAACGTTTCTCTACTATCAGAAAGTTTCATCAAGTTAGGATGTGATGACAACAAATGAAACGTTTCTCTACTATCAGAAAGTCTCATCAAGTTAGGATGTAATGACAACAAATGAAACGTTTTTCTACTCTCAGAAAGTCTCATCAAGTTAGGATGTGATGACAACAAATTAAACGTTTCTCTACTATCAAAAAGTTTCATCAAATTAGGATGTGATGACAACAAATTAAACGTTTCTCTACTATCAGAAAGTCTCATCAAGCTAGGATGCGATGACAACAAATTAAACGTTTCTCTACTATCAGAAAGTCTCGTCAAGTTAGGATGCGATGACAACAAATTAAACGTTTCTCTACTATCAAAAAGTCTCATCAAGTTAGGATGTGATGACAACAAATTATAATTTTTATCATGATTTCCAAGACCGAGCCTAAACCTTATATGACGCAAAACTCTGTTGCCACCTCTCTAGAAGCGTTCGAGTCGTTATTAGAATCTAGGTACTGTAGAATTACAGTACTAATTCTACAATTTATTAAATATGCTAATTTACATACTATAATACACTGGTCTTAAATTTCTATTTAAGAAAATTGTACGTGGTGTCATGTTATCGAGGAACACCATTACATAGCGCATTGTCTTCTCCCTGGCTCCATCCCAACTCACTGTCTGCGAAGACTGTTGGGGTCAGCTCTCCTCGTCCTCAGGTTGTATGCTCTTCTGTCCCGGACTACGTCCCCCAGGCCGAGCCTCTGCATCAGGTTATCTTTTTGCACCACCCATGAATTCTTTGGTCTTCCTCTGGCTGTTATTCGAGGAAGATCCATGGAGATTGCCTGGTTCACAATGTGATCGGGTGCTCTGCGTCCAACGTGCCCATACCATCTCAATCGTCTCTCCTCCATCTTACTGTTGATGTCTGTAAAACCTATTCTTCCACGAATGCGTGAGCTTTTTATTTTGTATCTTAGGGACACACCAGCTGACCATCTTAGGATGCGCATTTCAGCAGTTTCTACAATATTTGCTTGGAGTAAGAGTTATACATCGTCCATTGTGAGTTTCTATATATATGTAGACAAGCAAAACAATTTAAAAAAATTCAGTAACTTATTTCAAATTGTGATTAATGCTATTCCCTTTTTTTTTGTTAATAACTTTTAACGTATTTTATACGTCTTGAATTAGTACCTAGATTTCCATCAATCATCAAATAAACGGGGATGACTTAAAATACGTGACAAAGAACGCTATCCTAAACAGAAGAATCTACAGCTAACGGACAAGAAAAATCGACCTCAATAGAGTGATTTGGGACAAGGCTAGGAAGCGGAATAAGAATTAAGGAATTTGTTCTAATCACATTTTTTATGATGACTAATAAGTTATTTGAATATCGCTTTAAAATAAAATTAGCATTAAATAAAGTGATGTTGGTTCATTAATTAAACTGTCCACGAAAATGGTCTGGTTTTCTAAAAACAGACACCGTCAAATATATAGGTTGACATAATGTGCTTCGTGACAGGTCTTTGTTCTATGGTCTGCACGCAACATTACTTTTGTGCAGCGAGTCCTTTGTTAAGCAGTCAACTAAATCGGGAAGACTGTCGGCCTAGGCCAGTGGCTCTCAATATTTTCTAAATCGCTGAACCTTTCAATTTTTTTGCTATCGTAACTGACATTTTTTTATGCTTAGAATTATGTATAAAGTTTTACGATCTGACACTGACTTGTCTTGCACCCGGGAGGCTCGAACTCGATTGTTGATTGCAGCAATAAAAGGGACCTGGTCTGAATCTTTTCGTATTTTTTTTAAATCTTTAGTCATCTTTCTGTTTAGTAACAAAAAATCGCCTCATATTAATAACACATCTTGTACCGTATACTATAATAGTATATTATAGTATAACGGTTTAACTACTCGACTGTGTTTTACTTGAGACCTGCTATACCCGCCATAAGAGGAATCTTTTCACCCCGCTACCTTCTTCTCAACGATCTACGCCTTTTGGAACCGCAACTGAATTCTCCGAGCACTGCGCAGCAACCATCTTACCTACGCTACAGTTCTTTCTACCCTGTCCGGTACATACGGCAAGTGATACATATGCCCTGTTCCATATAGGGCAAGTGATAGATATTCCCTGTTCCATATAGGGCAAGTGATAGATATGCCCTGTTCCATATAGGGCAAGTGATATATATGCCCTGTTCCATATAGGGCAAGTGATATATATATGCCCTGTTCTATATAGGGCAAGTGATAGATATTCCCTGTTCCATATAGGGCAAGTGATAGATATTCCCTGTTCCATATAGGGCAAGTGATAGATATGCCCTGTTCCATATAGGGCAAGTGATAGATATGCCCTGTTCCATATAGGGCAAGTGATATATATGCCCTGTTCCATATAGGGCAAGTGATATATATATATATGCCCTGTTCTATATAGGGCAAGTGATAGATATTCCCTGTTCCATATAGGGCAAGTGATAGATATTCCCTGTTCCATATAGGGCAAGTGATAGATATGCCCTGTTCCATATAGGGCAAGTGATATATATGCCCTGTTCCATATAGGGCAAGTGATATATATGCCCTGTTCCATATAGGGCAAGTGATATATATATGCCCTGTTCTATATAGGGCAAGTGATAGATATTCCCTGTTCCATATAGGGCAAGTAAAAGATATTCCCTGTTCCATATAGGGCAAGTGATAGATATGCCCTGTTCCATATAGGGCAAGTGATAGATATGCCCTGTTCCATATAGGGCAAGTGATATATATGCCCTGTTCCATATAGGGCAAGTGATATATATATATGCCCTGTTCTATATAGGGCAAGTGATAGATATTCCCTGTTCCATATAGGGCAAGTGATAGATATTCCCTGTTCCATATAGGGCAAGTGATAGATATGCCCTGTTCCATATAGGGCAAGTGATATATATGCCCTGTTCCATATAGGGCAAGTGATATATATATGCCCTGTTCTATATAGGGCAAATGATAGATATGCCCTGTTCCATATAGGGCAAGTGATAGATATGCCCTGTTCCATATAGGGCAAGTGATATATATGCCCTGTTCCATATAGGGCAAGTGATATATATATATATATATATATATATATATATATATATATATATATATATATATATATATATATATATATATATATATATATATATATATATATATATATATATATATATATATATATATATATATATATATATATATATATATATATATATATGCCCTGTTCTATATAGGGCAAGTGATAGATATTCCCTGTTCCATATAGGGCAAGTGATAGATATTCCCTGTTCCATATAGGGCAAGTGATAGATATGCCCTGTTCCATATAGGGCAAGTGATAGATATGCCCTGTTCCATATAGGGCAAGTGATATATATGCCCTGTTCCATATAGGGCAAGTGATATATATATGCCCTGTTCTATATAGGGCAAGTGATAGATATTCCCTGTTCCATATAGGGCAAGTGATAGATATTCCCTGTTCCATATAGGGCAAGTGATAGATATGCCCTGTTCCATATAGGGCAAGTGATATATATGCCCTGTTCCATATAGGGCAAGTGATATATATATGCCCTGTTCTATATAGGGCAAATGATAGATATGCCCTGTTCCATATAGGGCAAGTGATAGATATGCCCTGTTCCATATAGGGCAAGTGATAGATATGCCCTGTTCCATATAGGGCAAGTGATATATATGCCCTGTTCCATATAGGGCAAGTGATATATATATGCCCTGTTCTATATAGGGCAAGTGATAGATATTCCCTGTTCCATATAGGGCAAGTGATAGATATTCCCTGTTCCATATAGGGCAAGTGATAGATATGCCCTGTTCCATATAGGGCAAGTGATATATATGCCCTGTTCCATATAGGGCAAGTGATATATATATGCCCTGTTCTATATAGGGCAAGTGATAGATATTCCCTGTTCCATATAGGGCAAGTGATAGATATGCCCTGTTCCATATAGGGCAAGTGATAGATATTCCCTGTTCCATATAGGGCAAGTGATAGATATTCCCTGTTCCATATAGGGCAAGTGATAGATATGCCCTGTTCCATATAGGGCAAGTGATATATATATATGCCCTGTTCTATATAGGGCAAATGATAGATATGCCCTGTTTCATGAAGGTCAAGTGATAGGTATATCCTGTTGCATATAGGTCAAGGAGTTTCAATGTTTGCACCGTATCTACGTCTTCTTTCTCTATTGGGTGTCTGATATAATAGTTATGTTGTAGTTTGTATAACAATGGAAATGTAGCACAGACCGCAAACTCATAAATATATCCTGAAGAACCAAATAATCTGACGGTCCAAATCCGGCCCGTCGCCTCTTTTTGTGTGGCCCGCGAGTTAAGAACAGACATTATAATTTTAAATTCTGTAAAAATACGCGCTACAACGAGTTGAGAAGTTGCGAGATACGACATTATATGGCGCTTCTATAGCTTCGCATTCAGTAACCCCTGTAGTGACGCCACGCAGTTATAATTCGGCAGCGTTGTCCTTTTCCATGGATGAAATACGTAAAATCTTAATACAGGTCAGCATTAACGGATGGACATTTGATGACGTAGAGTGACTAACTTTGACCCCAATTTGGTGAAATGTTATCTCGAAAAAGCAATTCCATTCTTCTCATTAGTAGAGCCATAGGTCAAACAATTGTAATATTTGTTTCAATCTACTTACTATTATGACGTTATATTTTGTTCAATAAAATTGTGAAAACCTTTTTTTTCTTGTTATTTAAGTAAACCTCATAAATATCCTCGAGTTTGTCTCTTTGCCTAGTCATATTTACTATTTGGCCCTTTACAAAAAATGTTTGCTGACCGCTGGTATACACCTTAAGCAGACGTTATTTTACCATTTCAACACAACCTTCCTATGGAGCTTTGCGAGCCACCAGGTAGGCATTGTTGGTGTAGGGCGGTGCCTTCGATTAAGTCTGGTTCGATACCGAGGATGAGGGCGCGATTGTGCGAGGTTGCTACCTCAGGCGAAGGATCGTTAAAGGCGGCGGCGGCCACTGTGCGTCTTACGAAAGGTCAATGCGGTTATCAAGATACAAAGGGAGGCGAACATTTGATTAAGTCCGATTCAATCAACTTAATTAATCAGTTATGTTTGCTAAAATTTTTGTTGATTAGATTATCGTACGTTTTGATTTCGTTATATTGATTACATGAATAAAAAAAATTCTGTCTTTACGATAATAAAATATTTTTATTAGATACACGTAAATTATTTGAACCAGGCTTTAAAACATACTGGGTGTCGCAAAAAAATGTATCCACTATGTTTTAAAAAATACATTTTTGTTCACAATAAAAAAAAATGTAGCTAATAAATACTGACTTTATAATCATTAAAATTGCGGATATATTTTTTGTGACAACCTGTATAATGTGTTTAGTAAACGAAACAATGGTATACTTAGACCATATTAAATTGAATTTGTGATCAGTTGTTTGAGACATGTATGAAAATTGATTTTTTTACTATATTTATTGTACTATTTTTAATAGCATTATTTTAAATATACGTTTCAAATTTCCGAAATTAATTTAATGTACGAGTATAGTATATTCAACTCGCTTTTCACAGACTTTTGTAACAATATGTGCTGTCTGTGATAATTTCTATATAGGAAAGACAGGAAGATCTTTTGAAAAGACATTTCGTGAGCACAAATCCGCCTTAACCCTTCCCTTACGGTGATAAAAATAATACGCGTGTTACGGTGTTGGGTAGTGAGTACGCAATAAAAAATTAGCGATTTTAAATCGGAAAAATAAGAACATTCATAGATAATCCCCTTAATTAATTATAATTGAAGTTAAAAATTATAATAATTGAGATTTATTTGCTGAAAACATTAAAAAACCATCTGAAAACGTTAAAAAACGCTCACGGAACGGGCGTACGTCTAACCTATTTGCAAGCCTAGAGGCAACTAGTGACGCGGAACGTCAGTCGCATACCCCGGCGCATACGCCTTTCCTTGCGACGTTGAGACAGTTCAGCTCCTCGCAATTCAGTCTAGTATGCAAGAGTGAGATGCGAATATAGTGTCGCGCTTCCCGCATACTATTCACATATCGTCAAGACGAGGCACTCGCCGCGTTTAAATGCGAATTTGTTTTCGATCTTTACAAAACACCTCGATGTAGTCGATAAATTCTGATTATTATTAATATTATTTTTTAAATCAATGCGTAAATATATTATGGAGGAATACCTAAAATCTTAACCTTGTATTTATTATATTTATAGAGATATTGATGGTTATTAGAAGCAACGTGTAGAAGATACCCAACACAGGGAAGGAAAGGTTAACAAAGCCTCCAATTAATTCTGAATGGCTAATCATTGTCACCGTGAAAACCATACTTTTTCTATCGATGATGCCAAATTCTTACATATCAGTAATAACGGAAATAAATTTGACAGATTAGAGGCCCTAGACATTTCTAAGTCAGTACATCGATCCGAACATCTGGTGAACAGTTATATCCCAAAAATCTCTCCGCTCTTGGCCGAAATCGTCCCATGCCTCCCTCACCCCTCAGCCTCCATCCGTTGAAGTGTGTATATCGGTACCAGTTCGAACAGCATTTAGTCTTGTTTGTGCTCCCCTGAAGATGAGGTGAAAGCCTTGAAACCGGTAGGGTTATACCGTCACAAAAAAGTGGAATCAGCAGTGTTTGATAAAAATAAATTACAATATAAATTGATTTTTTCCACTACAACATAATATTGAGAAAATCATAGTAACCTTTTATAAGGAAAAAAACTATGTTCTTAAATATTTCTTAATTATTGTAAAATATTTATTGTGTTAAACTTTCCTTATATTATATATAGTACTAACTGGTGAGTTTATTGCTATCTGGTAATCTATTCCATCTAACCAGAACTGTTGTAAAAAAAACCTGTGTACCGGTACGAACCGAACCCGTAATCCATGAGTTGAAAGACAGGTGTCTTATCAACTAGGCAATGGAGGTCATCTTTATTTAATTGCGTTCGACTGATTTAAATATGCCCATATATTTGTGTAATTAAAATTATGAAGAAAAAAAGAAACAGTGTCGAATTCATGCAGGCAAGCGCAGAGTCAAGGATTTTTTTATTCAAAATCTTGTATTCATAAAGTGTGAGAATTTTATCTTTTAACATATATTAAAAGGTTTTTATGGCATTGTTACGATCAAATTTAAAAAAAAATCAAAAGACACGAAGTGCAAAAATATTCATATTTATTGTTTGTTCACCGTCGCGAATTGGTTTAAAACATTTTATCTGATTGTAATATTAAATATATACTCAATAATAATAATAATAAAAAGAAAATTTATCAAGCTCTGTTTAGAGAGCAAACTCTTCTCAAGGGCTCTAACTCGGGATTCAAATCCGCTATTATTTTTAGGTTAAAAATATTACAAAAAATAAAACAAGTTTACTGTAAGAATAGGAAGGTGGTGGCTGCGGTCATTATATTAGGAACTTCACCGCATCTGCATATGAAAACATATTTAGTAAGAAAACCGCAGAAAACTTATCAAGGGAAGACGAATTATAAAGAAACTTTGTAATATAGATCTTCCGATATGTGATAGTAACACATTCGGCTTTAGGCGGAGTGTGGTGTATGTGTGTAGTGGTCATAATCAAAATGTTTTGTACGATTATTTTTCTGAATTGTATGAATGTATAAGGCCTCGGCCACACAGGTAGGAGCCTCGCTTGGTGCTTAGAACTACGCTGCGAGCTAGGTGGCATATCCTAGCGAACCAACGCACCGCATACTATCGCAATGAAGTCTTTTAGCAGACTGGCACCTTTCTTTTCAGTACCATCGCGAATCGAACTAAAAAACCCCGGGTGGAAGTCGAGAATTTTACCACTAGGCTACGAAGGTCGTCAATTGTAACTACGTAATATATTTTTGCAGTGTTGTATTTTTATATAAAAAAATATGTTTGTTTTTTGTATTTCCGTCTTAATTGACATTTGTGCATTTTTTTATTTATACCATTGTATATATTTTTTCAATATGTCGCTTGTACATCTACGACATTAAATGAATGCTTTTGTATGATAATTATCCTGTTGTGGATGACAAACGGTGGTAATTATTTGATTAGTGTAATCTTTTATCTTCTATATAAATAAAAATGTAAATGCTCGTATATTAAAAATCTCTAATCTCCGAAAGTTCTTCACCGATTGTTTTGAAATTTTGGCAAAAGGTTGCATTCGTATACGAGAATGTTTATATATATTTTTTTATATACGGTTGGATATAAAAAAATATATAAAACAGCTGAAATAATGGGAGCGCCCCCTGCAGCGACACACGCAAACTAAACAATTCTCATTGACAGTTATGTCACATTGCATTTTCGAAGTTTCGGGATTAATATTAAATATTAAATATCTATATAAATAAAAATGTAAATGTTCGCTAATTAAAAATCTCCAATCTCCGGAAGTTCATCACGGATTGCTTTGAAATTTTGAGTTTCATTTTGATTTCGAATATTAAATATTAAATAATAAATTTTAAATAATTAAATATTAAATATTAAATAATTAAATATTAAATAATAACTAATAAATATAAAAAAAGTATATAAAACAGACGATATAATGGGAGCGCTCTCTGTTGAACGTAACGGCAACCTGGGCTGAAAAAGATCTGGTGTCCCCGTGGCTGGGTTCGCCCTATATTGGTGGGGTGTATCTTGGCCGAGGGGATGCTATTAGATGAGCCCAGACCTTTTGATAGCTTCTGTATTTAATGTATTATCTGCAATTTATGTGTTTTAGAAGTGTTATTTAAATATAATCTGTACATACTATGTTGCTAACAATAAACCTATTATATATTTATTTATTTATACTAAATATTTTATGCGTCATTTAAGTGTGCGTTGTTGACGTCTAGCTCTAAAGAAAAGTTGTTTCGCTTCGTTTTTCCGTGCAATTAGCGGTGAAATTGAATTGTGTTGATTGATTTTCATTTGAATTCAAATTATATCGTGAAATTGACATCTTTGAGTGACACGGCCATGTGCCTCAGCGAGACGGCGTGATGTTGGTATATATTTTTCTGTATGTTACGAATGCGGATCCCTAGCCAATGCAACTAACGTAAACTTTTGATAATGTATTTTTATGTTTTATATCGTCGTTGTTAAGGAAAAAGTCATTAATTACCATTTTTGCTCAAAATGAGATTTTTCATTTGAATCAAAAACACAAATCTATATCATTCTAAAAGTAAAAAACGGCATTATTTAAGCCAATAGCGAAGTTAGGCCACTAAACACAATCATTAACTGTAAAAATTGATTGTTTGTTTGTATGGAAAAAGTCATTATATTACTTGATGATTTCTTCCTTACTAATGATACGCATGAAGTTGCAGTTAATGAATTGTGTGAGATAGACGTTGACAGTGTGTTTGTCATGCAATTTACTTTTTAAATGGTTTTGTTAAGTTTTGGCGATTTTATTAAACTTTTTTTTTAGAAAAAGACAGTGTGTGATTGGTAACCATTGAAATTTTAACAAATTTATGTTCATTTTAACATAAATTATATGTTTTTTTTTTTTAATTATACATTTAACATAATCTCAAAATATAATGAAATTATTTTTTTACAAGAAACTGTCACTCGATATTAATTAAGCATTGTTAGCCGAAGAAAGTGATCATGAATATATTGATGACACGATCGGTGATCCGGATGACATGCCCAATCCAACGAATGTGGAATCCGTAAACGAATCAACCTTGGAAGAAAATGTTGTTGAGGAGAATATTGTTAACACTGATCCTGTACAAGAACATCAAAATGAGGCATGCAGTTCATCTAGACTCGCTGACATTCCAGTATCTTTGTCTGAGGAAACCTCAATTGAACGTGGTTTAAGATGGAAGAGGGGTGTGGGTAACCCTTCTATGTGGAAAAAATAATCATGAATATTTTGATGACACGATCGGTGATCCGGATTACATGCCCAACCCAACGAATGTGGAATCCGTAAACGAATCAACCTTGGAAGAAAATGTTGTTGAGGAGAATATTGTTAACACTGATCCTGTACAAGAACATCAAAATGAGGCATGCAGTTCATCTAGACTCGCTGACATTCCATTATCTTTGTCTGAGGAAATCTTAATTGAACGTGGTTTAAGATGGAAGAGGGGTGTGGGTAACCCTTCTATGTGGAAAAAAATGTATCAAAGAAAAGACGAAGTGAATGCCTTCCTTACGAAACAAAAAAAGGATTAAAACCTGCCAAGTTAACAAAACAAGTGAATTGAGAATTCTGTCGTTTTAAATGTTATAATAATTTGACCGAGAATGATAGAGTTTCGATTTGCAAATCGTATTGGGCATTGAATAATTATAATCGTCAAAAAGAATTTATTTTAGCAAATGTACAATCCGTTGAGCCAAACAATCAATTCAAATAAAGCAAGATCGATCGATGTCCAACAGAGGTATGGGAGAAATATAAATCGCACATAGCTGAAGATATTTTCCGTCGAATACGCGAGGAAAATTCAAATATGAACATGGATATCTCAGCAGAAATCTACAACGAAGCGTTGATAATGATTGAAGATTTGTGCTTAGAAATCGCAAACAAAGTTCTCGATATGATTTTGTTTGCACTGAAAAAGAATCTGCTTTAGTTCATCAAAATAATGCCTCGCAGAAGATCAAACTTAGGTCGTCAGCGAACGAGCGAAACATACAAAGAATGGCTCAAATACGTGCCGAGGAAGCAGCAGAGCGACGTGCATCCAGACTTGAGGATGCACTGTTACGAGCACGGCGATCACGTTCTGCAGCTTCAGATCTGCTTCGTTTTCAACAGAATGAACGCGACAGGCTGAGAGTGGCTGAAAGACGTCAAAAATATTGTATAACAACAAGCATTGTGAAATTAAACATATTAGAAACGTGCGATTTCTCTTTTCTTTCTTTTCCATTTAACCAGACTTGGCCACAGCAACGCGTGGCCGGGTACAGCTAGTAATAAATAAGTCCTTGAAGTCGAGGGCGTTTCCAGTCTTTTTATTCTCTCTTTGAACACGGTCAAGACTCGAAACCTCGACCTACACCTTCTCAGCAGCCAGCTCGAGCCAAGGTTTCCCACTTGAGGACATGTGTATCCATAAAATTATTGCGTGTATTTTTGCAAAGGTATATAATAGTAATTGCTACCCACGTTTTTTCAATACCAGCAATTCTCACTCGACATTATGTGTCATTTCGAATCGCAGAATGTATGGATTATCATGATAACTACTTGTGTCGAGGTACACTTCGAAGGAAATTCGTTTATATCATCGTCATCATCACTATTACGCCATTATACAAGTAATAATGTAGCTCAATCCGCCTGGGCGTGTAACATATTAGTTTATACTTTACAGTGTATAAGCTGTTGCCTTGCAGCAATCACACAAAATTGAGAGATTAAAATCAAAGTTCCGATCGCAAGGAGATCGAAATTCCATGACGATCGGTAGGTTTCATCTGCTGCAGCCTTTTGGAAGGCAGAGTTAATTTTATATAGCACTATTTTTGCGTTGCTCAATAGCGCTATAAGAATAATGAAAAACATCGTTTTTTTTTATTAAAAAAAGTAAATTATTGTACAAACGTTTGTCAAGGCTATACCTATATACACATTTATTACTTAACTAATCTTAATTATATGTTATAATTTATGAACTTACTTAATCTTATTTTCCTACATATCATTTTATTTTATTTATTCAATCTTAATATATGAGATCTTAGAAATAATTAACACCTACATACTACTTATAACTAGATAACAATTCGTACACTAATTATTTAGCAAAAACAAGTCCGCTCGTTCAGGCTACTTGTATTCCATCACATTCACTCAGACCTTGGTCGATCGTGTAAACTACAGAAAAACAAATATGGTCTAAAATTAAAACTATAACCGAAGTAAATGGACGGCCTCCGTTGCCTTATCGGTAAGATGCTTGTCTTTCGACCCGGAGGTTGCGAGTTCGATTCCCGCTGAAACCGAATTTAAAAAAAATGGTTTTCAGTCTAGTTTTCACTTAAAGCATCATAAACATCTTTTTAAATATATATACTATTATATAGCACGAAAGTTTTCATGATTCGCTCGGGCGCTGTTATAGCTGCCAGGCGTGACTTGTGGGTTCGAGTCCTGAACTAGAGCGCCCTTGAGAGTTTGCGTTCTAAACGGTGCGATATAAAGTTGTCCTTTGGATGAATTAATTAAAAAGACGCTAGGAATCAAACCTGGGGCGCCCGGTTGCTTAGCGTGAATGCTAATCTTTAGACTTAGGGCGTTGACATCACGCTTTATCTTTATTGGGGGTAAACATATCTTCATATTAATATATCCTACCAATAGTGTTTCGAGCCTTCCACGTCAATACAGCTTCTGGTGTACATACTCTCCTATTTTTAAGTCTTCATTATTCTCTTTACAGCATTTCTTTAATTTGGGTGTGTGACGGTATTACCACACTTCTCTTATCTTCTGTAATGACCAAGTGCTTTTCCTTTGTTTCGCAGGCTGCCCCTTTTGAATAAAACCTTGAAAATCGACATCTTAAGCAATTCAGAAAATATTTTTAAAGAAAACACGTTGATCTTTCTTAGTAACGTGAGTTAGTTGTTTTGATTCAACAATTACTTCTTATTTGATTGATTTGTACTGAATATATTGTATAAGGACACCTATGATTTCGGTCATATCTATACTATAAAAAAAATTTTAGTTTCGTGTGGAATTGATTGGGTTTAACCTGTATACTCGTACACTATAAAAATGTATGAAACCACTCGATATTAACACATCGATCCATAAGTCCCGGGACTAACCAACAGATGGCGCCTCTAATAACAAATCCATACCATTCTCAGTTAGTACCAACCTTAAGAAGTTACGTGTCAAACTTTCATGACATTCCGACATTGTGTCATTGAGTTACAGTGGTTTTAGTGACGCTATTTTTGCTATTTCAAAACAAATGAAAAAAAAACGAATTTCGTATATTGATGAAACATTGCTTTTTAATGGGAAAAAATACCGTTCAAACTCAGTTTCAAAGATAAATCGTTCTGCACGGCTGGCATATAAAAGTTAGGAAAGCGTTGGAACGAATGTATCGCTCTTGAAGGAGACTATGTTGATGAAGAAAGAAGAATTTTGGCAAACAAATGTTGTTTTAGTAGTTAGTCCCGGACCTTATTGATCGATGTTAAGTCTTTCAGTATTCATTAATTCCGCGATGCCAAATCATCCACCGATTCATTCTCCATATTTAGCACTTCATCTTCTTTAAATTCTTTCCTTATTTCTTCATTCCTTATTATACCGAATCTTTTATGTCAGGATGAGATAATAATTTGAAATAATTTCGATATATCGATCGTCCAGTTCATTACTCAGACAACTCCAAATAACCTGTTTTGAGATAATGAGAAAAGCAATATAATCGCACCATAAATCAAATAATATTAATTTTTGGCCGAGTTTTATATATTGTATCAATGGATTTTATCAACATCTATTAACCACTGAGAAACCCATTAACCACCCAGAAGATAACACTATAGAGCATCTCTGAAGGTACAACTATTCACCCGCTCCTTCAAGGTCTGAATTGGCGTTGGAATGGCGAGGGGATCGTCGACTGCTTAATATTAGTAAATCTAAAAAAAAAAAAAAAACGTTTAGCAGTGTAATTTACCATAAATGAATTTTAAGTAAATTATTTTGGTAATGTCAGTTGGTTTTCTCCAGGAATCCAAGGGCCGCGCCAATGTCGACCTTTAGTCAACGGATCTGCACGCCTTACTTACCGCGATGTGGTGCCGTGCCGCACTCTATTCACGCTGCTCTTGGAATATTTTCTCTTGACGCAAATTGTCTGGTTACGCGAAAAATTTAAGGAATTGAGAGAATCTATTTATACGGGCATCACCTACGTCACATCATGTACGAGTTCCGCGTTGAGCCGCTTAATCAAAGAAACGGCCGGCCTGCTCGGAACTCGGAACTGCGGGCGGCGTTTGTCAACATTGCGTCGGGAAATATTAATGAACCAAGCTTTCATTAATTCCATTCAAAACTAATTTTGTTACAGTCCGATTTCTTACATCTGTGTATCATTCAATACTACACACATTATTTATTTCGGGATTTAGGCGGCAATCTCTTCCAACCAACCAGACAAAAGTAAATGAAGCAAGTTACATGGTCTCAAAAAACATGCAAATGACTATCCATCCCCACAAACTCTACAAAGACGGAAAATCACCTGAACATACATTTTCATATAAAGTGAGATATCACCAATCATAGGAAAATGAAGGGATGGAAAAAAAATAGGAATGAAACACGTTATATTACTGACTAGAAATTAAGATTTTTTTCAGTCGCTTCTTAAAGCATGCCAAGGACGGAGCGATTCTAACATTGGTTTGTAACTGATTCCAGAGTCTCACTGCATGCACAGTAAAGGACGACGTAAAAAAAGGAGAGCGGTAACTGGAATGGCCAATTAACAACCTGTTTGAGCGTAGCGCCAGTCCATGATCGGAAAGATGTTGAAAATTTTCGACGAATAAGAGGGGGCGTCGGGACAGTTAAGGATGTTATGCAATAGAGACAGTATGTGAATTTGGCGTAAATTTCTAACGTTCAACCAATTCAATGCCTTCTGGTATGAAGTTATATGACTTCTGGTATGAAGTTTCTTCTTTCATATTTTCACTGTACGAGTGTTATATTTGATTACGCTTTCGTTATGTACAGTAAAATTCGGCGGGTTTATTACCGTGTAGATTACCAATTACCACTAATATCTTTATATTGTATCGAATTACACTTTCGTTATATACAGTACAACCTTGCGGGGTTATTTCCATGTGCCAATGTCTTCCAACTTACGATGTTAAAGAGACTCAGTGAAAACCTGGCTACCTTTTAAAAAAAATCTGGGTTTCTATGGGTATACAACCCGCAACTTCCAGGTCGATAGACAGGCGTCTTACCAACTAGGCCGTGGAGATTAAAAGTGATATCTTAAGTAAAACTGGAAAAGGCTGAAAAGTAAGATTCAAAGTAGCTAATTGAATGGCTGCAACCGCTTCCTTTATTTATTTAATTAACGACACAACAGTGTCTTTATATACAAATGAACATGTGACAGGTTATACAAGTACTTAAAATTATTGACAAATAATACAAAACTTTATCTTAAACTAACATGAAGATTCAAAAAGCTGTAGTAATAATAAATTCCAGTCATTGTTTTAAAATTATTTAATAATCATATGTATATTTAAGTTCAATATATGTTATGTATGTGTACCAAAAAATATTACCAAACTTCACCAAGCAGACTTACGTAATTGTCGAATACTTATTTTATAGAGGTAAATAACTCACATTTGTTTTTAGTGGAATAACGCATGTATGTATAAACAATATTTTGTAAGAGAACCTCAGGAAACTTACCATAAGAAGAGATAGTTTTTAATAAAGTAGTCATATGTGTCCGGTATATGATTTAAACTTACATTTATTTATGTTTCTAGTACCATTAAGTGACCAAAGTTACTCCAATGTAACATCTCTAAAATAGAACGAATTTAAGAATCCTCTTGAATGTCCGTATGTGCCATTAGCCTGCCTTCACTTCAGAGAAAGTACGAGTATATCCCATGCCTTAGGGCCAGCAGCTTCAAAACACCGATCGAGGTTACCCGGTTTGTTCGTCCGATCTACGTAAATAAAACGTTTAATACTCTTTGTAACGCTACCATTTTTAGTATTTTTTTAATTGTTTACATGATTCTACTCTACACAAGGTAAACAAAATGTCTATAGTAGCCATCTCTCGAGGCTTATTGCCTGTTTAGAGTTTACATATAAACACATAAAATCGAACAAGTTGCCGCTATCTTCCCATCCTCACACTCTATACACGTTTACCGTATATTATATTAAATCTAAAAATACCCATCAAACACCATGTACATCTTCTCCGCTGAGCTGTGCCTTCTCTGTCGTCTGGCGCGACGGACGGTATGCTGCTGTTCCTGGGAGCCGGGGTGCTGCCATTGGGGGGCTGTGGGGCGTAGCGGGACTATCTGAAGAGCACTGGAACCTGACGATGCTACTATGGCCGCTGACAAGTCGCTTTGAAGATGTTCGCCCATAACATCTCTAATAGAATTCAGCGACGTATCGGGGTTGGAGGGGGAACCCATGAACAACAAAGTGAACACGACTACTCAAATTATACATAGATAAACATCCCACACAGATGACCCAACAGTGGAAAAAGTAATCCCTGAAATTACTGAAATAAAAGACATAACACGTTGGTCATAACTCTCTTGCATTGCATTGAAACAAGTCTGAACTACAGCAGCTCTTGAGATTGAGTGTTATCTTATACGAGATTAAGTTGTATCTTATATAGTTTAATACGAGATTAAGTTGTATATTATATAGTTTAATACGAGATCAAGTTGTATCTTATATAGTTTAATACGAGATTAAGTTGTATATTATATAGTTTAATACGAGATTAAGTTAAATCTTATATAGTTTAATACGAGATTAAGTTGTATCTTATATAGTTTAATACGAGATTAAGTTGTATCTTATATAGTTTAATACTAGATTAAGTTGTATCTTATATAGTTTAAAAAAAAGTTTAAGTTCTGATTAATCAATTAATATGCGAGATGACGACATAATGAATACTTTTTCATGAATCCTTGCATGATTTAAAATTCAATACGTTGTATATTGCGCGTATATTTCCTATAGATGGGCTAATAACAGTTCAAACAATCATGATTCAGTCTCGCAAGAAAACTCTGTATCCGTTTCATATCAATGTTATGTGAATAATAATTATATTCAAGTATCAAGTTTCCTGCAATTCATTTCCTTTTTTATCAAACCGAGTTCTGTTTATTTATCACTCGAAGCAATATAGTAAATATTTTATGTTGAGTCAACAACTCTATAAAGGCGGTGCGTTGAAAATGTTATACTTTCATTCTTTATTAAACTATTCGAGAATCGAAAAATATAATTAAATGGTAAATATTTATTTATAAACTTAGCATTCACAATTATTAGGAAACTTGAAAAAAAGTACAATTTTTTTACTGATAGTCTAAGTTGATTTTTATTTCGGTGTACATCTCCATGTGTACATCTCCATGTGTACATCTCCACGTTTACATCTCCACGTGTGGATCTCCACGTGTGCATCTCCACGTGTGCAGCTCCACGTGTGCATCTCCACGTGTGCATCGCCACGTGTGCATCTCCACGTGTGCATCTCCACGTGTGCATCTCCACGTGTGCATCTCCACGTGTGCATCTCCACGTGTACATCTCCACGTGTGCATCTCCACGTGTGCATCTCCACGTGTACATCTCCATGTGTACATCTCATGTGTACATCTCTATGATGCATCTCCGGTGTACATCTCCATGATGTATGTGCCGTGCGAGTTTTGCAGGTATGCATATATCTGAGTGTATATGTGTTTTTGTCTATTAAATTCTACCAATCAAATACCAAAATATATTCTCCATGTGTACATCTCCATGATGCATCTCCGGTGTACATCTCCACGATGCATCTCCGGTGTACATCTCCATGTATATGTGCAATAATATATTTTGGTATTTGATTAGTAGAAGTGTCTTTATATGCATGTATACGTGAAACGGACAGTATTAAAATGTACTAAAATGATAAATCCACAATAGTATTATATTTTGGTGCCAGATTTGATGCATGGGAGTGAAACGTGGACGTGGAAAAAGGACTGAGAAAAGCCGAATAAATGCTGTAGAAATGCGTGCATTGAGAATAATACATTTGGTGACAATGTATGACAGAATACGGAATAAAATTATTAGGGGTGAATGTGAACTTAAGGCTGATGTGTTGAGTAAGATGAAAATGATCACTCTGAAATGGTTTGGACATGTGGAACGAATGGATGAAGAAAGATTAACAGAACAAAATATACAGTGCAGATCTGAATGTAAGGCGTAGTAGATGAACAGCAAAGAAATTATAGTTGGATTAAGTGTAATATATTTTGAAAGAAGGAAATGTAAAACGTTAAAGAAATCGTAGAAGTTGTATGACAAGGCCTATGTATGTAGAAGAGACGAAAGATGTATGTCAAGATATGCAAGTTTTGACTTTGTCCTCTGTGCCTCTCCCGACAGGGAAACGGTGTGTTGTGTGATATGTATCTTAAATTTTTTTTGGGGTATATTGATACTTAAGTATGGCGCTCTCTCCTTTCTGCCCACCCCGATAGGAAGACGGTGTGATGGTATGTATGTATGTATATTTTCCATTTCCATTGCTTGTATTGATTTTCCGTTTGAAACGAGCTTTGGTAATGTAATATAGTAGCAAATGTTGACAACGACCGTGTTTCCAATACAATGGCCACGCAATGCGCTAAAATACGAAATGTGCCTATTTATTTGAAATAGCCTTTACGAAACTTAGGAACACTCGCACCTGTAACTCGATACTAAGCCTTCAACATAAGTAATACCAACGTATCTAGGGGCGAGCTTTGCCGTAAGTAAGGCGGCTTTATCTACGGCCGGGCCGGGTATCACGTTTTGTTTTTTTCAGACGTGTCCGAACTCCTCTGCAGTACGTACGGAGTATTTCAGGACTTTAAAAAGCTGTATCCGCTTTTAGAAAATAAATCGGCAATAAATGCTGACACAGAGACCTAATTTTCGCATAATTATTATTCATTTGAATTTATTTTACATTTTATTAGTGTTACTTGTAATCCAGGACCTCTTCACCGTTCCAATGTCAATTCAGTTGGAAAGCGAAACTGGGTCGTGAAGTTTCGTTTCATTATTTTTTTTTTCTTTTCTTTTAAGTGAGTAAGCCGTTACACATCATCAAATTCACCGGCCACACCGCTGTACTGGTTTCGATGGTACATCGAAGTG
The DNA here is from genome assembly GCA_949825065.1 of Odontocerum albicorne. Lineage (NCBI taxonomy): Eukaryota > Metazoa > Arthropoda > Insecta > Trichoptera > Odontoceridae > Odontocerum > Odontocerum albicorne. Next base: position 5,537,420 of record OX463845.1, read on the forward strand.
AGATGAACGAAGCACACCGTCATTTTTTTTTTTTTTGAAAGAATAGATATGACCGAAGTCATAGGCATCGTTATACCCTCGAGTACTAGATAGAAAAAAATGCCTGTGTTATTCGAGGGAAATAAAACAGCGCGGGGTTCAAACCGGCGACATTTCGCACTAAGTTCAGTACGTTACCGTTCTGCCATGCACCCCGTATTACAAATTTAATAAAGAAAACGAAAAATGTAATGCATGATATTCGAATGAAAATAGAGGTGACTAAAAACTAGGTATTGTATATATGGTATAGGCCACAACGCATGGTTTTCCCCCTTTTTTTAAAGAATAAATATGACTGAAGTCATAGGTATTCTTATACCCCCGAATACTGGGCAAAAAATGCCTGCATCATACAAGGGCAGTAGCTCAAAGCGGGGTTCCAACCGGCGACTTTCCGCACAGTCCAGTGCGTTACCGCGCTGCCATGCTCCTCATAGAATATCGTACGATTGAGAGAAGGAATTCCGACAAAGCCAAATCTTATTATATTTAAGATTTCTAAATAATAAACTGTTTTTAGTTTGGAGCAGTTTGACCACTCTTTAACAGTCCTTAACAGTACCCTGTTAAGTATTCATGCATTAATTTCTAATGTCTTCATTACGCCTTATTTCAAATATTGACACCACATTTTTTTCTTAGTGCACATTTTATATTATTTTTTCGATCCTTGCGTTGATTTTCGATTTGAATTATCTTTTATTTTTAACCAAATATTTGTTTGATATATCTCAAATTTCCCCATCACATGTAGCAGAGTAAGTATTGAAAATTGTTATCCGTTTTATCCCTATTTGTTGAAATTCAAATTTAAGACGTAAATTTTCCGGCAGCAAGTTCCGGAAGTCTGATGATCTTTTAAAAGAAATGTTCGAATGTTTCCTCACCTGTTGAAACATTAGAACTGGATCGAAAGTGAACGTTGCGTTTACGTGGCTCAAATTATATTTTCGCACCTTTTCAATTAGATATGTAATATGATATATTTTGCTGAGACGGTCGACCGATCAGCGTGTATCTGTCTAAAGGGTAAAGGTAAATACGACATTTCTTACTTCGATTTTTTACACGAGGAACATAATACTTACTATAAAATAAACATTGAACATTGGTAGAATACGAACTATAAAGAAACATTGAATATTTATTTTATTTAATTAACGACACAACAGTGTCTTTATATACAAATGAACATATGACAGGTTGGTTATACAAGTACTTAAAATTATTGACAAAAAATACAAAACTTTTTTTTTTTTTTTTTTTTTTTACTTGGCGAGTTTATTGCCATGTGGCAATCTCTTCCAACCAACCAAAAAGATGTTTTTATATGTCCTAATTGTTAACCAGACTGGAATCCTATTTAAAAAAATCTGGGTTCCAGCGGGGATCGAACCCGCAACCTCCGATAAGATATCCCAACAAGGGTTGTCTTCAAGGGTTTCCTAAAACTGCACACGTCACCCATATCTCTAACACTAAGAAAGGTAGACCATTTTACGAAACAGGAACGGCGACGGTAATAGCTCAGAATATCCCGCCGTATTAGATCGATATATATGAAGGAATTTTTACTTATAAATCGATTGTATTTTTAGTAAGTTTACTCATTTTAAGGTTTAATCGCCTAATAATAGTTTTTATTTTATTTTATTTATTGTATACAACTCACTAAAGTCATAAAATACAAAAAAATATATAATACATATATATCTTCTTTTATCTGGTTTTATCAAATAAATACCCTGTATCGTGTTTATAACAAGTGATGTAAGAAGTTTTGCGCTTTTGAGATACGAGGTATTGCTTTATCATGGACGATCTATTGTTTCGATCACAACCCCATTTATGTCAAGAAAAACGTACACCTGTGCCGCACGTCATATGTACACGGTGGTCAGTGCTTCTTAATATTTGAGAACTCTGATGAATACAAAATGTTCGTACTCGACCATGACTTGTAATTTTATCAGCAAGTCTATTTTAACATAATAAAAAGTGGTCAATATTCATATCGATTCATGTGTGAAGGAACTATAGAGGTCAATTGGTGACATATACGAGTAAATGTCGAATGGTAACGTATGTGGATTGCTGGTTGGCGGAGACTGAAGATTAATTGCAGAGTTTGATAAGTAAATTGTATGAGAGATGCGAAGAGAAAGATCTGAGAATGAATATTGCAAAATCCAAAGTTATGGTGATAGAAATGCATGAAAGGAAAAGTAAATGTGACATACATGTATACGAGTATGTGAATAATGAGAGGCTGGAGGAACTTGAGGAATTCTGGTATTTGGTTAGTATTTTAGCATGAAAGGAAAAGTAAATGTGACATACAATACATGTATACGAGTATGTGAATAATGAGAGGCTGGAGGAACTTGAGGAATTCTGGTATTTGGGTAGTATTTTAGCATGAAAGGAAAAGTAAATGTGACATACAATACATGTATACGAGTATGTGAATAATGAAAGGCTGGAGGAACTTGAGGAATTCTGGTATTTGGGTAGTATTTTAGCATGAAAGGAAAAGTAAATGTGACATACAATACATGTATACGAGTATGTGAATAATGAAAGGCTGGAGGAACTTGAGGAATTCTGGTATTTGGGTAGTATTTTAGCATGAAAGGAAAAGTAAATGTGACATACAATACATGTATACGAGTATGTGAATAATGAGAGGCTGGAGGAACTTGAGGAATTCTGGTATTTGGGTAGTATTTTAGCATGAAAGGAAAAGTAAATGTGACATACAATACATGTATACGAGTATGTGAATAATGAGAGGCTGGAGGAACTTGAGGAATTCTGGTATTTGGTTAGTATTTTAGCATGAAAGGAAAAGTAAATGTGACATACAATACATGTATACGAGTATGTGAATAATGAGAGGCTGGAGGAACTTGAGGAATTCTGGTATTTGGGTAGTATTTTAGCATGAAAGGAAAAGTAAATGTGACATACAATACATGTATACGAGTATGTGAATAATGAAAGGCTGGAGGAACTTGAGGAATTCTGGTATTTGGGTAGTATTTTAGCATGAAAGGAAAAGTAAATGTGACATACAATACATGTATACGAGTATGTGAATAATGAAAGGCTGGAGGAACTTGAGGAATTCTGGTATTTGGGTAGTATTTTAGCATGAAAGGAAAAGTAAATGTGACATACAATACATGTATACGAGTATGTGAATAATGAGAGGCTGGAGGAACTTGAGGAATTCTGGTATTTGGGTAGTATTTTAGCATGAAAGGAAAAGTAAATGTGACATACAATACATGTATACGAGTATGTGAATAATGAGAGGCTGGAGGAACTTGAGGAATTCTGGTATTTGGGTAGTATTTTAGCATGAAAGGAAAAGTAAATGTGACATACAATACATGTATACGAGTATGTGAATAATGAGAGGCTGGAGGAACTTGAGGAATTCTGGTATTTGGGTAGTATTTTAGCATGAAAGGAAAAGTAAATGTGACATACAATACATATATACGAGTATGTGAATAATGAAAGGCTGGAGGAACTTGAGGAATTCTGGTATTTGGGTAGTATTTTAGCATGAAAGGAAAAGTAAATGTGACATACAATACATATATACGAGTATGTGAATAATGAGAGGCTGGAGGAACTTGAGGAATTCTGGTATTTGGTTAGTATTTTAGCATGAAAGGAAAAGTAAATGTGACATACAATACATGTATACGAGTATGTGAATAATGAGAGGCTGGAGGAACTTGAGGAATTCTGGTATTTGGGTAGTATTTTAGCATGAAAGGAAAAGTAAATGTGACATACAATACATGTATACGAGTATGTGAATAATGAAAGGCTGGAGGAACTTGAGGAATTCTGGTATTTGGGTAGTATTTTAGCATGAAAGGAAAAGTAAATGTGACATACAATACATGTATACGAGTATGTGAATAATGAGAGGCTGGAGGAACTTGAGGAATTCTGGTATTTGGGTAGTATTTTAGCATGAAAGGAAAAGTAAATGTGACATACAATACATGTATACGAGTATGTGAATAATGAGAGGCTGGAGGAACTTGAGGAATTCTGGTATTTGAGTAGTATTTTAGCATGAAAGGAAAAGTAAATGTGACATACAATACATGTATACGAGTATGTGAATAATGAAAGGCTGGAGGAACTTGAGGAATTCTGGTATTTGGGTAGTATTTTAGCATGAAAGGAAAAGTAAATGTGACATACAATACATGTATACGAGTATGTGAATAATGAGAGGCTGGAGGAACTTGAGGAATTCTGGTATTTGGGTAGTATTTTAGCATGAAAGGAAAAGTAAATGTGACATACAATACATGTATACGAGTATGTGAATAATGAGAGGCTGGAGGAACTTGAGGAATTCTGGTATTTGGGTAGTATTTTAGCATGAAAGGAAAAGTAAATGTGACATACAATACATGTATACGAGTATGTGAATAATGAGAGGCTGGAGGAACTTGAGGAATTCTGGTATTTGGGTAGTATTTTAGCATGAAAGGAAAAGTAAATGTGACATACAATACATATATACGAGTATGTGAATAATGAAAGGCTGGAGGAACTTGAGGAATTCTGGTATTTGGGTAGTATTTTAGCATGAAAGGAAAAGTAAATGTGACATACAATACATATATACGAGTATGTGAATAATGAGAGGCTGGAGGAACTTGAGGAATTCTGGTATTTGGTTAGTATTTTAGCATGAAAGGAAAAGTAAATGTGACATACAATACATGTATACGAGTATGTGAATAATGAGAGGCTGGAGGAACTTGAGGAATTCTGGTATTTGGGTAGTATTTTAGCATGAAAGGAAAAGTAAATGTGACATACAATACATGTATACGAGTATGTGAATAATGAAAGGCTGGAGGAACTTGAGGAATTCTGGTATTTGGGTAGTATTTTAGCATGAAAGGAAAAGTAAATGTGACATACAATACATGTATACGAGTATGTGAATAATGAGAGGCTGGAGGAACTTGAGGAATTCTGGTATTTGGGTAGTATTTTAGCATGAAAGGAAAAGTAAATGTGACATACAATACATGTATACGAGTATGTGAATAATGAGAGGCTGGAGGAACTTGAGGAATTCTGGTATTTGAGTAGTATTTTAGCATGAAAGGAAAAGTAAATGTGACATACAATACATGTATACGAGTATGTGAATAATGAGAGGCTGGAGGAACTTGAGGAATTCTGGTATTTGGGTAGTATTTTACCATGAAAGGAAAAGTAAATGTGACATACAATACATGTATACGAGTATGTGAATAATGAAAGGCTGGAGGAACTTGAGGAATTCTGGTATTTGGGTAGTATTTTAGCATGAAAGGAAAAGTAAATGTGACATACAATACATGTATACGAGTATGTGAATAATGAGAGGCTGGAGGAACTTGAGGAATTCTGGTATTTGGGTAGTATTTTAGCATGAAAGGAAAAGTAAACGTGACATACAATACATGTATACGAGTATGTGAATAATGAGAGGCTGGAGGAGCTTGAGGAATTCTGGTATTTGGGTAGTATTTTCACAGATTACGGAAGAGTTAAAGAGGAGTATCGAACGGCGTGTAGCGACAGGAAACAAAGTCAATAGGGCACTAAAACATATATTCGCGAACCGGATAGTATCAAAATCTACAAATATTGATCTATGAACTTTATTTTATGGGTGAAATGTGGACCTGGAAAAAGTCTGAGAGGAGCCGAGTAAATGCTGTAGAAATGCGTGCATTAAGAAGAATACATGGAGTGACAATGTATGGCAGAATACGGAATGAAGTGGTAAGGGATGAATATGAACTTAAGGCTTATGTGTTAAGTCAGATGAAGAGCACGCTGAGATGGTTTAAGCATGTGAAACGAATAAATGAAGAAATATTAACAAAACATACAATATATAGTGCAAATGTGAGTGGAAGGCGTATAAGATGAAGACCAAGGAAAGTATGGTTGCATTAAGTTAATGATATTCTGAAAGTAAGGAAAGTAGAAAGTCAGAGAAATCGTAGAAGGTGTATGGCTGTAGAAGGGGCTAAAGGTGTGTGTCGATATAGGAGAGTGTGGCTCTCTCTCCTCTCTGCTTGCCCTGACAGGGAAAGGTTGTGATGGTATGTATGTATGCAAGAAATGATCAGCGTACTTCCTTTTCAAATGTATTTTAAAAGATTCTTCGCGATTTGAATTCGGCATTCGTTCATGATCATATGTTTTAACTCTTAGTAAATTCGGCATTCGTTTATGATCATATGTTTTAAATCTTAGTAAATTCGGCATTCGTTCATGATCATATGTTTTAAATCTTGTAAATTCGGCATTCGTTCATGATCATATGTTTTAAATCTTAGTAAATTTCGATTTACATTTGAACCGGCACCCAAATGACTTCTAGACACGATCCATTGTTATTCATTTCATCCATGGTCGATGCCGACCTCAAAAAATACAAACTGCCAAAATATAAATTGTAAGGATTATTGTATCATGTCTAGTGAACTTTATTTCCTTATTATTATGCCTTTTGGAATTTGACTATACATGCAAAAGTGATCTAACCCACATTTAACATAACATGCTTTAATTTAATATTTAGGGAAACACAATTCAGTTAAATACTAAGTGCGAGCATGCTCCTCAAAGCAAAGCACGTTATTTGTAGCGGGTCACTTAACAACACTGAAGAATTAACATCGATTTGTATGGGTTTGTATGGATTAAAAAAATAAAGCGAAATTCAATCACGAAATATATATATATATATATATATATTCTGGCTTAATATTAATATTTTTGCACACAAATTATTAAGTTATGCTTATTCGATATTTCAAATAAATTAAAATTGTTATCGACCCTTTTTGTATATGATACTCGTATATATCGTTACACGTCCAATTTGCGTTGCATTTGTTTGTATTTTATGCAATTGTTCAATAAAATTATGGTCAAATTTAGAATAACACATGCCACCTCACTTTTCACAGTACATTTCCCGAATTAAGATGAGTATAGATAGAGCTACTAGGGGCTCCGCCTTTGGTTGCTCCGTGGCCCAACCCTGTATTGACACTGCGCGTCCCCTTGTAAATGGTAATAGTGTATTATAGTATCTTTGTACAAGTATAATATATCCATGGATTAAGTCCGTGACCTATATCGAACTGATATTTTGATCTCTTTCCCTTATTGCTCTGTATTCTAATTTGGACAACTCTCCATTACTCCTCGACGGATCTCCAAGATATGTGGCATATCTGTTACTCCAATTAAATTGATTTTAATATTTTAATCTCAAAAATATATCCCTCGCTTTATGCGATTTATTTGTTCTTAGAAAAATCGCGTAACAATAAAAATATCAATTAACGTTATTAATTGATTTGATATTTAGATAATGGAAACATTTAATTTTTTTTTAAATCTACACAACGAACTTGTTTCGATCAAACTGTTTGACAATGTTTTTTTTTTAAAGCGAAACAGGCCTCTCATTTTAAGTAAAGTGTGTAGATTTTTTTGACTTATAAGTTTTAAATCATTCTGTTGAATTAATTTTATTCATTGTGAGGTTGGTTTCAAACGAAAAAAGTAACTTAAAAATTGTAAAAAATACATTTTTTTTATTTTCAATTAGTAGACGAACATAGCGTATTCCTTTTAATCGGGTAAATTCAATTCGACTTTTTATATATTTTTTTCTTAATTATTATTTAAATTGTAAATGTTAACTTAGCTATTTTACGAGTACATTGTGGTTTTGCTCCAACAATTCAAGTTATTTGAAAATAACTGAACTATGTCTTGGTGGTGATTCTGAAATACGAACTTATGTATAGGAAGGGATTTTACTAGTGGCGTGCCGCCTATAGAAGCTGTGAAAGCGCGCATCCTCTAATGATTGAAAGTTATTTACGCAAAAAGAACAATATTCTGTCACTTTTATTTTTTTAAGCATACCAACTAACATCTATAATAAAAAGCTAGTGTATTATTATTTCTACATAATAATTTTTAACAAGCGCAGGCGTTTTCTGAATATCAACATCATCCCTCAACTCAAAAGTCACGCCACGCCACTGAATTTTACATATGGTCAGTTTGACATGTTAGTTTTATTTTGCAGGTGCTGGTGTTAGGTGAGGTGCAGGAGCGGCCAGGCGTCGCGATGCACCGCGGAGGGAGCGCCGCGGCGACGCTGGCTGTGGGGGGTGGAGGCGGCGGTTGTGCCACCGGCAGCAAGATCGCCGGCCTCTACGATCTCGAGGAGACGCTCGGCAGCGGCCACTTTGCCGTGGTCAAGCTCGCCAGGCACGTTTTTACCGGGGAGAAGGTCGCAGTCAAGGTTATCGACAAGACCAAACTGGACGAAGTCTCGAGAGCGCATCTCTTTCAAGAGGTAATATATCTCTCTGTCTGTTTCTCTATACTAATTTATTCTTGCACCATTTGTCTCCGCCTGTGCAACACCTGTCTCCAATTTTTAATGGGCCTACGGGCCATGGAAGATGCAGATTTCAATCAGAATCCTGTTATGATGTATATATAGTGATGTCAACACATTAATTTATTTGATATTTTTTCTTCTCTGCTTGCAGGCAATATTTCTAATTTAGTTTTTAATTGATAACTAATACTCGTAAATTAATTTTAGTTGTTTACTATTGTAAAAATTAAGTTTTTTTCTTCTTTGTTTTGCTGTTGTTAATGTCCTTATTGTATTGTTAATGTAAAAGCCCCACGGTCATACGTATTAAAAAATAAATACCGTATTTTACGGACTATAAGACGCACTTTTTTCTTCAAAAAATTGCCTCCAAAATTCAGGTGCGTCTTATACTCGAAATTAATATAAAAATGTCCAGTGTTTGATTTAAAATTCCCGCCAGTCTTAAAAATGGCCATATATTCGTGTATATATGGCCATATAGAAAGTGATTTGTGTTAATTTTTTGGGTTTTATAAACTAAGATTTTTTTTTAGTCTGGCTTTGCAATCAAATGGTAAAAATGTAATTTTTTTTAAAATTGCCTAAAAATTTAGGTGCGTCTTATAGTCCGTAAAATACGGTATGTTTTATCATTTAGGCAATTGAATATTATTAGTCTCCTCTTGATCATACCACACTAGCGTATTTTTTATTTACCTTAATACACAATATCATTAGGTTAGAATATGTACGACAAGATGATATATATAATTGACAAATACAAGATAGGTTCTATTAGCAAATGTCAATCAATTTGAATTAGAACATGTATTTGAAGGCTTAAGAGCATCTCGTCTATGAAATGATGATTGAAAGCAGTACTATTAGTGTTCGATCAGTTCAGAATAGACTCCCCTACTGAAACATTCATTGTAAGTTGGAAGATAGGGGAAGTTTAGGGATGTTACTAGTAAAGACACCCCTTGGGCATAAACAACATATAAAATTTTCACTGGCTGTTGTGGTTAATTACAAGGTTCGTAGGAAAGTTCGTGTTAATCTCTATTCTAGTCTAGGCACCCACCTTGCGTTATCAAATCAGATTTGATTAAGTGTTTGAAGATACTGTTTATCCATTTTTCAAATATTTTGTAAAATCTAATTATTTTGAATATTTAACAATAAATTTCTTTGTTTTTCTACTAATTACAATAATTCCCGCTACACGTGTTTCTACCTCCTATCCTGATGCTCTCTTCAGGCGGAATGATCTCAGTTAGTTATGAGAGCAGTGCTTATACATATATCAAACTGGTGTCATGTTACTTTACTATAGACCACCCGCATTAAAGGTGTTTGTGGTATATTTATAGAAAGATTTCAATTTTAATAATTTGATCAAATATTACTTAGAATTCAACAATATTAATACAGAGGAAAAATGTTTAAAAGATGTGAAACCTTTTGTTACTTAGTTTTTATTTATTTTTGCATATGGTTTTATGTATCTCAATGTTTCTAAATTTATTGTTTTATGTAATTTTTGTGGCATATGTAAAACTTGATTTTTTCTATCTTTGAGAAATTATGAATAATTTTGGTTGTAAGGCGAGGTCTGACTAAAAAGTAAGAAAAAAAACTGACTTACCTATTAAATTCAAAACCTAGCGCCCCTCGAAATAGATCTTTATCTGAGTTAACACACTTCTCCTTCCTATATCATTAAATAAATAAAATCTACATCAACAAATCATCAAATCAGTAAAAACTCATTGATTTTAAGTTAAATTCGAAGACTTTGGTTTACTTACATCACAAAATTTGACACATGAATTAATACTAATTACGAACATTTAATTTTATGTATAAAAAAATCGAAAATCTAATTATCGTATACCACCCCATCCCTAGCCAATGCAGACTAACGTAGTGACTTTTGACAAACGTCACCAAATATTATTTGATTTTAACAAACTGCCACATTTTTGCTAATTTGTAACAAGATGTATTAATTTGTCACAATTGTTAGTTTTATGTAATGTATTTACCTGAATAACTTGCTATTTATTAGAATCGAGGCTTATATTAAAGTTGATAAAATAATTAAAATTACTAAACGTCGTTACAAGGCGCTGTATTGGGGCAAATTTGTGAACTGTCACATGAACCATGCTACATTTTCTCAAGTATAGGGATTTTTTTTATTGGTATCATGATTGAAATGTCTGTAAAATTTCAGACTCCCTTATTTTTTTCACTCTCAATCTAATAAATTATAATGTAACTTGCAACAAGAGCTCAAGAACGACCTTGTTCTCTTATCTGATGTCTTGGAATCATTGTTTGGCCACACTTTGTTTGCAGAGCTCACTATTATATTTCTCTTCAGTTTATGCAAATGATAATTTTATGAGTGTACATTTAGCAACATGTTCTGATGCCGTATTGAGTTAACAAAACCAGTTATAAAGCAATTGTATTTAATAATTATTGTCTTATAAATATTTTTATGGCTTTGCATCTTAGGATTATTTTCAAGTATGCATTGAATGATTTTCTTTGTATCCAATTTGATGTTTTTTTTTATAAGATTATGTAATTTGTTTAGTCAAACTCTTTTTTTCCACTTAATATAATGGTATAACCCTACCGGTTTCAAGGTTTTCACCTCATCATCCGGGGAGCACAAATATAACTTCTTTTTTGTGCTCCCCTTGAAACCGGTAGGGTTATTTATATTAATTGAAATAAACAGTGTTTGACTAAGCAAATTACAATTCCTTTAAACTTCCACAGTGTTAACGCCTTAACTATAAATAATATATTTTATAAGATTGTTTAAAATTTAAAACAAATGCTACATCGATTCTACACTGCTTCTAAAAAATACAACATGTCTATCTCCATCAGCAAGACTAAATGCATGACTCTAGCCAGAGAGCAAGTTGGGTGCAGTGTGGCGATCAACGACACACTAATTGAACAAGTTACAAAATTTAAATACTTGGGTGCTAGCATAATGTCCAATAATGACCTCTATGGCGAAGTACTTGTACAAAGAACACTGGATGTATAAAGAACACTATCTGGAAAAACAAGTATATGAACATCCAAAGCAAGGTGAGGATATACAAGACCTGTGTCCGCCCCATAATGATATACAGCATAGAGTCCAGAGCCGACACTGTCAGAACCAAAAATTTCATTCGAACCAGCGAAATGAAGGTACTCAGGAGTATCGCTGGCAAAACCCTTCGTGATAGAATACAAAACATAGAAATCCGAAGGATGTGCGAAGTTGAAGATATTGTCAGATGGGGACGACAGAGAAGAAGGTTCTGGAACGAACATGTGTCCAGAATGGCGGAACCAAGAGCCGTGGTGCTGGAGAAGGATGTTACGAATTCCATGAACAGCAAGGTGAACTAACACCTCGATTCTCGAAGAATTAAGAATCACCGATCCGATTCTTTGGGCACATTGCTCATGACCAAGGAGATAGTTTGGAGAGACAGAAGAGGAATTGTACCAATGCGTTTGACTGACCAAGTGAGAAATGAAACAGGACTACACTTAACAACTGCCCTTCAAACCACGGAGTGCAGAGATGGATGGAGAGTCATCGTCAAGGGCTATCATAGGAGTCATGATGCTCAGTCATGAGTTACACAACATTATCATGTAGATGATGGGCTCCTGCTAGATAGAAGCTGGACTTTTTACTATTCAAATGTGTCGATTTCAATTTGCTATGTAATTTAACAATCGTGAGAATGCTAAAATTGAGTAACTCCTTATCTGGTTTGGTAGATATTTTTACTGTAGATGTTGTTGAGTTTAGGAGGCTACTCAAACATTTTCTCAATCTTAAGCCTTGTCTGTGAGACCGGTTATTGTCTTCATTTATTTTTTTATTTGAACGAACTTTCTATTTTCTTTGATTTTATACACTAATCTTTCCGTCCAAACCAAATTTTATATTTAAATTAAATATTGTAAAAATAGAAAAATTATTAAATAAAAAAGCATTGTGTACTAAAATTTTTTTTTTATCTTTGAATATAAATAACTATTTGTTAAACATACATACATACAACAGCCTTAATTTCACATTAATCTCTAATCATTTTATTCAGTGCGCCCATATATGGCATTTACTTTTCCTTTAACACTTTTCTACCACCATTACTTTGGATTTATTTATTTATGTTAAAAAAATGTAATATTTCCAGGTTCGCTGCATGAAACTTGTCCAACATCCAAACGTAGTACGTTTGTATGAAGTGATCGATACGCAAACCAAATTGTACCTGATACTGGAGCTGGGAGACGGGGGTGACCTCTATGACTATATTATGAAGCATGAATCTGGCTTATCAGAAAATCTCGCCCGGGAATATTTTAGGCAAATCGTACGAGCAATCTCATATTGTCACAGGTATTTAAGCCTCATTTCATGTAACATATTTATATTTAAAAATAATAATATTTTCATCAAAATGAGACGACCTCCGTGTCGCCTAGTTGGTAAGAAAATTGTGGCAAATTAGTTTCCGATTGGAACCTTGACTTTTGATGATGAGCTTTATAAAGCTTTTCTAAATAATTTGAAGTTTTCACTTATTTGAGGAAAATAGCTGAAGACTTCAAATACTTCAGTAATATTGGGTGTACAAATAAGTCACCGCCGTTTGACAAAAGTTGGCGCCACCAGTAAGTTATGGTTAAAATTGTCAGATGTAAAATGTCATTATCGTAAGGTTGGACATCTGTCAACAACATGACCTTGAAATATTAGTGAATTTTTATCAGTATAACATATTTTTTTGTGTTCGAAAATGTCAAGTTTTGAGCCGAATAAGCGTCATTTGCGGGAACTTTTGATTTACTTCTTCAATTTGAAGAAATCTGCAGCTGAGGCGCATCGATTGCTTGTAGAAGCATATGGTGAGGCTGCCTTAAGTGAGAGAAGTTGTCGTGAGTGGTTTCAAAAGTTTAAGAACGGTGAATTTGACATCGAAGACAAAGAACGTAGCGGAAGGCCGAAAGTGTACGAAGACGTGGAATTGGAAGTATTATTGGATCAAGATTCGTGCCAAACGCAAGAAGAACTTGCACTTACATTAGGAGTGACTCAACAAGCAATTTCACATGGGTTGAAATCATTGGGAATGATTCAAAAACAAAGAAATTGGGATTCATATGAACTGACACGGAGAAACTTTGAATGCCAATTTTCCACATGTGAAATGCTGCTTGCCAGGCATAAACGAAAGGGTTTTCTGCACCATATAGTCACTGGTGATGAAAAATGCATCCATTATGATAATCCAAAAAGGAAGAAATCATGGGGATCCCCTGGTCATGCTTTAACATCTACGGCTAAGCCAAATATTCATGGAAAAAAACTCTTGTTGTGTATTTGGTGGGATCAGCTTGGTGTCGTGTATTATGAGTTGCTCAAACCGAATGAAACCATTGCTGGGGCTGTCTACCGAACATAATTGATGAGATTGAGTCAAGCACTCGAGGAAAAGCGCGCCCACTACAACGCCAGACACGACAAAATTATTCTCCTGCATGATAATGCTAGTCCACATGTTGAGGCACCGGTCAAAACCTATTTGGAAACACTCAATTGAGAAGTTTTACCCCACATTGCTCTTTCTGATTACCACTTGTTTTGATCGATGACGCATGGCCTGTCTGAGCAGCACTTCACATCATATGAAGATACCAAAAATTGAGTCGATTCGTGGATAGCCTCAAAAGATGATGATGATGACTGACGCGGTTTTCGTATGCTGACAGAAAGATGGGGAAAAGTAGTGGCAAGCGATGGGTACTACTTCGAATAAAACATGAGGTTCCGTTCTTTCACAATAAATGCCCATTTTTTTATAAAAAACGGCGGAAACTTATTTGTACACCTAATATTTTCAATGTTCTTATAATTTAACATGATGTTCTTTAGGTTTGGTGTAAATTTTATTAACACGTTCAGTGCTGAGAACACACTTGACGTGTCCATACAAAGTAATGCACAGTGCGTACGACACGCCAGGCGTGTTTTGTTTATAATATGTTTGTTTGTATAAAATTTCTCAGCACGTCAAATTTTATTCGCAGTGAATGTGTTAAGTTATTTTTTATCATATTTTTTTAATTAATGTGGTATAAAGTCTCTTAGGCCTCAGCCACACAGGTAGGAGCCTCGCTTGATGCTTAGAGCTATGTTGCGAGTTAGGCTACATATCCTAGCGAACCAACGCACCGCATACTATTGCAGTGGCTACACTGCACGCTTTGCACCACACTACATGATGTAGTCACCGAGTGAGTCTCCTAGCGAACAGACGTGTTGGTTAATTTTATTGTGTCACCGTGATTTTACTTTTAATAACAGCTGTGTATAAAAGGGAGCCTTTGTGGAACCCATCGAGCAAATTATACAAAAATGTACCTGGAATAAAATCACTTTGGAATGAAGTTGCGCAAGAAGTAAATAAAGATGGTAAGTTGTAATAAAATTGGTTAGTTTTGAGAGTGACATTGTTTGTTGACTCAACCGCTCCCAAATGTCAAATGATTTTGTGCGAAGTACTTTGGTGTGGCCAAGCATGAAGTAACCTAGTATATGAGTCACGTAAAACCTAGCTTAGCACCTAACGAAGGTCTTTGGTGTGAACTCGGCCTTAGGGTTTTTATCTATGAGTCTACATAGATAACAGTTATACTTAAAATAAAGTATATAATTTTTTTTCGTGTTCTTTACTTCTAAGTTTAATGCTATTGAAATTCTTAATATCTGACATAAGAAGTTTTCAGTATTGCAAGGATATACGAGTATATGTAAGAATTTTTTATTCTGCCTTATAATCAGTGAATGACCTGCGTTGAAGTGTAAATTATCATATTGCTGTTAATTTGTAAATAATAACTGTAATTTTAACTCTTGACACATTTAATGCTGAAAACACCTATAGGCGTTCTTATAAACTTTTTCTGTTCACTCAGAACAATCATTGCCTTTCTATTCCGAATTTCTTTAGATATAATTAAAATAAGTTAGCCCGGCATAGTTTAACGGTACTAATAGGGTTCGTAAGGGTACAGGTGCGGCAAAAACCCTTTCATTATTTAAAAAAATTCCCTTTGAATATAACTTTTGTTTATATAATTTATGAACGAAATATAATAAAAAGTTTATTTTGGAAATAAGTTTATTATTTTGTATTTTTATACATTATGTGCAAAAAATTATATTGGGTAAATATTGTACTCAGGAGTGCTTTTTTCATGGAGTTTTCCATTACCTTTCTTAAGCCGAGGCCACACCAAAGTGCTTCGTTAGGTGCTAAGCTAGGTTTTACGTGACTCATATACTAGGTGACTTCATCCTTAGCCACACCAAAGTGCTACGCACAATTCATTTGACATTTGGGAGCGGTTGAGTCAACAAACGTTGAGTCAACAAATGTTGAGTCAACTAACCAATTTCATTACAACTTACCATCTTTATTTACTTCCTGCGCAACTTCATTCCAAAGTGATTTTATTACAAGTACATTTTTGTATAATTTGCTCCATGGGTTCCACAAAGGCTCCCTTTTATGCACAGCTGTTATTAAAACTTCCGCCATCTTGTAAAATCACGGTGACACAATAAAATTAACCAATACGTCTGTTCGCTAGGAGATTCACTCGGTGACTAATCGTCATGTAGTGTGACACGAAGTGTGCATTGTAGTCATTGCGATAGTATGCGGTGCGTTGGTTCGCTAGGATATGTCGCCTAACTCACAGCATAGCTTTAAGCACCAAGCGAGGTTTCTACCTTTGTGGCCTCGGCCTTAGTGTTTCCTGTGATGTAAAGACAATTTCTGCTCGAATATTCACTTTCAACTGCTAAATATTTTGTGATAAAATTTGATTTATATTAAAAGTAAGTCCTAAAGGGATATTTTTTATAATAATAAGGGACTTTTGCCGCATCCTGTATATGGCAATGAATTATCCTGCTGCTCACCTTTTTTATATTTCTCAAGAATGTTGTGATAAATAACTTCTCCTTGGCTCCATCCCAACTCACTGTCTGCGAAGACTGTTGGGGTCAGCTCTCCTCGTCCGCAGGTTTTATGCTCTTCTGTCCCGGACTACGTCCCCCAGGCCGTGCCTCTGCATAAGGTTATCTTTTTGCACCACCCACGAATTCTTTGGTCTTCCTCTGGTTGTTATTCTAGGAAGATCCATGGAGATTGCCTTGTTCACAATGTGATAGGGTGCTCTGCGTCCAACGTGCCCACACCATCTCAATCGCCTCTCCTCCATCTTACTGTTGATGTCTGTAACACCTAGGCTTCCATGAATGCGTGAACTTTTTATTTTGTCTCTTAGGGACACACCAGCTGACCATCTTAGCATGCGCATTTCAGCAGTTTCTAGTTGCCTGGAGTAAAAGCTATACATCGTTCAGCATTTGGAGCCATAGAGGAGTGCGGATCTGACAATCGTTTGGTATACTTTTGCTTTTAACTTTACTGGCTTTTTCGGATCACATAGAACTCCCGTCATTGATCTAAACTTCATCCATTCCACACTAATTCTATGTGTTACATCTGCTGCACATCCTCCATCGCTATGGATGAGTGACCCAAGATACTTAAAGGAGTCACAATTTGGTAATGTTTCTCCATCCATTTGCATTACGGGAGTGACAGCATTTGTGTTCTCGAATGGTAGGTACAGATACTCTGTTTTCTTTCTGCTCAGTCACAATCCATTGTCCTCCAAGATTCCTCTCCACCTTTCCAGACTATATGCAGGTCTTCATGTTTTATTTCCACCAAATTCCTGATTCTCGAGTTTACAATTCGTTCATAGATTTTCATAGTGTGGGATATTAGTTTGATGCCTCTATAGTTATCGCATTTTCTGGAGTCTCCTTTGTTTTTGTAGAAGGGAAGGAGAAAGCTTCTTCGGAATTCATCTGGTATTGGGGCTCCGGCCAATATTTTATTAAAGAGCTTACACTGCCAATTCTGTCCCCATTCACCGCATTCTTTCCAAAATTCAGTTGGTATATTGTCTGGTCCTACTGCTTTTCCTGTTTTCATTTGACATTTGGCCAACCTCACTTCTGCAGGAGTAATTTCTACAATTGGCCCAAAGATTTGTTGTTCTGAAGGATATGAGGTTCTCGGAAATTCCTCATTCAGTAGTTTTGAATAGTACTGTTTCCATCTTTCACATATTTTACTTTCCTCAGTGATTAACTTGCCTTCATTATCCTCTATGTACCCTCTCTTTTCTTTGATAAATAACGGCAACAGTTTTTAGAACCGTTGCAATTTTAAAAGAAATTATTCAGCAGTCAATGTGTCAACCTGTTGTGGGTTTAATTTATTTTAGATGTTGTCTAATTTGAATTAATTTGCCAGGAATATTATTATTTATCGGTAATTGATTTGTATTCTTTTTTTTTTCAAGATATTAATAGATGTGTATTTTTGATTCCAGGTTACATGTAGTTCATAGGGATCTCAAACCAGAAAATGTAGTTTTCTTTGAGAAATTGGGAATAGTAAAATTAACAGACTTTGGCTTCAGTAACAAGTTTTGTCCTGGACAAAAGCTGGAAACTTCTTGTGGTAGTTTAGCTTACTCCGCTCCCGAGATCCTTCTGGGGGACTCTTACGACGCTCCCGCCGTGGACGTGTGGTCGCTGGGGGTGATTTTATACATGCTGGTTTGTGGACACGCTCCATTCCACGAAGCTAACGATAGTGAGACATTGACGATGATAATGGACTGCAAGTATACGATACCTCAACACGTCTCCAATGAGTGCAAAACGTATGTTTAAAAAATAAATATTTAGTTTTGTCTGTTTGCGCTTGTTAAATATTTGCATAGTTAGTTCAATTCGCCTTTTGGAATTTTAAATAAAAGAGAATTTTCATGTTTTCATCAAAAGACTTGAATTAATTTACGAGTTAAATGTTTTAATTTTGTTACAATTAACTTTCTTTATAACTTGAAAAAGGACAGTAAATGTTTTTATAAATTTTTATTGGGTATTTAAATTACCCATCACCATTCAATTTAAAATTTGATGGATCTAAAAATAAGTGGGCATGGAGGGGTCCAACCTGTACGTTTTAAGGGCATATAACACATCCGGAGGTTGCGGGTTTGATCCCTGTTGGAACCCAGATTTTTTTAAATAGGATTCCAGTCTGGTTAAAACTTAGGACCTATAAAAACCACCTTTCTGGTTGGTTGGAAGAGATTGCCACATGGCAATAAACTCGCCAGGTTAAAAAAAACACTGAATTATGCAGACTCTCTTTATTTATATTTTTTAAGGGTATTAAATATGGGCAAATTTTTTGACACTGCTGTGATTTTATTCTAATATAAAAGAAATTATTCTACAGTCAATGTGTTTATTCAATGTAATTTTTTACAGTAATTTAAAAATAATGTTTTTTTTTTATAAATCAAATGAACACTTTAAAATGCCTTATTTATTTTTAAAATGATGTAAAATATTCTTCAATCAATTAGGATTATATCGTCGGTGTTCTGCAAAAAGCATTTAAGTCCAAATATTGAGTTTTGATATAAATGCAATTTAAGTTTCGGAAGGCGATGTAAAATCAAGTTTTTAATAAAATAAAATACAAACAGATGTTATATAAAAACAGTTTGTTTATTTATAAGAATTAGTACAAAAAAATTAATAACTTAAAAACATATTACCTAAAAATTAAAAATACGAACACCTGTTTTGGACTTAATCCTTTCTTGGTGAAAATTTTCATAACAGCGAAACCATATAACTTTTGGACATAAATGTTTTTTCCATGTTTAGATATTTTTATTTTAAGTAAAATGGCATCAAAAAGTCATTTTAAGTAACAATAGACTTAAATATTTTTTGCAGAACAACGACGATATAATTTTGTAAATTTTGTCCAAATATTTCGTCCCGACATAATATACTAAGACATATATAGTAGCCATTAATAACATATGTTCGGACATATATAGTAGTCATTAATAACATAATATACTAAGACAAATATAGTAGCATTATAACATAAGGCTTTAATTAATATACTAAGATATACGAGTATATAGTAGCCATTAATAACATAATATACTAAGACAAATATAGTAGCCATTATAACATAAGGCTTTAATTAATACACTAAGACATATATAGTAGCCATTAATAACATAATATACTAAGACATATATAGTAGCCATTAATAACATAATATACTAAGACATTATAAAGTTGTAAGATGAATGACATTTAGAAGCAAACTATTATATGGATGGTTCAGAAGCCAAGTGAACCAAGTCCAAAAATATTGAATTTTAGATCACTGCATGAAAGGTGTGCGAAAAGGTTTAGCTTTTAGCAGAAAATGCTTTTGTACAAAATAAGTGTAATAAATGTACTCAATATAACACTTTTCAGAATTGCGATCAATACCGTACAAAATTAGAAACACTAAAATGTTTGAACGTAGTTGACTCAAAACTAACCAGAATGGACTTAGTTCATTTGGCTTGTGAACGACACATATGACAAGTATGGTCATGATTATATATGTTTTCAAATACCTGAAATATTTACACTGAAATAATGGTATAACATAAAAAATCAAGCGTTCCAATTTTTTTTATTAAATACATATTAAATTACTGAAATGTCGAGAAATTTTAATTTTTTTTAATATTCCAGACTTATCGGGCGCATGCTGGTTCGACAGCCAGAAAAGAGAGCCACTTTAACACAAATATCATCTGATACGTGGGTCAAGGATTCTCCCGAAACAGACACAGAGGCTTCCAGGGCGTTAATGGAAGATGGATTGCCACTTGTGTCGAGACAGCAGCTAAGTGAGGAAGACCACGCACACATAGTGCAGAAAATGGTCAATGGGCAAATAGCCAGCAAGGAGCAGATCCTGGAAGCACTGGATAATGATGAATATAACCATATCACTGCCACATATTATCTCCTCGCTGAAAGAATGTTGCGAGCACATAGGTATAACTTTTCACTGAATTTTTTTATTATTTATTGTTGAATAATGTTAAAACGCAAGTTGTGTAAAACTCTGTTCAAAACAATTTAAACAGCAAAAGTCCGTTGATTCGAAATTCAGGTGACCAAATATCACAAAACAATTCATATTAACAATTACACGATTACTAAAAATAAATTATTTGAATTTACGCGTCATTTTCCAAGGGCTGAGAACATCGCGACCATTTTTTTTTCCTGCAAAAATCGACATAACACATCGATCAATAAGTCCCGGGGCTAACTACTAAAACGATATTTGTTTGCCAAAATTCTTCTTTATTCATCAACATAGTCTCCTTTATGAGCGATACATTCATTCCAACGCTTTCCTAACTTTTCTATGCCAGCCGTGTAGAATGATTTATCTTTAGTTTCAAAATAGGCGTTAGTTTCGGCAATCATTTCTTCATTGGAGCCAAATCTCTTTCCCTGGAGCATCTTTTTGAGGTCTGCGAACAGCCAATCGCTGGGGGCCAAATCTGGATAATACGGTGGGTGCGGAACCAATTCGAAGTTCAACTCATGCAATTTGGCCATCGTTACCATCGACTTGTGACACGGTGCATTGTCCTGATGAAAGAGAGCTTTTTTCTTCTTCATATGGGGCCGTTTTTTTACAATTTCTGCCTTCAAACGCTCTAATAACGCTACGTAATATTTGCTATTGATGGTTTTTCCCTTTTTAAGGTGATCGGTGAATATTATACCATGCGCATCCCAAAATACGAAGGCCATAACCTTCCTTCCTTAAATATGTCAGCTATCTCACGCAACTTTACTTTGCGATTTTCCATCACGATTTTGAGGGTTTTTTTTTAATGTTTTCTGGTGTAACAGCCTCATTTGGACGACCAGAACCTTCAGCATCATTTGTGTCTGTACGACCGCGTTTGAAATCAGCATGCCACCGACAAATGGTTGTTTTCGACGAAGCAGAGCCCGAATAAAACTTTTCAAGCCATCGCTGAGTTTGAACGGTGTTTTTTCCCATTAAAAAGCAATGTTTTATTAACACACAAAATTAGGTTTTTTCCATTGTTTTGAAAATTGCAAAAGTAGCGTCACTAAAACCACTGTAACTCAAAGACACAATGTCGGAATGTCATGAAAGTTTGACACGTAACTTCTAAAGGCTGGTACTAACTGAGAATGGTATGGATTTGTTATTAGAGGCACCATCTGTTGGTTAGTCCCGGGACTTATTGATCGGTGTGTTATATCCGCAATATTGAGACAAAATAATATTAGTATTCGCCAGAACATCACAGCAATATTTAGAAATAGCTCGCTTTTATTAATATAAATAATCTAGTATAAACGAAACATTAAGGACAACACTTTGCCTCTGGAGTTGAGGAACCCTGCATCAACATGTGGAAGGTTTTGATTCTGCAAAGCAACTTGCATCTCGTTCTACAAGTGAGCCCATGTGTTTTTTCTCATGATCTGTCCATAAAATTCTCAAAAAAAAAACAAATTTTGTTCTATGTAAGCGTTGTTCCACTAAAAACAAATCTGAGTTATTTACCTCTATAAAATAAGTCTTCGACAATTACGTAAGTCTGCTTGGTGAAGTTTGGTAATATTATGTGGTATACATACATGTATTGAACTTAAATATACATATAATTATTAAATAATTTTAAACAATAAATGTAATCTATTATTACTACTGCTTTTGTATGTAATATTTATGTTTGTTGGGATCTGCACGGTGTTGCGACTCCAACAGAAATGAGACTCGTGCACGGTCATCGCGAGACTATATCGCAGGGCGGCCGGCCTCTGCATGCGCACAACTTATGAAAAATGTGACATTTCGCAAGTTATGACGGCGGATAAAGGCGAAAACAGGCGCTTGCGATGAGCGATTGGCCGCACATAAGAAGCGCCATAGACCAAATAAATCACAACTCAGTTTACCCTGCCTACTGTGTTTTACTTGTGATCATCTAATACCTGCCTAAGAGGAATCTCTTCACTCTGCTACCTTTTCACCGATCTACCCCTTGAACGTGAGCTGAATTCTCCGAGTATCATGCAGCAGCCATCCACCTATGTTACAGTTCTTTGTACCGGTGCCGTACAATTTCTATACTAATTGTCTTTGTTTCATCAAGAATGCTTTGATTTGTGTGCTTGTCCTGCCATTTTATATTTAGAATATGGCATCAGAATCACTGATTAAACATTTCCAACATTTCGAAATGTTTCTGTCGATGATCCAGGTTTTTAAATCAATTCATACGAGATGGCAAAATATTTATTGCAGGGAATTGTCGACACTGTGGGCCAAGATAATCGCATGTACTATATACTTATTTCTTATTTATAATCATACTTCTTTTTTTTAAAGACTAAGCCCTTTTGATGACTTTCCATCTTTGATGATCTATCGCCTTTTCTCTCTACATAGCTCCCCAATTCGTAACAAGTTGACCAACATATCAAAATAGCAGTCTTGGTTGTGAATGGACTGGTTTGTGATGGTCAAACCTCGAAGACTTATTATTATTGTTTATTAAGATCCTTTAGCTCTCTTACACTGTTGATATAAGGAATTGTTTCGACATGCTCTTATTTAATCTTTATTAATTGATTTTTTTGTTTCTTTTTCTCATTTTTTTTTAGTAACAAATGCGTTTAATTCTAAACTAATGTTTTAATTTTCAGAGAAGAACAAAATGCACCTCGAAGACCTGAAGCTCTTGGTATAGGAAACAACGCCTCCGGCATTGGTGGGGCGAGAGGCGGATCCATTATGGATGGCAAAGGAGCGGGGGCGGGGAAGAGTGGACTGATGGTCCCGCCCTCGTCACAGGGGATGCTCCTCTCTGTTCCCCGCACTCCAACCGATATGCCACAAGTAAAATATCTTTCTACTACTGTAGACGTTGAATATTATTAGTTTTCTTTAAAAACTTTAAAACCACTCTCTTTCCATTAACCTCTCCGTGCGTACCGCCCCAACCATGGGGCCATGAAATACTGAGTCAGATAGCGTATGGCCCCGCGGTTGGGGCGCAGTGATTATTTTTCGAATATTCCCAGATCATGTCAGGATTTGGACTACCAATGACATCTATTTATGATACCACACAATTAAATCATTTATCGGCTAGTTACATGTTTTACCAACTGAACAAACGTTTTAAAATTTAAAAAAAAATATACTACTCTAGAGGTTAAAGCACTACACTACTTATGTTATTTTACTTCACATGACAACTTAGCAAGCAACAGCGTTAGCGGTTGTGAACGTAGTCTCTGATACCTTGGACCAATAATTATACATGTATTTTTTAATTACTTTCCTGACAACCCAATACAATAATAACTGATTATGTGTTGAACAACATACACATTTTCCCCTGTAAAGTTAAAAGGGAATTGTATAAAATATATCTGCCTGGTCATAATACAAAATTTTGTCCAGTTAGTTGTCAGTGTTTCTTAGTATTTTATACTACAGTAGAGCATCGATTTTCCGAATACCGATCAACCAAAACATTGGTTAACCGAAAGTTCAAATTTGCGGCCGCCAGTATAGAAATTCAATTTCATGAAAATTTTATAGTATGTATAGAATTTGAAATTGCTGTGGCGCTGCAGCGCTTTCTCCCTCTGCCAACCGGCCTACGTGAGCAACTTTGTGTCGTTAGTGGCGTGCGAGCCTTCATTTATGTCGATCGGTTATCCGAAAAATCAGTTATCCGAACACACCCAGCCCCGAATTGTTTTGGATAATCGATGCTTTACTGTAATGTCATGTAATAAATACACCTAATGCGAGGATGGATCAAATATATATGAGACTTTTGTTTTCGAGTGCATCTTTGGAGTGCATATCGTACTACTGCGATCTATTGAGTGAAGTTAAACTTACTTATCAATGTAAAAGACGTGACCAACCAATATGAGAAGTGATTATTCTCCATGATAACGCGAGGCCCCATACTGCAGCTGTAACATACGAACAATTGGAGGAAACAAGTTGGCCATGACTGGAACACCCTCACTATAACCCTGATCTATCGCCCTGCGACTTTCATCTCTTTGGGCCACTAAAAGGAGCTCTGGGAGGCTAACAATTCAATGGAGTAGAGGGATTTGCTGCTGACACAACCCACTTCTTTTTAAGGTGACGGGATTAAAAAATTACCGATCCGCTAGGAAAAATCCATTTCTACAGCAAGAGATTATATAGAAAAATTATGTGTACTTGGTCTTTTTCTTTCTGCAAATAAAAAAATGAAAACAAAAAGTCTCCACCCTCGTTGAATATATTTTACAAACAGTGCTTTGTATTTTATATCATCATATGGCATGTGTTACTTTTTTACAACCAATCAAAAATACGTTGGCAAACTTATTAAAATTCTTGAATATAAAACCCAGGCTCACCCCTTTTTCCGTAGCTACTGGGTAGACTCATAATACATTGTACTTATGTTTTATCAAACACTGTTTTTTCCACTTTTTGTAACGGTATAACCCTACCGGTTTCAAGGTGCACACCTCATCATCAGAGGAGCACAAACAAGACATATATAATAGTTATACCATTACAAGAAGTGGAATAAACAGTGTTTGATAAAACAAATTACAATGTCTTTAACCCTGAGAGCGCTACGAGAAAAAAATATAATTGTCTATCTAGTGCTGAGATATATTTACGATTCGGACGTTCGTGATAAATATTTATTTTAAACAACAAAAAACAAATATTTTTACAACATAAATATATTTTAGAATATGTACCCTTGTATTCTAAATGAATGATATTCATTTAGAATACAAGGGTAGAACTAATTTCTTCCACTGCTATAGCAGTGCGCCTATCTCTCAGGGTTAAACCTCCACAATGTTAACCTTAACTATAAATAATACATTGTACTTGACTATTTATTATATACTATTTATATTGACCAAAATATGTATGTACTCGTATGTTTCAGCGTGCTCGAAAGTGCAGCATAGTGAGGGAAGAGGAAGACGACGAGGAGGGCGGTGGCGCAGGGAGGCGTGGCTCCCGTTCCGAGGGGCGCCTGCACATGCTGGCGCTGCAGGAGAGGGCTCAGCCCCCCTCACACCAACCCCCGCCTCCGCCCTCAACCGATGCCTCCCTCAAACTCGCTACTGCCATTACTAAGGTATTTCTTTCACTAAACTTTATGTCTTTCACTAAATGAAATCTTTCATAACTTATTAGTAAAAAAATTCATCAGTGGAAGAGGATCTGATTTCACTCCCAATAGTTTAAAATATGCATAAATAATATCATCTAATTCTTGGGGCTAGAATGGAGTGGAGTGCAAAGGGGCTCTATAAGTCTATATAACCTATAAGTCTCCTGAAATTGTTTTTATTTTTTACTGTATGATAAATTATTTTGCCATTTTTATAGGGTTTTCAATTATTCTATTAGGTGTACAAATAAGTTTCCGCCGTTTTTTATAAAAAAATGGGCATTTATTGTGAAAGAACGGAACCTCATGTTTTATTCGAAGTAGTACCCATCGCTTGCCACTACTTTTCCCCATCTTTCTGTCAGCATACGAATACCGCGTCAATCATCATCATCATCTTTTGAGGCTATCCACGAATCGACTCAATTTTTGGTATCTTCATATGATGTGAAGTGCTGCTCAGACAGGCCATGCGTCATCGATCAAAACAAGTGGTAATCAGAAGGAGAAATGTCTGGTGAATACAGCGGGTGGGGTAAAACTTCTCAATTGAGTGTTTCCAAATAGGTTTTGACCGGTGCCGCAACATGTGGACTAGCATTATCATGCAGGAGAATAATTTTGTCGTGTCTGGCGTAGTAGTGGGCGCGCTTTTCCTCGAGTGCTCGACTCAATCTCATCAATTATGTTCGGTAGACAGCCCCAGCAATGGTTTCATTCGGTTTGAGCAACTCATAATACACGACACCAAGCTGATCCCACCAAATACACAACAAGAGTTTTTTTCCATGAATATTTGGCTTAGCCGTAGATGTTGAAGCATGACCAGGGGATCCCCATGATTTCTTCCTTTTTGGATTATCATAATGGATGCATTTTTCATCACCAGTGACTATATGGTGCAGAAAACCCTTTCGTTTATGTCTGGCAAGCAGCATTTCACATGTGGAAAATTGGCATTCAAAGTTTCTCCGTGTCAGTTCATATGAATCCCAATTTCTTTGTTTTTGAATCATTCCCAATGATTTCAACCCATGTGAAATTGCTTGTTGAGTCACTCCTAATGTAAGTGCAAGTTCTTCTTGCGTTTGGCACGAATCTTGATCCAATAATACTTCCAATTCCGCGTCTTCGTACACTTTCGGCCTTCCGCTACGTTCTTTGTCTTCGATGTCAAATTCACCGTTCTTAAACTTTTGAAACCACTCACGACAACTTCTCTCACTTAAGGCAGCCTCACCATATGCTTCTACAAGCAATCGATGCGCCTCAGCTGCAGATTTCTTCAAATTGAAGAAGTAAATCAAAAGTTCCCGCAAATGACGCTTATTCGGCTCAAAACTTGACATTTTCGAACACAAAAAAATATGTTATACTGATAAAAATTCACTAATATTTCAAGGTCATGTTGTTGACAGATGTCCAACCTTACGATAATGACATTTTACATCTGACAATTTTAACCATAACTTACTGGTGGCGCCAACTTTTGTCAAACGGCGGTGACTTATTTGTACACCCAATACAATATTGCAAATTGCTCTAGAACCGAGGTTCCTCTGTATTTGTAAAAACACATTTTCAAGAGGCTATAAAATTGTTTTGTGGCAAACTGTTGTGTACCGGCACTGGTCCAGGAACTATAGTTTGAGTAGTACCGATTTAAACTGTGAATTCTGAAAAGGCTTTAATTTGTCTGATAAACTATTACAATAACTAATTTTAACCCAAAAGAGTGTAATGCCAATTGTGAAAAGAATATTTATCATTTTTTGTTTGGTTACCACCATAAATTGAATCCAATATAGAATGTACTCAATTTGTCAGTTATGAAATATTACAAAAAAATTAACCCACCTTTTATTAAGATTATATTTAGCATCAATTTTTTTTAGTAATCTAAAAGTTTATGTTTGATTTAGGTCAATCTGGATGATGAAAATACTCGGCTCCGTTTGGGAAATGCTGGAATGGGTGCCACTGCCGGGTGGATGTCATCATTCGGGAAGAAAAACAATTGTTTCGGCGATAGCCGACCCAAGTCAGCCATAGAATCTGGAGTCACAGTCAATAATAACTTACCTCCTCCACCCTATTCCATTCCTAGGATAATCAAACCCCCTATTAATTTACCAAGATCCGATACACTTAAGAATCCCTTACCTCTTCTATGTGAAGATGACTCGACCATAACTACTTCAATAAAGGAGGCATCCACTATTACTATTCCAATACGAAGCAATCTACAAACCACCGAAAATATTCCGCAGATATATAAAACCATGCCATCACCTATACGCCCTTTGAAACATTCATTCGACGACAGTGTTCTCTCGGCTAAACATACCAAAGAGTCAGTTGATGTAATTAAAACTAATCTTTACCAGCAGAGGCGAACCAAATATCACAAAAGTCACAGAACTGCTAGCTGTAGTTCTTCTGATGCCTCTGATGAAGATTCTGAAAGTAGGAAAAAACGACCTCCTAAACATTTGAACACCCCGACACATAAACCTATTTCTCAAAGGAGAGATTCGCACGATGATTCTAGCGATTCACAAGAACAAGGTGCCACAGGAGGTGGCGGTGGTGGCAGCTCTTCGGGACATGTGACAGGAAATACTAGCGGTGGCGGGAGCGGAGGGGAAGGTCGCCGGGAAGGGAGCGGCGGGGGAAGCGGGGGAGCAGGTGGCGGAGGCAGTTTGAGCCGGAGGCATCGGGGCGGACGTCGCGCCGGAGAGACTAGGTTACGAGAGAGTCAATCTCTTAACAGAATTACGGAAGTGCAAGAAGCAGACACTGCTCCCGTTCAGGCTCCCCCTCAACGCCCAAAAGGATTCTTCCATCCCGCGAGGTTTTTTGGCAAGCGCCCCATACAGCTCCCTCCGGATGTGAGAAACCAACCGGAGAAGTCACCCACGGTAGACAAAGTTTCAAATTTACATTTTTTAAATTCTCCCTTACGCCCTCCAGTGCGAGGAGAAGAAAAGGAAAATTGCCACAAACTGGCGACTGTGGCAGAAAAACATAGTTTCAAAAAAATTAGATTACTCAGTAGGTATTTCCAAGTTCATAAGAAATTGTGTTTGCCTCGTCTACCTGGGCTGCCGGGGCTGTTGGGGCGAAGCGGACGCCTGTACAAGGCGCAGTCTTGCGGTAGTATCGTGCGAGACAAGATCACTTCGGCGGGAGCATCGAGCCTGCTCCTCGTCAATGAACTATGCAGAGACAAACCATTGGTGTTGGATTCGCACCGGGCGCGCATCAAACTGATAGCTGACATGACTCCGAGAAATGGCCGCACGTCGGACACTCCGCATCATCTGAACTCTCAAGGCGCACACTTTAGTATATGTCAAATACATTTAGGAGACGCATCTAAATGCTGCGGTTTATGTTGACCCACTTAGTGTCTTAGCTGTTACAGTTTACCTCAGATGTAAAAGTTTATCCCAGTTTCAGTGAATGTAGCGAATAAAGTGCAGTCATTTTATAAAAATTTATCAATGTGTTATATTATTGTCAAATATTTATACTACGTTATGTATTACTGTGTCTAAGAAACCTATTTATTATTTATTATGACTAGGTGTAGGTACGTACGCTGTATGTAGTGTAATGTAATGTAATGTTGAACTGTAGTAAACGTAATCTTTTCATTTTTGTGAGTAGAGAATTTTGTGTAAATATTTTTTAGATGGTGCCAAATTTTATTGATTATCGTGGCAATCTCTTGAATATCTCTATCTCGATACTAGTATTTAATGGCCAACATACCTATCGAATTGTTTTATTATCTTCAGACGATTATGACTGATTAGGCATTAATATATTTTATTTAAGATTGTTTACCCGATAAAATGTACTTTCCTAGCAATATCATTGATAAGATTATATATAAAGTTTTTATGTATAATAATTTGTTTTTCAATGTGAACGTTTTTGATATGATTTGTTTTGAGGTAAGTTTTATGAAATTGTGTACATACGAGATCTAAGACTTCTTTCTGAAGCTTTACGTGCTCTTATTACTCTCGGGAAGTACGAGTAGTACCTTATTATTCATCCTCTCTGTTGATACGAGTATTTCATTTGCGTCGGTCGATGCCACTTTTCAAAAATTGGTTGAATGTTGATCTGTAGGTATAAATGATGAATTTCGGGTAAAGGTTATTCATTTAATTTATTTGTGATAAATAATTACGTCCTCGTGAAGTCATAAGAATAATTTAGTATTCATTTCTTTTCTCAAATGGAAATGTTTTGTAAAAGCGACGCAATATTTAAAGTATGGACATTTATTTCACCTATTACAATATTTTTCTTTTCTCACAGTTTTGAGATGTGTATCCATTGATTTATGCCATTGTACAAAGACAAGTAAAGAAATTATATCTAACTATTGTAGCATACCCAAATATTACATTAATTAATGAACTGGAATGAAATTGTAGCATACCCAAATATTACATTAATTAATGAACTGGAATGAAATATTGCTCATTTTCACTGTTCACTCATTTTTCATTTATAATTATTAAAAATCTTTTTGTATTTTTTTAGTATTGTGAAAAATACAAGTACATCGTCATTTTGTGAAATTTATCCAATATTTAAATATATATATATATTACACTATAGCTATTTTTTAACGCAAACACAAATGACAATTTAATAAAAATACACAATTTAATTCTATTATATATATTTTCACATTTTTTTTAATTGAAGATTGAGCTCCCTTTTCGTTGTATCCCATAATTCCTATTTATTTAATTTTATCAATGGAACCGCAAAAGTTATTTTTTAAATAAACATTTAAAATTACTTTTATTCACAAAGAAAAAGGGTAAATGATATTATCATAAGAACTTTTATTTATGACGTTTGTAATCTGTTCAGCAAAATTCTTCTAAAACAATATTATTTTTTGGAAAACATAAACAATAATAGTACAAAATACAAATGTACAATATGAACCATTATTATAATTATACTTTATATGACGCGGTCTGGCTTTATTGAGATCAACTAATGCTTTATTTACTTTGTATTTTTCATTAATTCTATTCATATAGGGCATATCATATATTTGTAGACTTTGTCAGTGTTAAATTAAATTAAATTAAATATGTGTAATCTCTTACAAACTTGTACAAACAATATAAGATCAACTTAGCTGAAGTTTAGTGAGATGTTTTTTTTATTGATCGCTGCATTTTAATTGTTATTTTCGTGAATAAATTAACCTTTATTCTAATATTTTTTTATACATTAAAATATATTGCCATTGCTCAACTTTTATGCAGTTTTTTTTTATTATGTTTAGAACATGATACTTTACCATTTCATTACTGTTGAATACTTTGAAAACAATATAACAATTTTGTTTGTTAGGAATGTAATCTTGTACAAGACGACACCCTTTATTTGTTCTGATCCTTACTCAAAATATTTTTGTTATAAAATATTTAGATGGATTATTATCTCTAAAAAGTTTAATTTTTATTTATGAATGGAAAAACAAATGTATGTTATTGTCGAAACTAATATATTAATCATTATTTCATGTAAACTTTTATAATACCTGTTTTGGAGGGAAGATTGTTTTTAATAAATTCTGTTAATTTTTTCATAATTTGAAATTTTTGATTCTGTCATATTTATTATGTTAGTTTCACTGTCAAAATTCAGGTTTGATTACATTACAATATATCTCTTTTAAAATAACAAAAAATATACTCAAAACAGGATAAGTTCAAAATTTTTTGCCAATGTAAAAAAACTTGGCTTTAACAAAATTAACATATTTTGAAGTAATTTACAGAAAAAAAGATGTAAAAAAAAAACTATACACGCATTCAATTTCCGGCTAAGTAAAATGTCATATTTTTTTGAAAATTTTGATGTAAATCGTAGAAAAACATATGTGTATGTTTTACCAAATATTGAAAAAATTTTATTTAACCTCAGAAGCTTAAATGGCATAAAAACGAAGAACGTTTTGACTTCATTTTGGATTTAAACTATTTTGTTGTTTGAATTTAGAAATACATTCAAGACATTATAAAGTATTTTTTTTTTATGTTGTTTGAAGAAAAAAATCTTAGAAAAGCATTAAAATTAAATTAATTGTTATCACTAGGTTAAGATCAAAACACAAGTAATGTATTAATTTTGTTTATTTAGAAAGATCTTTTTGGGTATACAATATATAAACAATTTACAATCTTCGATGAATCTTATAACCTCTTTTTTTTAAATCTTCTAACATTATATATGTATTTCATCCATACTTTATTACTTCAAAAATGAATTTGACAAAATTTTTGTGCATAACAGGTATTTTATGTTTTACTTATAAACCTTTTTCCTTTTCGGTAAATGAGAACTGAACAACGAGCTTTTAAAAAAATCATTTTATCAAAAACATAAACAAAAAATACGTAAGAAAATCCTTACACTGATGAGAATGAAAAGAGATTTAAAGAATTTTCGAAATATCTATTTATTTTAAACAAGAGCTGATTGCATAGCACTAAATTTCAAGCCCTCCATTTTCAAACATTTTGTAAAAATTATTTAACTCGAGAAAGACTTACAGTTTATGATTAACATAATATATATATTTGACATATATCAATTTTCGATGTAAGACATTTTGATGCGATTATTGAATGAAAGTTTTAAACTAAAATGAAACATAATATTACAATAATTTATATATTATCTGTTAAAAATATCATATATTCGAGATGTTTCATTGTGAGTAAAATAAATTATAAAATCCAATGATAATCCATATCTAAAAATTCATAACAATTTACTTCTTTTATTGACTGTTCTATGAGTGCAGTTTTCTTGTTTTTTTATTAATTGAATGATAGCCGAACAAATTATTTTATATATTTCATCAATAAATTAGAAATTGATAAATCGACAAGTTTGAAAACTAGAAAATTAATATTCTTAGGGTTTCAGTTGTTTGCCAATAATAAAAATAATATTTATATTTAGTAAAAATAATATGTATGATATAATCAAAGGTGTTCTTATACCTTCAAAATCAAGATGGAAAAAATCCTACGTTATCTGAGTGGTTTGTGCTGGTTTTAACCTGTACACCGCGTTGAAAATCAAATTCCACGAATCCTGTGCGCGGCACAATTTCGGCGTTTTTTAATTTCTAAGTTTAAACGCGTATTTTGTTTAGAACCACTGATATTTGATTACACCACCAAGTAAACATGACATTCAAGTAATTTTCTGATAATAAATAATAGTCATTACTCTTAAGGAGACTCATTAAATAAAGGAGATAAACTAAACATTACGTAAAATACACAAAGGAATGCCACAGATCAGATCACAGGCGTTTGTGCTTCCCGCGAGGAACACGTTAAACTGACATAAAATTTTAGAATGGCAGTTTGCACATTTTCATAACAGCTTTACAAATCATTTTCTTTTGTGTTCATCTTATGTTCTATTAGAATCACTCGTGTGTCATAAAACACCTCCATTTAGGTTATGTTAAAACTGTGTAGGATAAGCATTCAATTTGTTGATTGATAAAACAGCATAGTTATTAACTATTGACAAGGATTTTTGAAGTTGTGGTGGTAAGTTCGTTTTCTCGCCAGGAATACTTGCCTTGCCACCTTGCCAAAGAATAAAGTAAACTCTTTCCATAACGGGGAAAAATACAATACTGGCAAGCTAGATTTTTTTTGTAACATAAATTGTTTATGAAAAAAAGTATCAAATTTTGCTCTCTTTGTTATGTTAGCATTTATTTTCTTACTTAATATCACCTTTTTTCGCTTTTTGAGTTTGATATCTAAAATATTTATAATTTTATTTTCAATAGATTAAATTTTCATTTTTATGAATGAAATATATACAAACTAAATATAACAATAACTGCCTCTGTTATTTTACCATCGAAGCTCAAATATATTATGCTACGATTAAATATGATTTATTTTATTTAAAAATAGTTTCACAAAAATTTTACTGCTACATAAAAAGAAAATAAAATGAAAGTTTCTTGGATACTTATGTTTGTTGAATTTATCTCATAACGATAGTTACTAAAACACTCCTATATAAAACACTAATTAGTTAAATAAAACACTCCTATAGCAGATATTTTTTTTTATCAAAACTTGCATCTTTGTATTTAATCATTTTATTTCCTTGCCATAGTTTAATATTTTAATATTGGCAAAATTAGATTTTGCTTCTCTTGGGATAGTGAAATTAATGAACTTCATGAGAAGGTTTTCAATCACTCATACTGAATGAAAAAAATATATTTTTGACATGTTTTGAGCTCTAATTTGTGGAACTTAATATTTGTGATGAAATTTACTTCATAAATTCCACTAACCCAATGTTACTATCGCAATTTAAGCCTTAAGCACCTTTATCCAGCTTAGTCGTTGACTGAATTATTTCTTTTAAAATCACGATGGTGTTACAAAATTTACTTATATTTAAACATAAAATCACGATGGTGTTACAAAATTTACTTATATTTAAACATAAAATCACGATGGTGTTACAAAATTTACTCATATTTAAACATAAAATCACGATGGTGTTACAAAATTTACTCATATTTAAACATAAAATCACGATAGTGTTACAAAATTTACTCATACTTAAACATAAAAAAAATACAACATATGAGAGTAGGTATAATTAGTTATTATATACCCTTAACAAATACTATCAGTATCAATAGATTACTCTGGACTCGCTAGTTTTTGAATCCATCAAAAGAAATTTGGAATAGAATAGCAATGGTCATTTTGAACACTCAACAAAAGCTTATAGACATCTATAGGCATTTTTTTAGCAGTGAGCCTGTTACGGGGCTTGAGTCGTGATAATGACATTGTATTGATGTTACTATTTTTTATTATATTGGGTGTACAAATTAGTTGGGTCCGTTTTTTTGTGTTCAAAAATGCATTTATTTCTAAACAAAATGAATGAACAGATCAATTTAAGTATTGTCCATCGCTGGCTACTACTTTTTCCCATCTCTCAGGCAATTTTCGAATTCCATCTCGATTTTGTGTTGCATCTGTCCATGCTTTGACGAAAAGGTTAAACAGCATTTATCATTTTATTTTGATCAGTCTTCTACTGACTGGGATATTGGTGAGCTTATACATTTACATTTAGCTCAAGATAGAGGATTTTGCTCTAGTGATCACCATTCGGGGTTCTTTATTTGAAACTTTGCATTGCCCGTAAGATTTTTTTACATCGGCACTGCTTTTAAATATTCTCAAATTGGCATTCTATATTTTGCAGTCCAATGCTACCTGCATTTTTGTTAAGAAATTACAATTTCAAGTCTGTGGGGTCATTTAAATAAAATTATTAACAAATTAGTGAATGTCCCCTATGGACTCATTACAAATAAAATTTTACAGAAATACATGCCATGCTGAGAAATTTCGCAGACACAAACATATCAACAGAACACGCCTCGCGTGTCTTGCGCACTGGCCGTATATTCGTATGGACATGCGAGGCGTGTCCTCAATATTGAATGTTTTAAGTAAATGTTTACAGCAAAATTGACCATTAGTTTTTAATTTTGTCCGTATTGTAAAAATATTCAGATTTTTATAAAACCCGTTAAAAATATGATTGGCTACAGAACTTAGATTGAATTGTTGTAAAAAAATAATTAAAATCACTTCATAGTTTTCTAAAATATCATTAATCTTTACCATTTGTCAAGGCTCTAGAAATTATCAATATATTTTACTTTTTGCCCAGGGTCTAGAACAGCCTTGGGTAAATTATGACCCACGGGCCATATACAGCAGGCCTTGTATTTTAATGTAACCCGCAAGGTATAACAAATTTTTATTTACATTGACATTTTTTTTGTTGTTTATACTAGATTAGGCAAAAAGTTTTGAAAGCAGTAATGAAAATACATTTTTTTTGGGGGGAAATCACTTTTATTGCTCAGTATAGTCTCCCATAAGATCAATACTTGGTCCAACGATCTTCCAACTTTGTTGTCCCATCACGGAAGTGACTTTCTGGAAGGCCTGCAAAATACTCCTCTACGACGGCTATAACCTCTTCGTTTGATGAAAAATGCTTTCCACGAAGGAATTTTTTGTGGTGTGAGAACAGCCAGAAGTCAGAGGGAGCTAAATCTGGCGAATAGGGTGGATGCTGCAACAATTCGTACCCCAATTCACTGATTTTCGCGATGGTTTTTTGAGCTGTGTGAGCAGGTGCATTGTCTTGATGAAAAATGATTTTTTTCTTCTGCAAACCGGGTCTTTTTTCACAATTTTTTTCATCCAACTGGTCCAAAAGGTTACAATAATAATCAGAGTTTATTGTCTTACCAGTTTGGAGATAATCAGTAAAATTCCTTTTGCATCCCAAAAAACTGACGCTAACACCTTCTTGGCCGATTTCTGGACACGAACTCGCTTCGGAGCCAAAGTGCCTGGTTCACACCACTCCTTAGCCTCTTGTTTTGATTCAGGATCATGGTGGTAGGCCCAAGTCTCATCCATAGTGATGAATCGACACAGAAAATCCTTTTTATCCTTTCGAAATTGCTCCAAATGTTGCTCAGAAAGTCGCATTCGAACGTGTTTTTGTTGCATTGTTAGCAAATGCGGCACCCATTGTGCACACAGTTTTTTGAAACCCAAAACTTCAGCCAAAATATGCCATGTTGTTCCATGTGAGATGCCTATGGTGTCAACTATCACATCCACAGTCGATCGATGATCTTCCAAAACCATATCCTGTATTTTTGCTATGATTTCTGGTGTTGATGCACTTTTTGGACGTCCTGAGCGTGGATCGTCTTCAACGCTTGTACGCACACGCTTTAACTCGGTAACATCGGTGAATGGTTGGAAATGAAGGAGAAGACTCTTTTAATACTTTCACCATCTTTGCATGGATCTCAGTAGCCGATAAACCTTCCAAAACAAAGAATTTAATCACTGCACGATATTCGGATTTTTCCATTGTTAAAAAATACACTGACAAGTCAACTTCAAATGGCTTGTAAACAAAGAATGAATTGACAGATCGAAATGAAATTTTGAGTACGCTCTTATGAAAGATGAAATATTAAAATGGCGTAGAAATTTTGGTTTTCTACTGCTCCATAGATGTCGCTTTCAAAACTTATTGACTAACCTAGTATAATTGTAAAACTTTTTTTAAATTAGATACCGTCGACCGAAAGATAATATTTTTTGCCCTGAGTCGCAATATAAGAGTGAATGTGTGAGTATGGATTATGTGACTTATGTAGCCGTGTGCCATGCATAGTCATTGACATTGCTATAAATTTGTATATATATATAAGTCGTACTCACCAATAAACTATCACTCTAACCCATACATTTTTTTGTTTTTAATTAAAAAAAAAAAATCATCTGTACCTAAAATCGTGTTTTATTTGACGGCCCGTTCTTATATTAAAAATCTTAATCCAACCTTTCAGCCAAAATATTTGCCTGGGCTTGACCTGGAGGCTATCAATATATTATGGCTTTATAATTTTTATTCACCATTCATGTTGGTATTAAAAATTAAAAAAATTACGCAGTTATATGATATATGATAAAGGGATCAATATAATTGTTTTATACGAATTTTTATTCATGCAGTATCTTTGTACCAATTATTTTATGCTCAAATACTAAGGTAAGATTTAAAATTTATATTTTTATTTTCTAATATTTTATTCTTGTTCCAAAATACATTGAAACCTTTATAAGGTATTTTTTTACAGATCAACCCATTAAAACTTTTCAAGTGTTTGATTTTTGATGCAGGTAGTTGAAGGAGTTTAATTGGTTGAAGTGTCCTGCAAAAGTGGAGTTTAAGTTGTGTCCTATGATGTTCATAAGCTCTGAATGGTCTGGTGTTGCGGTACATATTTGAATTATTGGTTGTGCCCTCTGATAATATACTACACTGAGGTCATCAGGTTCTTAGAGTGTTGCCAGCTATTTGAAGTGGATTGGGCAAACAGACCAGACAGACATTTGAAATGTAATACGCCTGTGATCTGAAATAGACTTCTTCGAAAGTATAGCAGTGTATTTGAAAGAATTCTTAAGTTCAATCTAGTTGAAAAATGTTCCATTGAAACATCAACACCCTTGGAGTAACCTTTGGTCGCTCTAAAGGCCAGATGGCTCCAGAAAAATAAATGTAAATCTTAAAAGAAGAGGGTAGTATTTGAAGTGCATATTCCAATCAGGATAAGAAAAGATTTTTTTTTAAGCGTAAAAATATCTTAAATGGGTTTCTCTGTATTGACTTAAGGCAGGTTGTATTTTAAAATGAAACAGTTTCACATAAATAATGGTAATTAATACTTGAATGGATTTAAAAGTGTTTTATTTTAATGATATAAACATTATACTCGTATTATAGTTTTGTGTTCCAGTATTTGAAATTTGTTTTTTTTAATTCAATGACATGAAAAAGAATATTTAACTGAAATTTCATAATGTAAGAAGGCAATTTTTTTAAATATAAAAAAAAATCCATGTTTTTCAATACAAGCCTTTTTGTGATTATTATTTTATTGGTTTTGTGGGTAATATTGTAGTATTTTTGACGAGATATAATTTAGTTTTGTCCTACATCTTTTTAATTTCCACTTTGAATAATTGAGTAGCAGATTTTTTTAGCAACAAAAGCTTGATATAAGAACTTTTGCTTTTCATATGAATGTCTTAAATTTATATTAAATTCATTAGAAAAGTTCTTTTTTATAATAGTTCCACGCCTAAGTTATATAACCCTTCTCTCCTTTTTCATTATACCTAGAACTACGGTACCCTTTAATTTGAATTCATTAATGGGAAAATAAGAGCTTATAAAAAAATCTACATATTTTTTAAAAGCTCCTATTTATACATATTGTGGTATATGAGTGTCAGAGTGAGCGTGGCCTTAGAGGCAGTAAGAGTGCGAGAGTGGCATTGTGCCGGTATACTGTATTTGGATACCTAGTGATAAACACTATTTGATAATTACCTCTCATTTTTATCCATATTCAACATTTATCATTCCCGATTCAAACTCCTTTCACAATACATATTATCATTTGACTAGATTAAAAAAATACAACTTTCTTTAAGTCCCAGTATATGAATATAATATACAGGAATTTTATGTTTCTTGTAAAATACATATATTTAAAAAAAAAAAGTTATAAAACATCAATTAAATGTGGAGTATTTTTCTTATCATTGAACTTTCTTTCAATATCTGTCCTAAAAATGATTCAATGTATCTTCATTTTGTAAATAAGAATAAACTTAAGAGTATTATGTTTTTTATAAAGTTAAGTGGCACCCTTATGTCCCTCATAATGATGATGATAAATGTGTCCTTATGTTTTTTATAAAGTTAAGCGGCACCCTTATGTCCCTCATAATGATGATGATAAATGTGTCCTTATGTTTTTTATAAAGTTAAGCGGCACCCTTATGTCCCTCATAATGATGATGATAAATGTGTCCTTATGTTTTTTATAAAGTTAAGCGGCACCCTTATGTCCCTCATAATGATGATGATAAATGTGTCCTTATGTTTTTTATAAAGTTAAGCGGCACCCTTATGTCCCTCATAATGATGATGATAAATGTGTCCTTATGTTTTTTATAAAGTTAAGCGGCACCCTTATGTCCCTCATAATGATGATGATAAATGTGCCCTGAGATCTTTTCTTACGTACCATTTAAAATTAAAATATTTGATTTTTCAAAATTTCTAAAATAAATATGTTTGAAATTATTGTTTTTTTTTAATTTTGAAAAAATATATTTTATTATCGATATTACAAATAGTTCTTAATTGAAAAATCAAGTTATGTCATCGGAAAGTTCATGATAATAATACTTTTTATGATCATAGATCACATTTTGTTAGAATTTGTTAATAAACTCTTGTATACTCCTAAATTCTTAGACAATTGAAATTGATATGTTTTATGTTTATTGCATGCAAGTTATGTTAGTTGGAAAAAGAAATCATTGTAATGAAAATGATAATATTTCTAACTGTTATTTATTATTGATAAATTAAATTTGATAGTAAAAAATGTTGAATACTATAAATCTATTGACATTTTTAATTTAAATAAATTAATATTTCATAACGTTAAATTATAAACCTAATCTCTCTCTTTTAAACTTTAAATTATTAATGTATACCATTTAAATTCATACAATGGCTTGTGATTATTATTTTTTCACTAATTTCAAATTGAATACATATGATAATTTATTCTGATTGTCATTTTGCATCTTGAGCTTAATATTTGTATATTTATTGCTTTGATGTGCATACAATACTGTTGTGATGTTAATTTCAGAATCCAAAACTAATTTTCCATACTGAGTCAAAGGGTGACAGGATCAATGTACATATTATATTTGTATTTTAAAATATTATATACGAGATTTTACCAAGCACTAAACTTTTTCAATAATTAGTTGGTGTACTTATTTATCAATTGTATATGTTTTCAATACAAAAGCACATTTTTTTATTTCCTTTAGTATATAAGAATAGAAAAATTCAATTGTCCAATTTATGATATGAATACAAAACGGTTAAGTTAGTTCTTCCAATGAAATGTTTTTGTACACTTTAATTATAAATTCTCTTAAATTATTGATTTCTCTCGATGCCTTTTATTCTTTATAATATTTTTCAAATTGATGGTGTTATAGTGATTTTAAAGACGGTTATTAAATATGTTCTTATAAGCGATATTTATAAAAAAAAATATGATAATTCTAGTTTGCAATTTTAATTTAAATTTATTTCCAATTTTAACTTATTTTGTACATTATTATAATTTAATTTTATCTAGATTCAATGTGTTTTTTTATTTTATATTTATTGACATTTCATCAAACAGACTTATGGATTAATATTTAGTTCATGAAAGTATTTTTTTCCAGCTAAATTGTCTAAAGGTGAATTCCTGTATTCCTTATTCTTATTAAATATATATTTCTGAACATTCATGGTGTTAACGATATTTTTACTGCGGTATGAAAATTATACGCATAAAATAAATCTTTAACTCTATTTGATCAGTAATTATGCCAGTTAAAACTTGATATTTTTTTTATAAATATATATTCAAAATATAAAGGAATAAATAGACTAGGGAAATTTGATGAGAATTTTTCTTGAGGATTACTCAAGAATAGAAAGTGACTCGATATTTTGCTCAACTGGTTGTATATATATTCCATAAATTCATAGTTTTCCATGATTTTTTGTATCACTGAATTTGCAAATTAATCTAAATTTAAAAAATGATTCAGAGTGGCTGCAGATAGGAAATTTGCTGCTGATAGAATGCTCATTTTGACATTGCCAAAATGGTTCGTAACTTTAGGGACTTTTTCTTTATACATGTTTTATTAACCGAGTTAGAATAGAATTTAAATTTACGATACTTCTACCGAGCTCTACCTATCCCTTATATATTTTAAACTTGATCTAGAAACTTCCGAATAGAAAATATCACCAAAAATATTCATTTTATAGTGCGCATGTTATTTGTTTGTTTGATTTATTCTATTTATGCTTTTCTAATATTATTTTTTTTTTGTTTCAAACCTTTTACAAAAAAAATATAATTCATAAATATTTAACGAGTATTACGATATATGATATGTATGTCTTTTGAAATATCTAAAAATATTCTTTTTTATACATATTTTTACTTTTGTAATCACAAGTTCTATGTATGGGAGAATTAGATTAAAATGACGATGTGATAACATAAATGATTCTGAAGGCAGTAGCATATCCAAGTTTGTTTGATGAAAACATGTTAAATGTTAAGTAAATAAAGTAAATGTTCTAGTGCAATAATCTTTACATACAATGTAATGTATTTATTGCATACAATATATTGGTGTGGTGCAAGTGCCGTGGAAACAATATGTTTCAAGATTATTATAACCAGTACCAGATATATTGTTTTGATATAGGTATGTGTAACATGAATGTAAATTATTTGAGTGTCTCTCTCTGCTTGGTGTTTTAATTTACAATTTTAAAAGCATAATATTTGTATATAGTATAAATATATTATAAAGTAAGCAGCAAGCTGGCCTTGCCTTGCAGATATTATCTCACAAATTGTAACATACATAATATATAATAATGTGCTTATTATATTTTATGTTTGGTGTATTGTTGAATTTATAATCTTAACTCGAATACAGGAAATGTATGGAGAAATATATGTCTTTTTATTATTCAAACCCACCGTGTCAAGTTAAAACACATCATACGCAGGTGATATATGATGAAGGAGCATTTGATCACTCCCTGTATCTGCGGGCTATTCTAGGGAAATGTTTGGAGAAATATGTCTTTTTATTATTCAAACCCACCGTGTCAAATTAAAACACATCATACGCAGGTGATAAATGATGGAGCATTTGAACACTCCTTGTATCTGCGGGCTATTCTAGGGAAATGTTTGGAGAAATATGTCTTTATTATTCAAACCCACCGTGTCAAGTTAAAACACATCATAAGCAGGTGATAAATGATGTAGGAGCATTTGATCACTCCCTGTATCTGCGGGCTATTCTAGGAAAATGTATGGAGAAATATGTCTTTTTATTATTCAAACCCACCGTGTCAAGTTAAAACACATATGCAGGTGATAAATGATGAAGGAGCATTTGATCACTCCCTGTATCTGCGGGCTATTCTAAGGAAATGTTTTTGTTTTCTATACATAAGATTTTAATCAATCATAAATAAATATTCTTTATCTTTTGGGGTTGATATAACTTGGTACAAATATCTTGATAGTAAATTGTCAATCCTGATATAAAATTTATCATGTAGAGTAAAAAATAGTATGGGTTTCTTGGGCATGTAGACAGAATGTGATGAAAA
This sequence comes from Odontocerum albicorne, assembly GCA_949825065.1. NCBI lineage: Eukaryota > Metazoa > Arthropoda > Insecta > Trichoptera > Odontoceridae > Odontocerum > Odontocerum albicorne. Next base: position 5,580,192 of record OX463845.1, read on the forward strand.
GTTGAAGCACAAATGGAAGGCCGAGAATGTAGTTTTGGATCGAGTGAATGTAATTTTGAAAGGAAATGTTAGGAGTCAGAGAAACTGAAGGAGTTGTATGAGGAGATATATATGAATGATAGAAAAGTGTGGCACTCTGTTCTCTTTCTATTGTGTGACAGGGAAACAGCGTGATATTATGTGTGTATAAATATCTTGTAAAAATATTCACCATGAAAGATTCAAAGCGGAGTGAAAAATGATTTTTTGTACCTTTTCGAGACAATGTGTAAATGGAAAAAAGCCTAGTCTCGAAAGTGTTGACAATCTCTCAATTTTTTGGTTTAAACATCAAAGAATTAAAAAATATGTATATCCGAAGGTAGAGTCAAGCAGTTCCTGTTATAGATAAAATTCAATCTAAAAATTGGAATTCTCTAATAAAATGTATAGAAAAAATGAGTAGAGGGATTTAATAAATACAAAATACTTCTTCAAATCTTCCTCGAACTATTAAATTTTAGAAGACGGAAGCTTTTTATTTTATTAAACTGAATTTTTATTTACAACTTTTTTGTACATTTTCTACAACTTTAAACATGTTGGCTTATCAATTTAAAACATACATTTTTAAAAATCTTTTCACACCAGTTCATATTGTACAGTAATCCTTCGGCATGCAGTTGTGTTATTAACACGTACGATAACTGACAGCGAGTTACGCACCTTCTGTAGTGGTTTTAAATCCTGAAGGCTCGATTAACGGGCCCAAAGACGAAAGTGTTCCATCCTTATCACATTTTTAAACACATAAATTACCAATATGTTGAGGAGTAACATACATATTAATTAATTGATTTCAGGACCATCTTGAATAAAAATTATTTGAGAATGAAGTGTAGCGAATCTGATTTGCTAACATATGTTATATTTCCTTTTTTTTTTTAACAAAATAATTCAAGTTTTCTGACACAGCCTCTAGGTAATAAATTCACAAGGAACCTACACATGTTTAGAATGTTTATTGGTCCCACATTTGTTACATTATATTAAATTAAAATAGATCTTAATAATAAATTGCATTAACAACCATTTTTGTTAAATTAATTGGTCAAATTATCTATCTACTTGCTCTGAAATAGTTTTTGGTGAAGTCCACGCTTGTTTTGGTGTATTATTCTCATCGAAGACCTCTAATGCTTTTTTGCTATTTTGTACAAACTCCATAAGACCTCTACTCATATAGTATGGCCGAGTTATTCCATCATTTCTTTCGCAATCTTCACAAAAACAAATGAAAATTGTATCTATTGCCATCTGAAAACAGTAAAATAATTTCTGTAAAAGTAAATCTATTAATATTTGGGTTTACTTATTTTCTATAAAATTTTGCTGAATGAAAAATACAGTACATATTTTAATTCAGAAGATTCAAAAGAAAAAAAACAATAAATAATGAAAGTTTAACTATTAGCATTCAATATTGATGAAAATGGTTTTGATATGTAAATTTTAACATTCACCATAGGTGAGAGTTTTAAATAATGCCTCAGTGTTTTCTGAGAAAGGCCCATAATACTTATCATCCTGCATAATTATTTTGATTTTATTTGTTTACATGACCAGTAATTGTATAAATGCATACTTTATGAAAAATAAGCAATTAAAGGCAATTTAAAGTTGACACTTAATTTATAAGGATCTGGGTTTGTTAGCTTTCATTTGTCGTGTCCCCAGTAAACTAGGCTTTTGCCTGTATATTGTTAAGGATACATAAACATGGAAAGATAAATTGATGCTTTTTGCCGATTGCTGACTTTCATCAACTTGATAAGTAGTGGGGCTCAATTACATGCATGTATTACGCGAATCAAACCCCGCATACTTCGATAAACTAAAAGTCCATCCCACTATACTAACCACACCACATTCAAGAGTTCACACAAACTTTTACAAGTCATCCCTCGTGCAAACCCAAGTACTCAAACTCCTGTCGCAATAACAACCACACTCTGATCTTAATCATAATAATCTTGAAATCACGGAATATTTTATTATGATATAAAGCTATACAAGTAATCTATTCATCTGACACTGGTGTATACTCCTCTTCATATATAGAAATTCACAGCCATTATTCAAGAAGAAGTTATCTATTTGGTTGTAGACTGTACAATCTGGCACGCTTACAACCAACCGTTGTAGACAATACAATCTGGCACCCTTACAACCAACTGTTGAAGACTACAATTTGGCATGCTTACAACTAACCAGAAAGATATAAGTTATTATCTTGGGGTGTTTTTATTATATTTTCTTACCTCATATACTGTCATAAAGCAGTGCGAAGTAAGATAAGCTACCAGACCAGCTATACTCAGGGGCACCCACATGTGTTGTACACCTTCTTTTTTCTAAAAAAAAAACCAAACCTTTACTATTTACATGATTGATTCGGTAATATATAGTTTAGTAACATCTTGGTTCATGAAGATTCCTATCGGAAGATCAGTTCCCAGACTTGAGCTAATATAGCCTCGCTTCGAGGTTTCCATCAATAAGTTGTAACAGAGACCTTCTGTGACCTATGAGACTGTTGCTGTCTTTTGATTTTTTTACTAGTTATAAACAAATTCAGAGGAAGTTTACTCACCTTACTTAACCCTTCCCTTACGGTGCTAAAATTGAAACGCGCGCTCCGGTGTTGGGTAGTGAGTACGCGATCAAAAATTAGCGATTTTAAATCGGAAAAATAAGAACATTCATAGATAATCCCCTTAATTAATTATAATTGAAGTTAAAAATTATAATAATTGAGATTTATTTGCTGAAAACATTAAAAAACCATCTGGCAACGCTCACGGAACGGGCGTACGTCTAATCTATTAGCAAGCCCAGAAGCAACTGCGGCGCGGAGCGGTATAGTGGCTTACCCCGGTGTGGCTTACGCTTGCGACGATTGAGACAATTGAGCTCCTCGCAATTCAGTGGAGTATGCAAGAGTGAGATGCGAATATAGTGTCGCGCTTCCCGCATACTCTTCACCTATTGTCAAGACACAAGGTCGAGGCACTCACAGCGTTTAAATGCGAATTTGTTTCCGATCTTCACAAAATACCCCCGATATAGTCGATAAACTCTGATTATTATTAATATTATTTTTTAAATCAATGCGTAAATATATTATGGAGGAATACCTAAAATCTTAACCTTGTATTTATTATATTTATAGAGATATTGATGGTTATTAGAAGCAACGTGTAGAAGATACCCAACACAGGGAAGGAAAGGTTAAAAAAGTTTTAAAAATTTGGAGCATAAACAAGCAGAATTTTCACCAGCATGCCACCAGTTGCTATTTTTTTTTGTTTTTTTAACAAGAATTAATTTAACAAGATCAAAGTCATAATTCTGAAAATTATGTGAAAAAATTATCTTGATATTTGAGGGGAAAAGTAGGAGTACTGGTTTCAAACCGTCGACCTTCTGCACAGAAATCAACCATGAAACCTCATTCCTCAATCCACCGATGAAGAAGGTAATTTTTATAGGGTTTAATATAAAGATGTGTTGATTAAAGGTGGTAATAAAATTTACAATAATGGTGGTAGAAAAATTGAAAATCTCACCTGTACTAGCTCAATTCCTACAAGTAGAGTGGCCATCACTACAAAGGCCTTCCCTAGGAAAAGAATGAAATCTCCAACAGAATTAATAGCTGCTACCCTGAGGGCGTTACTTGTGAGGAGTCTGAAGGCTTGCTGGCCTGCTTGGCAAAATCCATAACTGAAAATAGCTGGAAGGAAAAGTATTTATCTATTGTACAAAATTTGATACTTTGATTATGGTTATATAACATATGATACATGATATGATTGCTTCCAATAACTGTATTTTATTTTAAAGTTCAATAGTTAATATATCGATTGGAAATTTTAGTGACAAAGGGAATATTAATATTTACAACAGAGAAATTATTACATAAACATTATTGGGGTAAAGGCAAAGAGGACAGTGTGCCAAAAAGTTTCTATCATGATATACGTACTTCACCTTTTCTAGATTCATACATCTTGTATCGGACGTATGCCGTCACCCTTGTGTGTGTATGTGGTATAATGATATAGACAATGCTGTGTAGATCTGGAGGCAAATTCACCTAAATACTCGTAGATATAAACTGTGTATGAACTCTGTTATAATAATATAAACTTCATGTATGTTATGAATGTACGCTGTTTTGCTCTTAATAATATGTTGTATATTTAAATGTCTGATATAAGAAACACTGTTAAATTGTTTATATTTCAAAATGTATGTAATATGTCGAAATATTCCTTCAGGAAAGAAGGAATATTTTATGTCTGTTTGAACCCGGACGCAAACGCGACCGTAATGTAACTGCTCGATATGAGCGGTGGCCGCCACAGTAAATCCCTGACCAGACGTCCTAAGCAGACCGAAAGTCCCGAAAATTGCGGGACGCGAGGGCTTACTGTGGCCGGTTAACCGTTCATGTAAGGCCCCAAATCTGCTGAAAATATACTACTTCTCTTCACTGGACTGACTTCGTGTTTTACTTCTTCACCCTTCTCCAAGATCTACAGAGGAATCTCTAATCTTCAACTGACTTCGCTCCATCTCTTCGTTTTCGCCGGAATTATCGTCCCGAGTCCGTCCCTGGAACCGATCTGGGCAGCGCGCTGAATACCCGGAAACAAGCTCCGCCCACAAGTTCAGAGGCGCATTGACGCAAAGAATATTTCGCCGGAAATTAATTTAATTAAATTTGGTGATTTACGCTTTGACTCCGCGAACTGGATTCTTCACGCACTGCAGCAACCATCCGCCTATTCTACAGTCTTTGTACCTGTCTGGTACACATCTTATTCAGTTTCTTTGCTTCTCTTATTCCTACTTTCAGAATTTCATTCACTTGGTCCATTCATACTTTATTATATTTTGGCCCTTCTCTTACATGACAACCACTCATGTTTGCATCGTAGATTTGTTAAGTCAGTCCTTAACCCGTATTAACAAGTCATTATTTAGTTCACCCTTAAATGCACTGGAAAGTTTTGTAAGTTTTTTTGCTAAGTACATAGATCAGCCAATTGTGACTTGACCTTCGAGTTGAAAGGGTATTTTGTGTTCTGGATTGAATGCATGAATTCTAGTGTCATAATTTTGTTTTTTTTACCAATATACTCGTATTTAAAATGGTGGAAGAGTAACCATAACAAACATTTTTTACGCTGTTTGATGCCGTATGAATTTCATATATTTTTTGCTGTTGTTGCCACAAAAAATATTTGCGATGTTTATGGTAAAAAACTAAATGTGCCTCCATGTCAACAATGGTTTAAAAAGTTTCGGTTAGGAAATTTGTGTCTTGTTGAAGAGCCCTGTAGTAGTTGGCCCATAAGATCAGAGGATGCAGTGTTAATAGCAAAATTCAAATAAAAAATTAAAGATTCAACAGTTGTCTAATAAATGACAGTGTATGTTACAGTACCCGGCGGTAAGTAATATACATCGGGCTTAAGAAAGAGACTGTCGGCCATAATCGGGTAACTTTGGCTTTGTAGAGCGTCGTCTCTGTCATTCATACACGTGTTCCGTCGCGATTTGCCAGTCATTGTCAAGCGTTGTAAAGACAGAAACGACGCTCTACAAAGCCAAAGTTAGGCGATTATAGCAGACAGTCTCTTTTTTAAGCCCGATGTGTATTATTTACCGCCGTGTTTATCAGTGCAAGAATATATTTGGGTACCACATGATCTTACCAAAGAAAATAAAGTGGTTCAGGTACTGATAACAGGTGTACATCATTTCAGATAAAACTTTCTACTGACATTTTTTTATACATATTGTTACAGGTAACGAAAAATGCATCCTATATGACAACAGAAAACGTAGAAATAAGTCTGGCTTGACTATAGGGTCTTTCGAATTGAGCGATTGGATAAAACACAGATGGCATCGCGAACTTGTCTGGGTCTTGTGTCATTTGAGAAGTGTAATGTATGGCATTTATAAAAATAGTCGTATACAATACAACAACGTGTTCAAATTGTTGAATTGTTTTATGTATTATAATCTCCGGAGACGGTGATGTTAATTGGCCACCGAGATCATGTGATCTGACACCGTTGGACTATTTTCTCTGGGGTTACGTGAATAGCCAGGTCTATAATAATGACCCCCGATCAATTCTTGAGCTCAAGGACGAAATTATTCGCGTTATTGATGAGTTTGAACCGCAATTATGCCAAAATGTCATCGAACATTTTGACAAAAGAGTTGACATCTGTGGAACTGCAAGAGGTGGATATTTGGCGGATATTGTTTTTTGTGTTTAAATATCATACATTATACTTCAATGGCCAATAAAAAGTTTTTTGAAATCGTTTTTTGAAATCAAAGCAAATCAAGAATTTAAAAAAATTTAATAAAAAAACCGCTCAATTTGAAAGACCCTATATATGAAAGTTATTACTCTGTGTTTGGTGGAATTGTAAAGGAATCGGTTTGCTATGAAATATTAAAACCATGTATTTCAAACCTCAATTGTGATAACTTGAATCAGATTTTAATCAAGACTAGCAAAAAAATCCGAGCTTATTTGGGAAGTTCTACCTCACCACCCATACTCACCAGATATTGTGTCATCTGACTATCACCTATTCAGGGTTTTGGATTTATTTTAAATAATTATCCTTTTAGAAATGTGAACTATGTTAAAATAAAACCCTTTTTTTCCTCAAAACAAAACAATATTTATAAAAGAGGAATTCTTTGTCTGCTTGATATGTTAGATGGTAGAATAGCATTAATAATGATAGAAACTATATAATTTGATAGTGATTAAAATCTCCCTCTCTTATTAGATTTTTAGCCCGCTACTAAAAAATGCTGGAACTTTCCTGTTATTCTCATTACATTTATTATTCTAACATACATTCAATTACATTTATTATTCTAACATACATCGACATTTTCACAAATTCTTCCAAACGCACATATTTCCACTGAATTGGCTATGATTTTTTATTAGTTTGGACTAAAACACTTATGAACAATCATTTTAGCAGATCTTGATATTGGTTTGAAATTATGTCTTTGTGTCGCACTAATTTTCTTTCCTATTACAACTCGCTATTCAATGTCTCTTTCCATATTTTCATCATCTGAGAACATATTACCAAATTGCACATTTTTTAACTTGTTCTAAGATAATTATTAAAAACACCAAACCCTTATGTGTGGGAGTGGCAGATGTAACAGAAAGGACAAACTGTGAAATAATTTACGACCAGGGGGTTGGGCAACAAGCATGTGCAGTCTGGGTTGGGCCTAAGGTAATAAAACCATGAAGAGGGTTAACATGCTCCGTTTAGGGTGGGTATAATTTTTCAAGGACAAAAAGAACAAGCTTTGCTAATTTAATTAAAAATATTTTTTAGCAAAATTGGCTTCATCTAAAAAAGGTGTATCATTGTGTCATAATTACTTTGATTTATATTATATTTATCAAAATTGCCCTTTTATATATTGTCAAAAATACAGGTGATACTCGTAGCATGCCTAATTATAATTAAAGGCTTTTAAATAATGTATATGTGAGTAATAAATTAATTGTGTTATTTTTTTTTTAAATGAAGGTGTTTTTTGTAAAAAAAGTTATTTGAATTTCATATAATTTAGGAAGTTATATTTGAAAGATTCTGTTATCTGTCGTATGATGGAAAAATGAAAAGAGATATTTAACGACAAGTTGTGATAGGAAACAACGTTAATGGGGGGTATTAATAGACAAACTGCAACCAATAACTGTCAAGATCTACCAAAATGACAATTCACAACAGCAACATTACTATATAGAAGAGAAATGTGGGTGTGGAAAATTAATGAAAAGAGCACAATTGATGTAGTGGAAATGTGTCTACCGAGGAGAATATGAATGACATAATAAGATGCATTTATTAAATATTAATGTGAACTAAAGACCGATGTGCTAAAGTGTGAAAAAGAGTATGACGAATTAGGTATGTTGTATAGATGTGTGAGGAAAGGCTGAGTAAAAATATTTACAATGCAAATGTGAATGGGAGTCATAGTAGAGAAATACTGTGAAATGGGAATGGAATTTTTAACGAAAGGTTAGAGAAACTGGAGCAACACTATGTGAAGATATTTTTTTCTATTTAGAAATTTTATAGAAAATTATTTTTAAAACTCAAGCCTTTTATGAAACACTATACTTACCAGTTTCAATGTATGCATTTCGTGACAAATACTGAAGAAATTTTTCAAAACAATACAAGCAGCATTGACAGCAGTTAAATATGCACTCAGCAATCCGATTTGTTGACCCCTTCAACTTCTTTTGCACTATTGAGAGAATAGTCCTCAGCATCTGAACAATAGCGATCAGTAGCGACCCAAAGGCTACAGTTCCCAAATGGAATCGAACAAGATTCCCAAAGGATTTTACAGTTGGGGAGCACCCCAAACTTTTTTTATTCCTGAAATCAACAATAATATTTGTGAAACTTGTGGTATAAGAATTTTAAGCAAAAACAATTTATTCACTCAGTAACATTAACTTTATTACCTAGGATGGATCTTAGCTGCCTGCAAGATCTCTTCAGTAGCATTCCTTCTTCAATTGGTTATAGTGCTTTTATTGCGTGGAGCGGCACTCCACCACCTTTTTTACGGTATACAAAAAGCTTGACAAGAAGTCAGCTCCGGCACCTTTTTTTTTTAAAAAAAAGTACTGTCAGTGCTTTTTTGCGGTGGCGCTCCATCACCTTTTTATGGTTTACAAAAAGCTTGACAAGAAGTGAGCTCCGGCACCTTTTCTTTTAAAAAAAAGCACTGGTTATACCCAATATGTGATAGTCTCTGTCACACCATCCAGCCACATCTCTGAACTCTTGTACACTGCATCAGATCGCTGAACAAAGCCTTCCTTGCAAGGTTAGTGTTCTGCATGCGGTATAGGTGCCCAAACTAGCACAGTCATAGTCGATACAATATTTACAAGTCTTGCTACACTAGCTTCGCTATATAGTTTTTTAATATTCCTCTCATTGTTTGCTAGTGCCATTAATTTTAGTTTAACACTGGCATTTATATTGTGCTATATAAAATGGTTTAAACATTTTGAAAGAACAATTGATCAAGTGAAAAAAACTGATATTTTAAATGAATTTTTTAAAATTGTTTAAATGGAATAAATTCGGGACAGTTTAGAAAATAAAGACAGAGAATGTGAGTGTGTTAAAATTACCTTGTAAAAAACCAAGTAGCGACAGCCCCTGCGATGACCATGTGCTGACATCCAATTATAAACTGAGTAAACCAAAACAGGGCGAACAGATTATACCACCTGCAAACCTTTAAATTAAACGTTTTATTTATTATTAGTTATCAATTTTAATTATTCGTTCAAATGAAAGATTTGAAATTAACATAGTCACAACTCGAAATAGATTTTTTCCAACGTTTAAATATTTTAAAATCGGAAAAATATTAATATATCTGTCCTAAAAACAACATGGTACAAAAATATTAGTCAGAAATCCCAGGGGTAAACCATTCATTATTCAATATATTGGTTTTTTTATTTTTAGACCTTTTATTGTTACAAAATGTGTCTATTCAGTGATTTGATTGTTCCCAAGTATATAACAAACTGAGAATTTATTTCATTGTATTAATTGGTTATTCTCTTTACTACAAAAATAAGTAAAATTCATAATAATACAAAATGGGGTTTCATTGTTATTAAGTCTAAAGCTTATATTCGTTCAGTTAATGGACAGCAAACATCGCTTAATGCATAACATTTTTTTTTTATTAAACATGGTTTTTTTTCTGCCATCTAACAAGACTAAATGCCTGTTCTGAGATCCACAGTATCTTTTCCTTGTTGAGGTAGACGGAGAGCACAGAGTGTCAAACTTACCTATCATGATATCCTTCTTTCTCATCCTCCACATCCTTACATCTTCTTAAATAGTTTGTTCTGTTTCTCTTACTCCATACCTTTCTTTCTTTCAAAATATCATTCACTCGGTCTAACAATATTTTTGTCAGTCATCCTGTACCATTATTTCATTCATGTCTGCATTGTAAATTTATGCAGTCTGTCACCCACCCTCTCAACATGTCAAAATCACCTTAACATGCTTATTTTCATTTTACGCAGCATATCAATTTAAGGCCTACATTCATCCTTACTTATTACATTGAGAACTCTTCATTTTTTAAATTTCACTTTAATTCAACAGTAGATGTTTTAATCCTTATATTATATATAAGTTGTCCTTTCAAAATGATAAAACTATGAATTTGAGCTTACTTTCATTGTGATGTCTTTTCTGTAGTGAAAACTTTCATTTCCTTCTAAGGTTAAAAATCCAGCACTCTCAACCCACAGGCTAAAGTAAATCCATAGTCCAACTGTTGCTGTCAGAGCAATGAAGGTCTGAAAACATATGAGAATTTATAAGTTTATGAAAAATTAATAAAATACATAAAGTTTAGTTTTCTTTGCTATAAAAATATATTAATTTTGTCTATTTCATGATATTTATTTCCAAAATGGAGGAAAGTGACGAAATCAACTATTCTTTCTTAATTTTCAGTATGATCTAAGTATTTATCTATTTGCATATATCTCAATATAGGTATACATCAGAGCTGCTCAATATGAAAAATCTGAAACTGTATAGTCTAATGGCACTATGGACGGAGTCGCGTGTGCTAACAGGGAAACCTAGGCATCTGTTAAGGGCACCATGCCAAATGGGGAGCCCAAAGATTCATAAATAAATGATACAAAGATAATTAAGATGAATGGAAGAATGCCTTCCCTTCAATTCATATTTCATATCTTATGATAACCACGACTGTTCAATGCTAAAACTTAGCAAACTAATAATTAACAAAAAAAATTATATCCGTTTGCCCTTATTTTATTTATTCACTACATTAACAAAACTGTTTCGTGAAACAAAATTTTTATTATTGATACAATCAAAAACATATCCATGCTAAAAGAAAACATATAAAATGCATTATCAATAGAATTAGACACAACAGTGAATATGGACTTCAATGACGGGTGGACTTCAGTGTAGATATGTTTGTGGAGATGAAAGCAAAACTTAAACTATAGCGGTTTGTTGTGTGGCTTGAAATGCATTATTATCCAAGGTCATCATCCGAAACGGAAAGGGTAAGCATTTTGTAATTACATATTGGGAGAGGATGAGGGACACAAGTTAGAGTTGTCGTTGTCTAGAGGTGTCGTCTGTACCAAGGGTCTCCAAACTTTTTAGCCTAAGGGCCACACTGACTCTTCCACTAAGTCCCGAGGGCCAAGACCTAGCTAGCTCATCATACCAACATACTGTAAATTTTACAATGTAATCAAAATAAACTATGACGGGCCGGATACCGGGCATATCCGGCCTGCGGTAGCAGGCCGTAATTTGGAGTCCCCCGGTCTATACAAATGTGGCACTGACTATGAATAAAGTCAAATTAAGATTTCAAAACAATGATAAAATATCACTCTTATTATTTTCACCACAGGGATTTAAGATAAAAAAATAGCTTTAAAAGGAAATAATTGAACAATTAACACAAGAGCTACAGGAAAATGACCATAAACGGCAGCGAGATTGCTCGGGTTTTACAGGTCGATATAGACGACCACCATTTTTGGCAAAAATCATCATCAGCGACGAGGCACATTTCGATTTGGCTGGCTTTGTTAAACAGAATAGCCGCTATTGGGGCACTGAAAATCCTCAATTGATACACCAACGACCATTACAAGTAAGACAAAACAATTTAAAATATGTACCAAAGGTGTATCGGACGTATGCCGTCACCCTTGTGTGTGTATGTGGTATGATGAGACAGACAATGTTGTGTGTAGATCTGGAGGCAAATTTGCCCTTATACTTGTATACGTATATGTGAAAAGACATTGCTTTAATTCTATAATATGTATCATGTCATTGTAATGTTCTTATATCTTATATGTTTTATATGTAAATGTTTGCTATTCACTGTAATATGTATTTGAATCCGAATGAGCTCGCGACCGCAGCGGAAATTGTGTTGCGGCCGAGCCATCGAGACTAGGCCAAAAGGCGGTCAGTCTAAGCGGCCCCCCGAGCCCCGAACGTGGTTTTACCTCGCGGCTGGCGGGCGCTTACTCTGACCGACTTTCCGTTAATATAGAGCCCTAAAATATACCAAATATACTTCTATACTACTTCTCTACGAATCTACAACTGTGTTTGACTTCTCCTGAACTCCTTCGATCTTCTACAGAGGAATCTCTCCAAGACCATCTTCACTTCTCCGGAACCATCGTCACCGTTACGCCACTGGAGCTACTTCGAGCGGCCATCTTGGATACCACGTATAGGCTCCGCCCAGAGCAGTGACCAAGCCCCGCCCCTAGACAGTGGCGTAGCGCGAACGGAATAAATCGCCACCAATTAATATTTTGGTGATTGACGATTTTAAGCCGCGAGCTGAATTCTTCGAGATTGTGCGGCGACCAACAACCTATCGTACAGTCTTTGTACCTGTCCGGTACAAAAGGTTTAATAAATGTTATTTTCAAATAATGTCAAGTATTGTATTAAATAGTGTAACAATTTCTAATTACCACAACGGGCTCGACCAAAAGCAAGGGCATAGTAGCAATAGCTTTCCCAGCCTCCTTGAAGAGCTGAATCACCAAGGAGATCCTCTTCCTCATGACCAGCAGAACCAGGAGAACAATCACAGTGACCACTGTGGCTATGATGGCGTACACCAGATAGCTGTACATCTTTCTTGTGCTTAGCTGATCCTCAGATTCTTTTGATTCTAATAGCTGCTTTTCAGTAGCCCACATAACCCTATGAAGATATAAGCATAATTAAAAAAAATGTTATACTTGAGAAAATGTAGGATGGTTTCTGTGACGTTTGAAATGTCATGTCTCAAAGGGATGGGGTAAAATCGTTTTTTTTTTACAAATCGAATAGTTTTTTTATAAATCGAAAAATTATTTTTCTCTAAACTGACGTTTCAATTCCAAATTTTCATTATACTGACTTACTAATGAATTGTATGATTTGTATATATCTTTAAATAGGCACTGACATCCACTATGAATTAATACTAATTACGAACATTTAATTTTAGGTATAAAAAAATCGAAAATCCAATTATCGAATACCCCATCCCTAGCCAATGCAGACTAATGTAGTGACTTTTGACGAACGTCGCCAAATATTATTTTATTTTAACAAACTGACATATTTTTGCTAATTTGTAACAAGATGTATTAATTTGTCATTATTGTTAGTTTTATGTAATTTATTTACCTAAATAACTTGCTATTTATTAGAATCGAGGCTTATATAAAAGTTGATAAAATAATTAAAATTACTGGACGTCGTTACAAAGTTGTATTGAGACAAATTGGTGAACTGTCACAGGGACCATGCTACAATTTCTCAAGTATAAATATGAACATATATTTAATGTTAAATAACAAGATTCTCAGATTTTGTTCATTGATCGTATAAACTGAAAATGCATTTTACAGTGACATAATGGGGAACAGTTGTCCTCTACTAGGAACAAACATCATGTTTTTTCAAGCTTTTCTTAATTTTTTCATGCCTTGTCACAATCTTTTTACATACAATACATAATTCCAAAAATGTCTGTTGTTTTTGCTTACACTCACAGTAAAATCTACTTGAAATTTGAAACAGTAAAACTAGTACTGATACTGGTTTTTTAGAATATTTTAGCTTTAAACTAAATAATCAATATTTTAAATAAATTTATTAATTGAGCTCATTTATTATATAATAAATTTTGTTATATCCATACTATATATGGTAAGTGACATTGTTGAAAAAATTTTAAAATTACAGTGAACCGGAATTCACGTTTTCCCACTATTTGCGTTCAATTTTTACAATCCCGTTTTATTTTAATACATTTAGTACCCGATTTAATGTTTTTATTTCCCGCAATTTACGTTTGAACTATTAAAAATGCAAATCAATTTATAAACATATTTAATTAAATGCGCGACGATTTAAAATATTTGAAATGAATATTAGGAAACAGAAATATGTTGTTTTTATTTATAGACACGTGTGCACCTGCAGCGCTCATGGTCAAGGTTACATGAGTCGTGTAATACGATGCAATTGGTGGGAAATTTAGCGAATCAGAGGCAGGCAAACTGTATATGTATTTGGTCAATCTATGCTTGTGTTTTAAACGTGTCGGTCGTGTACATACAATTTCAATTGTCGTGTATTTCGTGTGTCAATTTACATTTTTTTCATTTCTTTTAATTTTTCGTTGAATCCCTTCAAATAATGTCTCAGCAAAGAAAGACATTATCGATTCAAGAGAAAACGAAAATTCTCGAAAAAGTTAATAAACATGTTAGTTCACGTGTTTCGCTCGCGCGTGATTTGGGGATACCCATTACAACTTTGGCTACGATAATAAAAAATCGTGAATCGATTGAAAAAAGTTTTTATATTTGCGTGATTATCTAAATAAAAAGTAATTTTCAATTTTACTTTTTTTTCTAGCCCCGAATCTACGTTTTCCCTCCAATTACGGTTTTTTTAATCAGTCCCTTCAAAAACGTAAAAACGGGGTTTCACTGTAATATGATTTATTAAAAAAAAAAAAACACTGAAATGCTTCAACAGGTTTTGCCTTATGCAGTTGAGCTTCCACCTTATTTCCTTACAACACTTATGTGTTGTATAAAAATAAGGTGGAAGCTAGTGCAAGAGGGCAGAGATTTTGAGCCTTGTCCCTAGGTGTAGAAGACCATTGTTACACCGTTGATATTTTAATAACATTAAATTATCACACTTGAAAATAAAAACATGCATGTTAAACTCTCAAAAGTTTAATAACAGTATAATAAACTTTATGACAGGCTATTAGATAAATTGAAAAGGTATTTTACTTCGTCAGACCTGAATTTATGTGCAAAGAAAGATACTTTCTCTGGACTAATATTTTTTGTTTATTAATCAACAATGACAAATGATTTGTCAGTTAGAAGAAAGTTGTTTATTGAAATTTGTTTTCTTAGTAAAAAATGCTCTATTTTACATTATAAAAGTTTTTTACATACGAAAAGTTGATATAAATTCAATATATGAGGCGTATCCAGAAAGTAAGTGTACTGAGGCTCTCACGACCGGATGGATTTTATTTTCGACATGTTGGCTACACTTCCGTGTAGCCTGACCCTTCCCCTCCGCAACGAGACCGGTTTGAGGTCAGTACGTTGAGAAGTGTCGACGCGACAACACGTTTCGTGAAAAATGTCAAACCAATCTCCCGCCAAGTGTGATATTTTGTAAAAAGGTCAGAGTTTTTGAGGCGCTGCAAACTCCATGGAGATGAATTTCTCCGCTCCATCGTTACTGGAGATGAAACTTGGGTTGCACACTACACGCCTGAAACCAAAAGGCAGTCTCAACAGTGGCGTCACACCTCTTCACCCTCCGCCAAAAAGTTCAAAACCACAATTTCAGCCAAGAAAATCATGGCATCCGTGTTTTGGAACTGTCAAGGCATAATTTTAATTGAATATATGCCTCAAAGGGAGACCATCAACTCTGCAAGATACTGTGAGACCCTAAAAAAATTACGGAGGGCGACTCAGAACAAGAGGAGAGGCATGCTGACAAAGGGAGTCTGTCTGCTGCACGACAATGCCAGACCACACACGGCCAACGCCACGAAGGAACTGCTCACCTCGTTTAAATGGGATGTCCTGAACCATCCCGCGCATTCCCCTGACCTAGCACCTTCAGATTACTATCTCTTTACCTCCCTGAAACTGCACATGGGTGGAAAAAGGTTTACAACCCACGAGGAGAAGTGGAGAAGTGGACGGAGGGGTTGGCGGGAAACTACTTCGAGGAAGGCATCAAAAAGTTGATACCCCGCTTCACCACCTGCATTGAGAGGAATGGCGACTATGTCGAAAAATAGCTTACATATGTACTACGGTAACCACGTAATTGTTTTGTTTAAATAAAAAAAATTGTAGCCTACAAAAATTCAGTACACTTAGTTTCTGGATATGCCTCGTACATAGAGTTTGAAGATCCTAATGTTAGAGAGTAAAAAATATTTAATAAGAATTAAATTTATTTATCACTGGAGTTTCTAAGTAAAATATTATTTTTCCACTAATGATAGCGCATTTTAGTAACTCTGAAAGAGTCAATTGTCTGCCACGAGTTGGCCCTGAATTTATTCGAGGGTAGAATGCACTGTCAGATTTATTTCCTTATTCCTTTCAATTATTTTTTATGAGATAACGAGAATCTTTGAGTGAACTATCCTCAATCGAACCCACATGTGGGGAACTAGAAATTAAAAAACGTATATATTTCTTACCACAAGAAAACTGTACCAATAACAGTGGTTAATGCAACTCCTATTAAGATGATCCATATTACAACTCCAACAACAAATCTGAACAGTATCAATATGATATATATTTCTTACCACAAGAAAACTGTACCAATAATAGTGGTTAATGCAACTCCTATTAAGATGATCCATATTACAACTCCAACAACAAATCTGAACAGTATCAATATGATATATATTTCTTACCACAAGAAAACTGTACCAATAATAGTGGTTAATGCAACTCCTATTAAGATGATCCATATTACAACTCCAACAACAAATCTGAACAGTATCAATATTATCACAGAGAAACCTGGAAAGCAAAAATAAAAATGATAATTTTTATCTGATTTTCTTTCCCATTACTTGACACTGGCGTATAGTCTGGTTGGAAGAGATTGCCACCTGGCAATACGCCCGCTAGATTGAATTTGCAATAAGAGTGTTAAATAAATAAATAAATATACTCCTTCACATATAGGAATTCACAGCCATTATTCAAGAAGAATTAGATATACTTTCTGATGAGAACTTCCGTGGTCTAGTCGGTACAACAAATGACTTTCAGCTTGGGTGTTTAGGGTTCGGTTCCCGATGGTACCCAAAAAATTGCTTCCATTTTGATTTTTCACATGAGCTATTTTAAAATGTTTGAATTATTATACTTTCAATTTATAAACCATAGCCTGGCGGGTTTATTGCCATGTTATCTACAAACAACATCTACAAACAAACCAGAAAAATTGTAAAGAGCCCTTTAGTGAAAAACAAATAGCTACATTGTTTTTTAATTTTTGGGAACTAAACAAGTTGAAAGACAGTCATCTATCTTACCAACTAGAACACTGAGATCATCTTTTAGTTGGTTGGAAGGAATTATTAAATAGCTATAACCCCACTAGATTGTACTATTTATAATATCATAAGTATAATACTTCTACAATATATCTAAATATTGACATTTTTACTTCAATCCATTACACATTAAGTTTAATAAAAAGGTCACAAGAATGATGGGAAAAATATAATAAAAAAATTATATGAACTAGACGCTTGCTGTGCGAATAATGCTTGAATAACTTGAATTTTGTGCGGAGATTTTTGGGATTACAAAGACATAAATAATAAATATTGGTCATATTTATCTTCAAAAATTATACTTTATTAAATATTTTTCTAACAAACAAAATTCAAAAATTCTCTACATTGATAACCTTGTTTCAGAACAATTGACTTCTTCTGGATTGTGATATGAATTATTACCACAAATAGGTCGATAAAACCCTATTCCAGGTTCTGCAGGTAAGATTCTAAGGTTCTGGATTGGAGTTATAGAGGTTGCGCATCTTGATAATAATGGGACATATTAGATTCTATTACACTTGCGTGAATATTATTTTCTTTTGTGGCTTTTGATGTAGCAAAAATATTTATCCAAATCTGGGCGATGTTAAAAATTAATCCTGGTGAAATAGCATAACTAGGAAACCCAGATGGAGAACCCTGACACTGGATGAAAGAGAGTAGAAGATGTTCTTAGAGAAGGCCCATTCAAGGAGGGAATCCTCCTATTTTTAAGTATTTTCTCTCATACTTCTGTCAGAATTTGATTGTGACATATTTTTTTTGTTCTTCAAAAACTTTTATACCTTCATACTACTAAAATAAATTTTCTTCATTAATTTTTTCTACCCTGCTGACTATCTCAGTACTCTCTTCTTCTTCTTCTTCCCAGGGTCATATCAGGTCTCCCCAACATTGAATATCACCTGAGAGTAGACATCTTTGTCCCCGGCAGCCCGAAAAAGATCTCCAACGCTCCTTATACCAGTCCAATCACATATGTTGCGGAGCCAGGAGATTTGCCTCCTGTCAACACCTCTTTGACCCTATATTTTGCCTTGGATGATCAGGTGCAGTAATTTGTACTTTGCTCCTCTAAGTACATGACCTAAATAGGACACCTTTCGGATTTTAATTTTAGTCAGCAACTCTCTATCAACTTTGGCTCTTTGAAGAACCCTCATGTTGCTGACCATATCCATCCAGGGTATCTGTAGCATTCTCTGGTGCATCCACATTTCGAATGCTTCCAGTCGGTTCATACTACCAACTTTGAGGGTCCATGATTCCACTCCATGCAATAACACTGACCAAACGTAGCATTTGACTAACCGTTGTCGAAGTTTCAAGTTTAAATGATCATCGCAGAATATTGTAATATTAAAATTATTATAATATTACAGTACTCCCTTATATAAAAATATTAAAATGAAAATATCTTTACCAAAAGCTATAAGACAAAGATAGACTATCTCTCTCCAACAGAGATGCAAGTCTTCAGAAGCTTCCTGAAAGAAGTTGGAGATACCAGTTTTGGATAAAAATTGGGTCGCAACCTTTTCACTTCTACTCGGAAGGCATCTGTTGAAAAATTCACGTCTGAAAAATAATAAATTAAAATTATAACACATTGTTAAGCTGGGTAGTAAGGCAGAATGCTTAAACTGAAGCCACTTCTATTTAAATCAATTTGAGTTCGTTTTTTTAACGGAAATTCTTAAGTTGCATTTTATAAATTTATTTGGCATGAATTTTCGAACTTTCTTACCATGACATACTTCATATCATACATTTCCTATTGTTTTTCATAATATTCACCACTTTCCTTCTTTCTAAATTTTATTTACTTGGTCCGATCATACTTTTCTTGCCTTCTTTTACACTCTTATATTTTCTTTGTACATTTGTTTAGTTAGCCTTTTATCATCTATTTGTTCAGCAAGTTTAAACTATGTCAATGATTTCTTTTTAATCCTACTTAACACATCAGTCTTAAGCATTCATTAATTCTTAATATAAAAACTATATTTTTTTCCTAGCATACATTGACACATAATATATTTTTCAAAGTGCAAGCATTTCCACCACAATAACCCGGCCCCTTTCATTAATTTATTACTTTTACGTTTCACTTCCATACATCAATGTTGGCACTAATATGCTGTTGTGCACAATTATTGACAGATCTCTATATTGCTTTGTTAAATACATATGTATTTTTGTTCCCCATTGATCTCTATATTGCTTTGTTAGATGTATATGTATTTTTGTTCCCCATTGATCTCTATATTGCTTTGTTCGAGTATATGTATTTTTGTTCCCCGTTGATCTCTACTCGTATATTGCTTTGTTACTCGTAGATGTATATGTATTTTTGTTCCCTATTGATCTCTATATTTCTTTGTTAGATGTATATATATTTTTGTTCCCCATTGATCTCTATGTTTCTTTGTTACATGTATATGTATTTTTATTCCCCATTGATCTCTATATTGCTTTGTTAGATGTATATGTATTTTTGTTCCCCATTGATCTCTATGTTTCTTTGTTACATGTATATGTATTTTTGTTCCCCATTGATCTCTATATTGCTTTGTTAGATGTATATGTATTTTTGTTCCCTATTGATCTCTATATTTCTTTGTTAGATGTATATATATTTTTGTTCCCCATTGATCTCTATGTTTCTTTGTTACATGTATATGTATTTTTATTCCCCATTGATCTCTATATTGCTTTGTTAGATGTATATGTATTTTTGTTCCCCATTGATCTCTATGTTTCTTTGTTACATGTATATGTATTTTTGTTCCCCATTGATCTCTATATTGCTTTGTTAGATGTATATGTATTTTTGTTCCCTATTGATCTCTATATTTCTTTGTTAGATGTATATGTATTTTTGTTCCCCATTGATCTCTATGTTTCTTTGTTACATGTATATGTATTTTTCTTCCCCATTGATCTTTATATTGGTTTTTTAGATGTATATTTCACCATTTCACTGTTTGTCCGGCTGATGAGAATGTGCAACGGAGGTTTGTTTTTATGTAATCGAAAATCGGAAAGAAGTATCGATTTTTTCATGCTAAATATCCTCAGTGAGATACAGGCAAAAGCCTAGTTTATTGGGGACACGACAAATGAAAGGCAACAAACTCAGATCCATTAAAATTGTATGTCCAAATTAAATTACCTGTTGTTTTTTCGCAAATTGTGTATATTTCTTATCATGTATAAATAAAAAAATTTAAAAAAATAAAAATGTATTTTTGTTCCCCATTGATTTCTATATTGCTTTGTTAGAGTATATGTATTTATGTTCCCCATTGACTACCAGAAATCTCTATTTATGTGAAAACTCATATTGTTGAAATTGATGAAATTTTATGAGGGAAATTGTTATTTATTTGGGTCAGAAGTTCATTTTATTCATAGCAAGGAAAAAATCATTCGAATTTCATTGATTTTATTCACTCTAATTATTCTTATTTGTTATAATTCACTCACACATTTTTCTATTATTTTGGCATATTTTACTGTAATCAACAACTTAAAGACAATTTGTATAAACAAATTAATATTTTTTTGTGCATACATTTACAATAAATTGATACACAGATTATATTTTTATACTCACAATCCAATATTTTCACAGCTTTCAACGCATGTCCGTCTAATTTGACTGCTTTGGGATGAATCTTGTCCATTAACAACCAAGTATCTAAAATTATTTGTACAATTAATACAAATTGAAACAAAAAATACAGTTTGATATTCCATAAATAAAATATAATGATATTCGTACCGCATCTTGAATGAGACTGTCACAGCTCAGATAATATATTTTAGAGATAACTGTACAGAGTGGAGCATGAATTTTGTTACAAAAATTAATTTAAATGCATACATATCAGAAAGAGGAGAGCGTCAGACTTTTTTATCGCGGCACACATCTTACGCCTTTGCTGCATTCATACGCTTTCTCGTACAGCTCCTATGATTCCTCTGAATTTTACATCTCCTTCTTTCAAAATATCATACACTTGATCCAACCATATTTTTCTTGGCATTCCTCTACCACGCCTCCCACTCACATTTGTTTGTACTGTATATATATTTTGTAAGTCTTTCTTCATTCATTCAATCCACATGTCCAAACCATCTCAGAGTGATCTTCATCTCACTCAACGTATCAACCTTAAGTTCAGATTCAACCATAATCACTTCATTTTGTATTCTGTCATACGTAGCCACCCCATGTAGTCTTCTAAGTTCACACATTTCTACAACATTTATTCGGCTTTGTCATTGTGTCAGTTTTCAATCTTCACAATGACACAATGTCAGTTTTCAATCTTATTCGGCTCCTTTCAATTTTCTAAGTGCACACATTTCTACAGCATTTATTCGGTCTTATTCAGCTCGCTTCAATCTTCAAAGTGCACACATTTCTACAGCATTTATTCGGTCTTATTCAGCTCCCTTCAATCTTCAAAGTGCACACATTTCTACAGCATTTATTCGATCTTATTCAGCTCCCTTCAATCTTCAAAGTGCACACATTTCTACAGCATTTATTTGATCTTATTCAGCTCCCTTCAATCTTAAAAGTGCACACATTTCTACAGCATTTATTCGGTCTTATTCAGCTCCCTTCAACCTTCAAAGTGCACACATTTCTACAGCATTTATTCGACTTTTGTTGCTACAATTTTCAGGGATTTTCCATAGCCCTAATAAGACAGTTTTCCTTGTTAAGGTCAAAATGGGTTTCGTCCAACGTAAACAAACAATAAATTTGAAACCTCCTCCACAAATTGTAACAATTTTTGGCAAAATTTTAGAACTGGTAAGTCGCCTGAATTGAGCTTATGGGCCAGTTGAATGTCGTAAGGGAATAAATTAACTCTTTGTACATTATGCGGTACACACTCCTTCGACTGATGCCAATGTCCAATGACAATTGCCTGCTTGAAATCGTCGGACCATTTTAAATGGCGGCAGCTACTGCGACGATGTTATTAGTTTTCTGAGATTTCCAGTCTCGTTCGTAGGACTTCCTCTGGTTATTTCCTGTCTTGTTGAATTTCTTCGCAATCCACATTATGGTCCAACTGCTCGTAACATTCTATCATTTCTCAATGCGCGTTTTATTGTACTAGAATCAGGGGCTTTCATTCAAAATACAGTTGAACCACCATTATTCGTTCTGCATCTGAATGGCTCTCCATTATTAAAATTTGAATGTATTATAATTATTCTGAACACAAAAGTAAAACAGTTATGTAAATTTATTTTTGTAGCAAGATTCGTGCCCCAAAATATTATTGTATTGAATAAATCAAAATTGTTAAAAAAATATTTCTCTGATTTTTTGAACTTGTATAAATTCCAAAACATTTTTTTTGTCTATTTTCAAAGTCATATAAAAAATGTCAATATCAGTTTGCGATGTAAAATTATAATAGAATAACATTAAAAATAAATGTGATTCATATTAATCGTATTTCAGGAAAGAGCTTCATAAAGATTTGTGAAGATTTTTAATGATAAAAAATCATTCATTTTCATAAATTATGTTACGAAAATATTCATAACATACACTATGTTACGAAAATTTATTAAAAAAAATATTTAAAAAACGTACTATTCACTGAAAAGCGAGGCTTTGCCTTGTTCAGTCGAGTTTCCAATTTATTCCCATACGACACTGAGCTTACATTTTGCAAGATGGGACAGAGTATGTCTTGCCCCCAAGCGTAGAAGACTCTCGCTATGCCACTGACCAAATTATGATGCTGTGATACAATATTATACAAAATCTGTCCAAAAAGAAATCGATTTTTTGTGTTTCTAAATAACTGATTTATTTACAATTTCAACAAAACCTTTCAAAGTACCGTCATCCCTTCATGTTTCTCGAAGTTATCAATTCTCGAAGCATCTTGGAATGCGTTCCGAAAGTTCTTCTAGGATGTTTGAAATAAAAGGCTTTTCGGGTTGATTTAAATAATAAAAATCATCTATTCGATGGCTAATTTCTCCGAAATCAATCAATGATTCTTCGAAAGTTTTTCTCGGATGTTTGAAATCAAAGGCTTTTCGGGATGATTTAAATAATAAAAATCATCTACTATATTCGATGGCTAATTTCTCCGAAATCAACCAATGATTCTTCGAAAGTTCTTATCGGATGTTTGAAATCAAAGGCTTTTCGGGATGATTTAAATAATAAAAATCATGTATTCGATGGCTAATTTCTCTGAAATCAATCAATGATTCTTCAAAAGTTCTTCTCGGATGTTTGAAATCAAAGGCTTTTCGGGATGATTTAAATAATAAAAATCATCTATTCGACGGCTAATTTCTCCGAAAACAATCAATGATTCTTCGAAAGTTTTTCTCGGATGTTTGAAATTAAAGGCTTTTCGTGATGATTTAAATAATAAAAATCATATATTCGATGGCTAATTTCTCCGAAATCAATCAATGATTTTTCGAAAGTTCTTCTCGGATGTTTGAAATCAAAGGCTTTTCGTGATGATTTAAATAATAAAAATTATATATTCGATGGCTAATTTCTCCGAAATCAATCAATGATTCTTCGAAGGTTTTTCTCGGACGTTTGAAATTAAAGGCTTTTCGGGATGATTTAAATAATAAAAATCATATATTCGATGGCTAATTTCTCCGAAATCAATCAATGATTCTTCGAAAGTTTTTCTCGGATGTTTGAAATTAAAGGCTTTTCGTGATGATTTAAATAATAAAAATCATCTATTCGACGGCTAATTTCTCCGAAAACAAGCAATGATTCTTCGAAAGTTTTTCTCGGATGTTTGAAATTAAAGGCTTTTCGTGATGATTTAAATAATAAAAATCATATATTCGATGGCTAATTTCTCCGAAATCAATCATTCATTTAATTATTTTGAGTTTACAATTTTTTTCAGAGGGGTGAGTTATGAATACATTTTTATTTTACTTATTAATTGGGAAAACATTTAGCTGTTACTTTTTATAGGACATATCCTCCCTTTTGCAGCTGCTTTGAGGTCCACCTTCTTCTGTGTTTGTTCGTCCACAAATATTGGCACAGTCATCGTATCCGTTGAGTATCCTGTTTATGTCCCCATAGTAGATGCAATAACCCACCATCGCGAGCTGCAAAATTATCAAAAATCAAATTGTCGAAGAACAAACACGCGAACTACAGATCAGATTTATATTTGAGGTCACAACTGACCACAGAAAACCTTATAATCTAGATCAGTGTTCCCCAACCAGTGGTCCGCGGCCCGGTGCCGGGCCGCAGAGACTTTCCGCCGGGCCGCAAACAATATGTCAAATTTCAAGAAATTCGCCATGCAAAAATATTAAATATAGGATTTTTTCGCTTGCACGTTGACTTGTATTTTTAGTAATTGTTAAACAAATATAATTGGTATGATAATGCGACACGATGGTCGCTGGTTTTCTCAGAATGGACAGTCATAAATCTTCTCAGATACACTTAGGGAGAACGGAAATATTTGCTCTTGGATAGTGAACTCGGATGCAAAACCCTACCTAAATATATTTCCAAGAATTTCATAATATATAATTGTTTTCATTTTGGAATGGACCGGTGAGAGTAACATTACATACAAGTAAAATAATGTCAGAGACAGCACTGCAACCAAGAATATCCAATATATTAGCAAAGATGCAACAGCAGGTTTCGCATTAGTTTGTTGAAAAAACCCCATTGTTTTTGTTAAATTTTAATTGTATCAGACAATGTTACGATTAAAATTGTTTAACTGTTATATGTATATTTGTTAATTATAGTTACATACTCGTATGCCCAGCTGTCACAATATAAGATTAAAAAAATATTAAATAAAAAAACCATTTTTATTTCAGTATTAGTGGTCCGCGAAATTTTTTTTTCTTTTTTTACCGCTCCACATGTCTAAAAAGGTTGGGGAACACTGATCTAGATCACAAACTGCAATATGACTTTCACATGTTAGATCAAAATATTTATATGTTGCATAACAGCGGTGCAATTGGAGAGTTCTAGAATATTTTGTTATTATCCTGAACATCTGAAAAAGATAATCAAAATAATTGATTTATTATTTTCTTATGCATTCAAAACATCTGTGGAATTATGTGATCTCGAATGTATAACGGACTATTTTTATTTAAAAAAAAAACATTAAAAAGTGCTAACTAAGAACCAGGGGCGGCTGGTCTAGAGGTGCGCTGGTGCGCTGAACCGGAGAAATAATTCGCAATAATTAAATTATATATTCGTAAACATGACTACCAAAAATGTTAAATATTTGTATAGATTATGTATAAGATGTATATAAGAATACTGACAAATGGGACGAGTATTTTTATTTAAGTAAAAATAAAATTTAAAAAATATTCCTTTCAAATTGACCGGCCAAGTTTGCCAATACTACCGGAGCGATCTCCAATACGCACCAGACGGAAACGCTAATTCATATATGGCAGACAGAGACATAGTAAACCGTGAGACAACGATATTTCATATTCGTCCAGCGTCTAGAGGTGCGTTGGTGCTCAGCGCACCAGCGCACCTCGGTACTGGCCGCCGCTGCTAAGGAATTCGAAATGTATACTTCACAAAGTTCAGCCAATTTAAATAAGTATGGAACGTTTTATGTTTCAATTAGTTGCGGGGAAACAACTAATCTACTGGCCGCATTCACTAACTTTCTATCCTTACACTCAATTTAAACATATTTATTTTGTAATATTTTTAATCTGTCAATAATAGTGGGTTTGGGTCCCGAGTTAGAGCACCTTTTAGGAGAGTTTACTATTTATAAGGCGCTATATAAATTGTCAGTTTATTACGTAATTCGTCTTTTCCCAGATCAAATACTTGACTCAATAAATAAATGTATCAGATTCCAATTTATCAAACAAAAATAAATGAACTAATATGTCCTAGCAAAGACCATACGAAATAATAAAATAAATGAACTAATATGTCCTAGCAAAGACCATACGAAATAATAAAATAAATGAACTAATATGTCCTAGCAAAGACCATACGAAATAATAAAATAAATGAACTAATATGTCCTAGCAAAGACCATACGAAATAATAAAATAAATGAACTAATATGTCCTAGCAAAGACCATACGAAATAATAAAATCGGTCATTATTTTCGGAATAACCTAATAGTTTCGTGGTCCAATCAAATACAGTGGTATTATGTCGAAAATCGGGAGTAGATTGTGATGAAAAAAAAAACGCAATTTCTTAATCATTTTATTCAGGTTACATATACAATGAATCACAATTGAAGAATATCAGGGGGATATATTTAATGGGTGGAACATCATAGTGACCTCGTTCCTCCCTTGTGCAAATGTATCTAAGGAATTTTGACCTTATGTACCCGTAATATACTCATTTTGGTGAAAAATATATCTTTATCTCTTTTCAATTGGGAGTGTAGAAGCAAAGGCGACACGTGGTCAGATAAAATATATTTCAGATACATAAACTGTAACTAATTGTCCTAACATAAACTATAACTAACTCTCGCACTTCACTTATCACTTGGGTTGGGAGCTTTTATAAGAACGTATTAAACAACGATGAAATACTACCTTGATTAAAAAGTTTTAGGATCGGCCACCGTGTGGTGCTGTCAGTCACCCGATTGGAATTCTTTTTTTTGTTAGGTTACCACATCTATCATTGACACTTCCCTTCAAATGTCAGCGTCATAGCTTGACATTTGTAAAAGTTACGCTGTACTGAGTACATCTACCTTTGTGCGTGTTTTCGATTTTTTACAAGTTTGAAAATGGCATCAACTGTGCATCAACGAGTTTGCATTAAATTTTGTGTGAAAACGGATTTAACGGTCCGCAGACCTTGGAAATGTTGGAGAAGTGTTTTTCGGTGGTACGAACGCTTCAGAAGTGGTCGTGAGTCGGTCGAGGATGACGAACGCAGTGACAGTCGAAACCCGATGTAAACATCGATAAAATTAAAGAAATGTTGGCCGAAAACTGCAAATTGACCATTAGAGAGCTGGCAGAGGACCTGAACATCGCTTATGGATCCGCTCAAGACATTTCGGTTAGTGATTTGGGCCTCAGACGTGTCGCAGCAAAACTGGTGCCGAAAGACCTCAATTTCATGCAATAAAAAGACCGCGTTGAAATCGCGAAATACATGATTTCCATGAGTTTTTGACCAAAAACAACACGATTACTATACAGCAGCCTTCGAATTAACCTGATCTGGCTCCCTGCGACTTTTTCCTGTTCAACCGACTTAAAAAACCGCTTCGCGGAACGCGTTACAACATCCGAGAGGATGTCATGAAAAAATCGAAGACGGCTCTGATGGACATACCGAAAATTGAGTACCAGCGGTGTTTCGAGGATTGGATCAAGCGCTGGCGTAAGTGCGTTGCAGTCGATGGGGGAGTACTTTGAAGGGTACCATATCGATTTTGATGAATAAACTTGTATTTTCGATTTTATGAATAAAGTCCTAAAACTTTTTGATCAAGGTAGTATTTAATTTTAGAAATCTTAAATGACTGACATGCACAATGTTATATTTATATAATTATATCGGACGTATGCGTCACCCTAAAATATGATAGATGGAAATTCTTGTTATATTAGGTCCTTACATATGAAATTGGCGTTTTGCCGTACTGGCAACTTTGATCTCAAATATCTTCTCTTTGGTTAGGAATTCCAAATTCAAATTTATACAGCTTTACTCAAGTATTTGTGTTTCGAAAATTATTATTCATTTGTTTTTTCCTCAATTGTTTTTTTTCTTTGCGTCACTCAGTTTACAAAATGGAAAACTTGAAATATCGCGTTATTTACGAGTACGAGTTCCACCGTGGCACCAGTGCTGCAGAAACGGCTCGAAGGATTTATGATGTGTATGGCGACGGTGCCGCAAAAGAAAACACAGTGCGTTTTTGGTTCCAACGTTTTCGTTCTGGAAATTTCGACCTGCAGAACAAGCCCCGTGGAGAAAGTTGATAATGAAGAATTGAAGGCTATTGTGGAAGCGGATCCATCGCAAACCACGTCCGAGTTAGCTGCAGGCTGCGGTGTTAGTGATAAAACTGTTTTAATCCACTTGAAGCAAATTGGGAAGGTGAAAAAGCTCGAAAGGTGGGTACCTCACGAATTGAGTGAAGCAAATCAACAAACGCGCGTTGACTGCTGCGTTGCATTACTCAACCGGCACAATAATGAAGGGATTTTGAATCGAATCATTACCTGTGATGAAAAGTGGATCCTGTATGATAATCGGAAGCGCTCATCGCAATGGCTGAACCCTGCCGAACCAGCCAAACCATGCCCCAAGCGAAAATTGACTCCAAAAAAGTTACTTGTGAGCGTTTGGTGGACTAGTGCTGGTGTCGTTCACTACAGCTTTCTTAAATCTGGCCAGACGATTACGGCAGATGTCTATTGTCAGCAACTGCAAACCATGATGGAAAAGCTAGCTGCTAAACAACCGAGGCTGGTTAATCGCTCTAGGCCACTGCTGCTTCATGGTAACGCTAGACCACACACTGCACAACAGACGGCTACCAAATTAGAAGAGCTTCAATTGGAATGTCTAAGACATCCACCGTACTCTCCGGACCTTGCCCCGACAGATTACTATTTTTTTCGAAATTTGGATAACTTCTTGCAAGGGAAAAAATTCAACTCCGATGGGGCAGTCCAAACCGACTTCAAAGATTTTATTGATTCCCGTCCGAATGGTTTTTTTAGTAAAGGGATCGATGAACTACCTATGAGATGGCAAAAGTGCATAGATAGCAATGGTACATACTTTGATTAAATAAATATATTATATTAAAAAAAAATCTACTTTATGTTCCTCCCAAACAAAACGCCAATTTCATATGTAAGGACCTAATATTTGATATATTTTGATATTTTTATTGATATACGAGTATTTGTTTGGTTTTGTATGATATATTTATGTTTGTTTGGGTCCGTGCGTTGTCGGGACCGCAATGGAAATATAGACTTGAATGAATGAATCCGAGTTCTTTAATTTTTAATAAATTTTTAAACGTACGCATTTTACTGCGTCATCGATCTTTTGTCAGTGATTTGAGGGAATACCTTTTCCACTGTTGTGTCATCTGTGTGATTGTGTTATTTATATGCGTATACTTATAATAAGTAAATATAGACTTATGGACGGTCGTCGAGACTATATCGCTGGCTAGCCGACCTCTGCATTGCGCAAACTCCCGAAAATTGTGGTATTTTGCGAGGTGTGAGCGTAGGCAGTGGCGGAAAATGGCGCTTGTGATGAGCGATCGACCGTTCATAAGACGGGTCCCTTTCAAAATAAATATATTATTCTCAGTACACTCTACCTACTGTGTTTTACTTGAGACCTACTACCACATACCTGCCATAAGAGGAATCTCTTCACCCAGTGGGGGGAAGACTCCTCCTCTTATTAAGGTAGTGACCTTCTCTCATCGATCTACGCCATTGGAATTGACCCGAATTCTCCGAGCATTGCGCAGCAGCCATTTGCCTATGATACGCTTCTTTGTTCCGGTGCCGTTCAATAATTATAGTTTATGGATCCTGAGAGTTGATCCTATGGTTCATTTTATGGACAATAAGCGTCAATCACACAACAGTGGTCTATAAATGTGTTTTCCTTGTCATTCGGTTCAATGTGCAGGTTACGATGCATAAGCGAGTTTTTCACGATACTAAAATTGCTCCATTTTTCATATGGCATGTTTACTGCACTTACTACACTTTATCATGTTATCCTTATCTGAACTTCCGGGTGCATGGTGCCAGTATAAAATACCTAGGTCGTTAGCATACCATTCGAGGATTGTGTTTTATATATTTTTCTAATTACAACATACGTATTCCAAGTTCTGTTTATTTTGTGTAACTGGTGAGAGACAAGCTATGGAAAACGTTGAATTAAAATGGTGTTGAATGTAAACTTATACGTGGTATTACGTCATTACACGCCGAAAGTAGAGCATATTAGAGTGGATCGTAAGAGACAAGCTATAGAAAACTGGTAATAGACAAGCTATGGAAAACTGGTAATAGACAAGCTATGTAAAATGTTGAATGAAAACTAATAAGTGGTATTGCGTTATTATACGCCGAAAGTAGAACATGTATTAGAGTGAATGGTGCATTGGCTGAATGGTTTAATATTTCGAAAGGGGTAAAGCAAGGATGCGTTTTATCACCCTGGTTGTTCAATAATTACATAGATTCCTGTGTGAAGGAACTACGGAGGTAAATTGGTGGCATACAAATGTTGATTAGGAACGTGTGTGGATTGCTGTATGCAGATGAAATGGTAATATTGGTGGAGAGTGAAGATGAATTGCAAAGTTTGATTTGAGAATTAATGTTGCAAAATTCAAAGTACCTGTGATAGAAAAGAGTGAAAAAAAAATTAAATACGATGTATGGGTTAATGTTAATGTTGAGGAATTCGACTATTCGGGTAGTATTTTCTCAGATAAGGAAGAATTTAGAGATATATCGAATGGCTTGTAGCGAGAAGGAACGAAGTTAATGACAGTTTCAAAATCTGCTAAGATACACAATAATATTTTGGTGCCAACTTTTTTAACCTGGCGAGTTTATTGCCATGTGGAAATCTCTTCCAATCAACCAGAAAGCTGTTTTTATAGGCCCTAAGTGTTAACCAGACTGGAATCCTATTTTAAAAAATCTGGGTTCCAGCGGGGATCGAACCCGCAACCTCCGGATCGGCAGACAAGTGTCTTACCACCAAGCCACGGAGGTCGCCCTTTGATGTGCAGAGAAGTAAACAGGACGTGGAAAATGACTGATAAGAGTCAAATAAATGCTGTTGAAATGCGTGCATTGAGAATAATACATGAAGTGACAGAACACGGAATTAAGTGATAAGGGGTGAATATGAACTTAAGGCTGGTGTGTTAAGTAAGCTGAAGACGAGTACGTTGATATGGTTTGGGCACGTGGAAATAATGAATGGAGAAAGACTAACAAAACAGATATATAATGCAAATATGAGTGGAAGGCGTGTGAAAGGAAGACCAAGGAAAGTATGGTTGGATCAAGTAAATTATATTCTGAAAGAAGAAAACGTAGAAAGTCAGAGAAATCGTAGAAGTTGCATGAAAAGATGTTTAGACATAGAAGAGGCTAAGGATTTGTATCGAGATAGGAAAGTTTGACTCTCTGTTCTCATTGCCTACCCCGACAGGGAAATGGCATGTATGTATGTGTATGAGAATGCATTATTTTTTTTCTGTCTGGAATCGTGTTTGTTAAATTTAACACGCTAAAGCTTCTGCGAGTCATTCCATAACATATTTATGTTAATGCATATTACTGATATACTCGTACATTTACAATGTATCCATATTTTGAAGGCCACATTTTATTGATATGGTATATAATTGCTACTTTCCCGGAAAATCTCACTTAATGGTGTTCGATTCCGATGAATATGAAATGTCACAGATAGTGATGTCATTAATGCATTACTTTAAAATAAATATTCAATCATTTTTTACTTATCCAATTATATTATCTATTGTCCCCTGAAATTGAATGTTCGGACAAGGTAGCAGTAATCGATTATGTCACATTAAATCGAAATAGGCACCATATATAAATCAACATGACATGGGGCGAACCTGGGGGCTTAACGCCCGGACCAGTGAAAAATGGCGCCACTTGTTTTTTTTTTATTAAACAAAGTAAATTATTGTACAAACATTTCTCAAGGCTATACTTATGTACAAATTTATCACTTAACTAATCTAAATTATATGTTATAATTTATGAACTTAATCTTATTTTCTTACATATCATTTTACTATCTTAATATATGATTTCTTAGAAATAATTAACACCTACATACTACTTATAACTAGATAACAATTCGTACACTCATTATTTAGCAAAAACAAGTCCACTCGTTCAGGCTACTTGTATTCCATCACATTCACTCAGACCTTGGTCGTCCCAGTTAATACTGTAAGTGGACTAGTCAGGTAACAGATAATGCTTCGGGAGCTTGTGCTTATAACGGAAGGGTAGGTCGGATTTACTCTCGTAAGCCCCCAGGGCAGCGACTAAGGGATTGCTGTGATTTTGTTGGCTTTTATAGAACTTCACGGTCCAAGCGAGGATATGGTATTGTAGGGACACCCCTTGTGGCGCCCCTTGTATAACACAAAACTTGTATATTTAATAGCTATTTTTTTCATTAAACATTTATTTAGGTAGGGATATATGTTACAAATATTCTTATAAAAACTATTAATGTTAAGTTCAACAGTGCTCGGTCACTATAAACATATTTAAATTATGCAAATGGATTTATTAGACAAAAATATTTTTATTTCAACACCCATCCCAGAACAAATCTCTCCTGACTTTAAGATTTTTGCTCTGTTTCTGTACTGAAACCCCGTGGTTTGCTAATCAACGATAGCTTTTTAGTATATGTTATGCAAAAGTACCTACTTAGTTTAAACATTAATTCTACAAGTATTTAAATGTTGTCTATAGTTCGGAAATTGTAGGATGAGTCCTGTGACGGCTCACAAATTTGCCCCAATACAACCTTGTAACGATGTTCAGTAATTTTAATTATTTTATCAACTTTAATATAAGCCTCAATTCTAATAAATAGCAAGTTATTTAGGTAAATACATTACATAAGGTTGTATTGGGGCAAATTTGTGAGCTGTCACAGGACTTATCCTAGAATTTCCGAACTATAATAAAGAAAATAAAGGTAGTTGAACTTTGTTTACTATCATGTTAAATATTTGCACTGTCATAGACTTTCATTACGAAGTTTCCTTACAATTTTTTTCGTGAAGTACGATTTGTTATTTGAACAAATAATGGTTCTTTTGTGGAATTTTTATAAAAGCATTCATAATGGAATAATTGATGTACTCGTATAATAGTATTCAGTCATTCCCAACACTCGACAATTATTTTTATAAAAATAATATTTTTTGGAGTTATTACTAGAAGACTTATTTCTTTAACGTGGAAAAATCTGAATAAATGTTGCACTGATAAGAATATTATTTCTGTAGCTTAGTTGATTAAACACCTGTCTTCCAATCTGGGGGTTGCGAGTTCAATCTGCGATTTTTTTAAAAAAGGTTTCTAGTCTGTTTTTATCTTGAAGCGTCGATAACGTATTTATAGTTGGTTGGAAGAGATAATCACAAGACAATGAACCGGCTAAAATGTCCTATATACATACAACTGAAGTGTGAAACAGCACAGTGTGTAAGGTGACGACTTAAGATGGAATACGGAATTAAGTGATTGAAGGGGATGATATTCGGCAATAAGCGGGGTAGAATTAGAAGCAGAGTTACAATATATGCGGAGAAGAAACTTCATGTAGAACGAATTGAATGAAGAAAAACTGGTAAGTAAAAATTACAACGGGATTGTAGATAGAAGGCGAGGCATAGAAATACTGTGATTTTTTTTAAAGAAGGAAGTCTAAAATGGTAGAAAAATATGTACGTATAATATATAATATACTCCTCGGATTTTTTATAATCTCTGTATAACCTTGTCTATTCAGTATTGAATATGTTTATCTGTGTTATTATTTGTGGATTAAATTATGATATTATGGTGGATTAAATTATGATATTGTCTTGATTATGGATGCAATGCTCATCACTTACAGACGTGTAGTTAGATGTACGAGAATTAGAAGGAACTACATGCGAAGATTTATGGATGTGGTGAAGGCGAAGAATGTATTTCATGATAGGAACCTTTGGCGCTATGTCCTCTCTGTCTACCCTAACATAGATATAACGTGACGGTATATATGCACATATAACTTAAGAAATGTGAGAAACAGAAGAGCACATATGTTATAATGATGACAACAAATAAAAATAATAAATATAGGTTAATTGATATCAATATAGGTTTATTGATAGCAATATATCAATATAGGTTTATTGATAGCAATATATCAATAAACGTATTCCGAAATCTTGTAATCGTGTATCTCAAGATAAATAGCAGAAAATACATTTAAGAGAGAAGCTAAAATTTAAAAGAAAATATAGGAGTCCAAATTTTATCAAAACAAAATCACAAATGGAAAATAATGTTCATACATACAAACCACAATACTGAAAATGATATTATAAGTTTATGACGACATTTATGGATATGGACGAGAAGAGAACTACGTGCGTGGAGATATGTTTTAGTTTCCTACCCCAAAAGGAACATGGCGTGATATTGACTACTACAATCTAGTGACGTCTAAGGATAGTTTTGCCGTATTCGAAATTTTCTGTGAAAGTATCGGCAATTTTTTGGGCAATTTGAACTGCAGACCTTAAGTCGCTTTATAAGCATATTTACTGTGATGGTAGTTATTTAGGTTACCTTATTCCGTATCGTCGGATCTTAAGTCCGTCGTCGCTACTTTCTTTTCACACTCAGGTATGTCACCACCGGAGAAGGGGTCCCTTTAGTCAGTTCCTTCTTCGTCATCACGCTCATAAAAATACAAAGAAGATTTCAATATTCGCTCTGGATGGCAACTTATTTTGTTCCCCATATAACGGCGTGGGTGGTGGTAGGGATCAAACTGACTACCTCTTAAAATCAATAATGAAAATGATCTAATTTGAAATACTTGTGACGTATAATGTAGACAATAACTGTCTCCACTTTATTAACGGTCATGATTTACATTCAAGAAGTAATGAACGAGGTATAAAATTCAAATTAGAATCGTTCTTTATAATGCACATTTGCTAAAATAATTCATATACCGTATGATGAAAGATAAAACTTGTGCGAAGTATTTCAGTGGAAATATATTATTTGATAAACGAATTGAACATAAATTATTCACCATACAAAAATAGAAATACGAAGATAAATAGCTTTGAGACAAAAATATACTTTATATTGCAAATTTTAAGTTACACGAACATACAATATTGACTATTTTTGTCTTCTACAGAGAAATTAAACAAGTATGATTGACGAATATTTAAATAATTCGTGTTGAAAGTATTGAGGGCTAGCGCTAGGCAAAGTTCGTGGATCAATTAACACACTGTAACCCGATCTCGTGTTTTGACGTGATAAACTAGATTTGCGTTGAGTCCCGGTCCCGTGTTTGTGTTTTCACATGATCGATGCCTCTCCTAAAAAGGAGTATTACTGGCATCTATAGTTCGGAAAATCTAGGATGAGTCGTATGACAGCTCACAAATTTGCCCCAATACAACCTTGTAACGATGTTCAGTAATTTTAATTATTTTATCAACTTTAATATAAACCTCGATTCTTATAAATAGCAAGTTATTTAGGTAAATACATTACATAAAACTAACAATAATGACAAA
This sequence comes from Odontocerum albicorne, assembly GCA_949825065.1. Classification (NCBI taxonomy): domain Eukaryota; kingdom Metazoa; phylum Arthropoda; class Insecta; order Trichoptera; family Odontoceridae; genus Odontocerum; species Odontocerum albicorne. Next base: position 5,615,979 of record OX463845.1, read on the forward strand.
TTAATACATCTTGTCACAAATTAGCAAAAATGTGGCAGTTTGTTAAAATCAAATTATATTTGGTGACGTTTGTCAAAAGTCACTACGTTAGTCTGCATTGGCTAGGGATGAGGTATTCGATAGTTGGATTTTCGATTTTTTATACATAAATCGTAATTAGTATTAATCCATAGTGGATTAATACTTGCCATGAACTTAGAGGAGCAAAGTAAAAATTACTGCGCCTGATCATCCAAGGCAAAATAGAGGGTCGAAGAGGTGTTGGCAGGAGGAAAATCTCCTGGCTCCGCAATATATGTGATTGGACTGGTATAAGGAGCGTTGGGGATCTTTTTCGGGCTGCTATGCCGGGGACAAAGATGCCTATTCTCAGGTGATAGTCAACGCTGGGGGGACCTGACATGACACTAGGAAGAAGCAGAAGAAAATTTATAAAATATCACTTTAATATTTTCCTACATTACAATCTCTGCATCTTGGTTACTAGAAAGCTTGTATTTTATCCTGAGGTTTAATTATTGATGGTTTTGTATTACACTTATAACCTGGTGCACTTATCGCCATATGAAAATTTCTTCTAGCCAACCAAAAAAAAAGACTGGGACACTCTTTTCGGGTTTCATCGATAATCGAACATGATACCCCTGGATGTTGTTAAGTGTTTAATTTAAGTAGACCACGGAGGTTACACGCGAGATGGTAATGAAAATAACAAAAATACTCGTGTCTGTTTATAAACACATTTACAGTTGGTTGGAAGAAATTGCCACATGGTAACAAATCCACCAAATTGTATTTTTTCTTTGTCGTGGTTCTCACGACTGAGAGCCGTGACCGATCTTTTTTTTAATTTTTTTTATTAAACAAAGTAAATTATTGTACAAACATTTGTCAAGGCTATACCTATATACAAATTTATTACTTAACTAATCTTAATTATATGTTATAATTTATGCACTTACTTAATCTTATTTTCCTACATGTAATTTTATTTTATTTATTCAATCTTAATATATGAGATCTTAGAAATAATTAACACCTACATACTACTTATAACTAGATAACAATTCTTACACTAATTATTTAGCAAAAACAAGTCCACTCGTTCAGGCTACTTGTATTCCATCACATTCACTCAGACCTTGGTCGTCCCAGCTAATACTGTAGGTGGACTAGTCAGGCAACAGATAATGCTTCGGGAGCTTGTGCTTATCTTATCTCTTCTACTATGCGCCTTACTGTTCTCCATCTCTACTGACACACCGCAGCCTGTAGCGCATCAACCACTGGTGAATATGTCATAGTCTTCACTCGGTAGGTTCATCTTTTAGGTGATCTCCCTGTCTCTCGGCTCATCTCTACATTTTTTTTGTAATGACCAACCTCTCCAAGGTCTCGCTTTGCAATGTGCCCGAAGAACTGGATGATATGTTTCAGGCAAATTGACGAAAGCCATTCGCTTAAATCTCTTGTAGGATTGACGCATTAGTTCTCCTCGCTGTCCAGAGGATCCGAAGCATTTGCCTTCAGCACCACATCTTAAAAATAATCCATACCGAATTCTACAAATTATGAATACACTACAGTATTATCTGTATTTTTTGTTCAATTCGTTTGTAAAAGGTTTATCAAGGTTTGCTGATCTTAAACATAATGTATAGGGTTTTTCATATGCTTCATTATGGAAGCAGGTGCGATGATGATGATTTTGAAGATACTCAAATCCTTCAAAAAGATTGATAAACGCCGATGTTTGTAAAGTATTACAATTGTGCTGTACGAGTAGGTAGGTCACAAATAATGATGAAGTTTTTTTCTTAAATAAAGAAAAAATGGAAATTTCGTTTCATTGAATAGTTCAAAGCGTAAAAGGAAACTATGTGAAGCAAAACTTATAAATAAATTCCATGTAAATACCGTTCTCGTATACGAGTATTTGAATAGTTTAGTTCCAAGGGTCGATAACTTTAAAAAAATGAGTCATTGGTGTATTTGGATTAGGGGTTCAAATAATCATTCTAAATTGCTTAAAAAGTATATAAATCAATTCGAACATAATTCAATCTTGTTTGTGCTTCCCTGATGACGAAGTGAAAACCTTGAAACCGATAGGGTTATACCGTTACATAAAGTGGAATAAACAGTGTTTGATAAAACAAATCACAATGTCTTTAAACCTTCACAATGTTAATGTCTTCATTGTAAATAAAATAATTTATTAATAAAATAAATCAATTCACTTTCGAAAATGTTTGTAACAAAATTTAAGTTTTTATCAAACTTTAAAATCTCTTTTTCATGTTTTTTTATCCACTTTGCACGGATTTCTCCTGTTACACAAAGAGTGCCTGTTTCTAGCATTAGCTTATTCGTTAGGTATACTATCAGCCAGGATTCTTCTCATACTGCTAGACGGTATCGAGAATATATCAATAGTGTCATTCAGTTGGTTCAATATCTCTATACCACGCGTGACTGAGTGTTTAGCCATGATATTCGTCCTGTAAGTTGGTATGTAGAACAGAGGGTGATTCCTTGCACGGCTATATTTATTGGGCACATATAAACTTAGTGCTTCTAGAATCGCGGAACAGTTAAAGCAACCTTGGAAAACCTTTATTAGGAATATCGCAATGGATTCTTGCCTTCTTATTTCGAGGCTTCTATAGTTACACACCGTGAGAAGTTCGGCATGGTGAGCACATTTTGGGTAATCACCCTTTGTTCCGTACAATAGATATCTGAGGATTTTTTTTTGTATTTGTTTATATTTTTTTTATATTTGAGCTGATGAGGATGCCGTAGATGCATATTCTATTTTGGTTCTAATTAGATAATTATATAAGTTTCGGAGGATATCGGTGCTGTTAAATTCTCTTGATATTCTCATTATAAAACCGAGTAGTTTGTAACAGTCCGATATCAAACGTGAGACATGGTTAACGAACGTGAGTCCGACATCAAAGGTTACGTCCAAATCTTTGAATTCAGAAACTCTGTTTAGTGCCACTCCCTGTATAGTATACTGATGGTGGATTGGTGAAAACGATCGACTATAAGATACACAGATACATTTATTAATGTTGAACAGAAGACGATTTTGCTTACTCCAGGAGACTAGGGAGTCTAGGTCCTGTTGTAACTGTGCACAGTCGTGAGGTGAATTGATATTTTTGAAAATTTTCAAATCGTCAGCGAACAATAGACTTGTTACGAATTGTTACGTATTGAGATCTTTATTTTAGGTATGATGCAAATAATCCAATTAGATTATCGCTGAAGCCAAGTTTGTGCATTTTCTTAAGTAATATATCGTGATCAACTTTGTCGAAAGCTTTCTGAAAGTCTGTATATATTACGTCCGTTTGTGAAAGTTCGTCTAAGTTTGACGCAATCTGTTGTGTGAGAGAGAGAAGGTTAGTAACAGTCGATCGTTTTGGCAAAAAGCCATGCTGGTTTCCAATAAGTCTTGTTGATACTTGGTGAGTCAATTGGTTGCACAGTACAGTTTCGAAAATTTTTAGAAGCAAAGAGAGAACAGCTACAGGTCTGTAATTGTGCGAGTCTAACGGGTCTCCCGATTTGAAGATAGGGCGGGCAGTTCACCCATTATTAAGATTTTTGCCGTTCACCCATTGATATACAATTAATATTCATTTGTAGAACATGAACTTTATAGAGATAATTTGTCTCCGGAGAGCATAAGCCAAATATGAAGTAGGATTTATTTTGAGAAACCAATGTTTACTCGTCAACAATCAATTTTAATATTTATCTCTAATCACCATACACTACCAAATATGTATCTCTAATCACCATACACTACCAAATATTTATCTCTAATCACCATACACTACCAAATATTTATCTCTAATCACCATACACTACCAAAGATAAAAAAGTAAAGTTCCAATTCAATAATTGTAATATTTATTTACACCATTCATTCGTATAGTGCTCCTCGACAATCCGAACAGGCGTTGGACATATTGAAGAGCGTGACTGGGAGACGATATTGTCTTCGGCCACACTAGGAGGTATCGCACTCACAATGCGTCATCGCATGTATTGAAAATATTACCGTATAAGAAAATTAAACAAAACTCACTGTTACCAGACGAATCATAGTATTTTACTGAGGTGTATGGTCGTGTGGTAACACACTGGACTTCCATACGGAAGGTCGCCGGTTCGAGAGAAGTTGTCGTGAGTGGTTCCAAGGTTTGAAACCACTCACGACAACTTCTCTAACTTAAGGCAGCCTCACCATTGCTTCTACAAGCAATCGATGTGCCTCAGCTGCAGATTTCTTCAAATTGAAAAAGTAAATTAAAAGTTCCCGCAAATGACGCTTATTCGGCTCAAAACTTGAAATTTTCGCACATAAAAGAATATATTATACTGATAAAAATTCACTAATATTTCAAGGTTATGTTGTTGACAATGTCCAACCTTCCGACAATGACGTTTTACATCTGACAATTTTAACCATAACTTACTGGTGGTGCCAATTTTTGTCAAACGGCGGCGACTTATTTGTACACCTGATATTTTTTTCAAAAAAAGGGAATCTCGACTTACGAGGCCCAGTAATGACATGGTGACGAGTATTTTACTAGATTGGGACCATCGGAAATCGAACCTCCGAGTGGAAAGTTCAGCGAATTTTCAACAACATCACTGAGGTCGTCATTTGTATATAATAAAATATATTTAGAACGTAGAAAGTTTGAAAAATCGTAAAAGTTGTATGAGAAGGGTGTAGAAGGCGTGAAGGACGTGAGTAGAGATAGAAACATCTGTCGCTCTATCCTCTGCCTACCTCGATAGGAAAATGGCGTGATGGTATGTATGTATAATATATTTTTCTTTTTTTGTACAAAGAGTTTTGCCATTTACGTCCGCAAACGAAACAGTATTAACAACTTCAAATAAACAATTCCATGAAATTAGATACAACGTATTTAAAAACGGTTTATAATACAATATGACGTAGAATTTTCTTACAGAAACATTTTTTTAAATAAAAAAGGAGTTATCAGTTTTTTGAACTAGGCGACTAATTTGTGCAAAAATATTATAAACGCACCTTTATCGAACAATTGAGGTTTTTTATTGTGAAATTTCTTTGTCGTACGTAAATACGAGTAGTTTGCCGTAAATGAGAATTCGTAGTAAAAAGAAAATTTCGTTTCCTTTTGTACTTTGAAATACAAAAAGCAGGTTTTCTGAATCAAGCGAAATGTGATTAGTTTGATTTATTAGAATGGATATACTATAGGAGATATATGTTAGTTCTCAATGAATAGCCTATATTATACTATATAATACAAATTATTGAACTCACTTCCTTGTAATCACTTATTTTGCTGTTTCATACAGTGGCGGAACTATGTTTATAAGCGCCCCGGGACAGTAAGTAAAAAATTTAGTATTACGTAATAATAAACTAGAATCTTTTAAAGCAGAATTTTAATAATAATAACAGTAAAAACACCATTTATATAGCAATATTTAGATTATCAAACTATCCTTAAGGATTAATCAGGATTCGAAACCACCATTATTGATAAATTTAAAATATTAAAAAATAAATAGCTACATATACATACATGAGTTGAATAGGAAAGTTTGAGTGCATGGCTGCGCGGTAACGAACTGGACTTCCATGCGGAAGGTCGTAAGTTCGAACTCTGCGCTGTGCTACACCCCTCGAATGACGCAGGTATTTTTCCGCCTAGTATTCGTGTGTAAGGATACCTATGACTTCGGAAATATCTATTCTTTCAAGAAGAGAAAAAAACATGCTGGTGTGCTCCAATCGTCTCACTTCGATGTGCCATCGGATCCAGTACAGCAGTGTGATCTGTGAGTCTGCTGGTGTGCAATGCACCACTCACTTAAAAATAACAAACTCCACGGTACAGCTCGCTTTGCAATTGAATGAACGAACGAACGAATAGGAAAGTAGTAGTTGTGACCATTAGATTAGGTACTTCCCTGCATCTGCATATGTTAAACATGGATGAATGTAAGTATGTATGCATACCATACCTATAAATATTAAGTTAAACAATACATCTGCTAATAATTCCATCTCAAACTATACACGTATATTAGATTATAGCATTGCTGCTTATTTCACACCTTCATCGAGAATTCTATTGATGATAACATACATAAACTTTATGGTATAAGCGTTCTTATTTATTTTTTGACCTAAGGTAGTTCTTAATTAATGTTAACATGCTAAAGCTACCTTCTGATTTTAAACATGAGAAAATTGACTAACTTTAAAAAAAATATTCAACGAAGCTTCAGTTTTGCGCCCTGGCCTCCTGCCTCTCTCGCTCACGAATTGTTCCGTCCCTGTATCTATTGTTATCCGTCCCTATATATAGTATATGTAACATATCGCTACCCTAATTTGTAAATTTGCTAACTCCACTTTTGTCGAAAAATTACAACAATTGCATTTTGTTCTCGACATTCAAATAAACATGCTATAAAAATTTTACATGTCCAAAATTATTGAAAGTGCCTTATAAAACGCCTCAAGAAAAATTGATAACTCTTATGCTACAAATTTCAGCACTGCAAAATGTGTTACTCCACCATTTTGTATGTGAATCCGTTAGAATCAAGTGGCATTGTGGTAGCTATCAAAATATTTCATTTAAAAGGTGAGTTCGGTTACGATATTTTGAAAAAAAATGCTTTTTTTTTTAAATCTGGCGAGTTTATTGCCATGTGGCAATCTCTTCCAATCAACCAGAAAGTTGTTTTTATAGGCCCTAAGTGTTAACCAGACTAGAATCCTATTTAAAAATATCTGGGTTCTAGCGGGGATCGAACCCGCAACCTCCGGATCTGCAGACAAGTGTCTTACCACCAGGCCACGGAGGTCGTCCATTTTTTTCTATGAATATAAGTATAAACACTATTTTGTTAAGATAATTACAAGTTTTTTCCCCTTATTTATGACTCAATATCTCATTTTATTCATCTAAGTGTGTTTCTGTGGGTAATTTTTCAACACGTGTAAAATCAACTTTGCATTTTAATTATTACTGGGTGGACTTAAAGAAAATTATGTTTATTTAAATTAATATGAATATTTGAAGCGTTAAAGTACTTTTATAAATATTGTCTATTTTTATAAATGAATAGCGGATGAATATTTATGGTTGGATTAGTGACAGAAAATTGAAGGAGTAACCAAGAAAATCGTAAAAGTGATGAGGAAAGTCGTACGAGTGATGGTTTTCAAGAAAGTCCAAATTTATTCATGGAATTGCTAATTTTAGTCGTTGATAGTGATAATGCAGAAATTACAAAATATTATATAAATACGGATACTACTCAGAAGATTTTTCAAAAGGATTTATAGAAACACAACCTGACACGGTTCATAATAATATTATAATTATGGAAAGTGCTGATAATATGGATATTGTACAAAATTCGACTGAACTGATACTCGTAACACAATCCGAGATAGTATTTAACCATTGATGACATTATAAGTGATGATGAAAGCCAATGAGTCAAAATTTCATTAGTGCCGTATTCAGATTCAAATAATTCTAATGGACCACTTCAACCTACTAAAAAAGTAAGAAAGAAAAGGTTTGACATAGATAGTTCTGCTTGGTTCTCTTGTAAGAACAAGGCAAACAGAGAGATAGGAATATGATATTAAGGCAGAAAAAAAACAAGGGATCATGGAATAATAAAATACTGAAGAATGATAAAAAAACTTAAAAAAGGTGTAAATGTAAAGTTTTAGACAAATGTGTCTTGAAGTGTTATTCTATATCGGATAAGGACAGAATAAACATTTTTAACCAATTTTGGAACTTGAATTGGAAGAAAAACGAATTTATGTAGATGGGCTAGTGAAAGTTTTACCGGTAAAATGACCGAGGTGTAGAACAGATCCGGAAAAATCCATTTGAGTGTCGTCTACAACATATTTTCTAAGAAAGAATGATTCCGACATACGGGTATGCAAAACAATGTGTTTGCAAACATTAGATTTAAATAGGATGACCGTATTAAACTGGAAGAAGAAAAGCGGTAGTTTAGAATTTGAAAATGCAATTATTGTTAAAAAAAAAGCAACAGGAATTGATTTGTGGAAGCTAATGAGAAACATACGAACTTTTTTAATGAGTTCCAAAAATAGAGTCCCATTTCTGCCCCAAAAAGAACTTCCAAAAATTACTTGTTGTCCGAATGAAGGTCAAAATAAGAACTTTATAATTTTTATAAAACCGAATGGTGCACAACAAGAGATATTACAACACCTTTCTAGTCTACTTCATTTCACAAACATAATGTAATCTAAATTTGCATTTTCATGTAAGATTATTCAAACAATGAAAATTGAAATAGCTACATCAATCGCTAAACTTTATTTTTGACTCTATGAGTAATAATTTTCTAGTTGTAATTTTTATTTTATTCAACTTGTTCTATTATTTGATTTGTGTATTTTATCATCATTCTTGCATTGTTTATATCCAAATAAAATACTTTAAGTTATTTGTTTTTCATTATTACGAGACCTCCACAGTAAAAACTAATTTGTTGTTTATAGTTAAGGCATTAACGTTGTGGAGGTTTACAGACATTGTAATTTATTTTTATCAAACACTGTTTATTCCACTTTTTTGTGACGGTATAACCCTACCGGTTTCAAGGCTTTCACCTCATCTTCAGGGGAGCGCAAACAAGACTAAATGCTGTTCGAACTGGTACCGATATACACGCTTCAATGGTTGGAGGCTGAGAGGTGAGGGAGGCATGGGACAATTTCGGCCAAGAGCGGAGAGATTTTTGGGAAATAACTGTTCAACAGATGTTCGGATCGGTGTACTGACTTAGAAATTTCTAGGGCCTCCAATAATTACAACAATTTTTAAATATTCCCCATCGCAAAATTGCTAACTCCAATAATTATCGATAAAATCGTGATGTCATAATGATATTTAACTTTTTTTTACTCGAACTGTATCTCTTGGTCGTCTTGATATTTAAGTACAAAAAAATACTAATAAGACTTAATTTAGAATAGTTATGCAGTTTTATTGCCACCCTGTAAAGTTTGTATTTATGGAGTTAGCAAATTTACAAATTAGGGTAGCGATATGTTATTTTGATAGAATCGATAGATGCACAAAATAGTTGATACGTTATTTCATTCAATTTATAGTATAAATTTATTTTATTTGTAGTTCTTTTTCTCATTGCGTTACGTTATTTATTGCAATATATAATTTATATGATTAATTATTAGGTGTACAAATAAGTTTCCGCCGTTTTTTATAAAAAAATGGGCATTTATTGTGAAAGAACGGAACCTCATGTTTTATTCGAAGTAGTACCCATCGCTTGCCACTACTTTTCCCCATCTTTCTGTCAGCATACGAATACCGCGTCAGTCATCATCATCATCTTTTGAGGCTATCCACGAATCGACTCAATTTTTGGTATCTTCATATGATGTGAAGTGCTGCTCAGACAGGCCATGCGTCATCGATCAAAACAAGTGGTAATCAGAAGGAGCAATGTCTGGTGAATACAGCGGGTGAGGTAAAACTTCTCAATTGAGTGTTTCCAAATAGGTTTTGACCGGTGCCGCAACATGTGGACTAGCATTATCATGCAGGAGAATAATTTTGTCGTGTCTGGCGTAGCAGTGGGCGCGCTTTTCCTCGAGTGCTCGACTCAATCTCATCAATTATGTTCGGTAGACAGCCCCAGCAATGGTTTCATTCGGTTTGAGCAACTCATAATACACGACACCAAGCTGATCCCACCAAATACACAACAAGAGTTTTTTTCCATGAATATTTGGCTTAGCCGTAGATGTTGAAGCATGACCAGGGGATCCCCATGATTTCTTCCTTTTTGGATTATCATAATGGATGCATTTTTCATCACCAGTGACTATATGGTGCAGAAAACCCTTTCGTTTATGCCTGGCAAGCAGCATTTCACATGTGGAAAATTGGCATTCAAAGTTTCTCCGTGTCAGTTCATATGAATCCCAATTTCTTTGTTTTTGAATCATTCCCAATGATTTCAACCCATGTGAAATTGCTTGTTGAGTCACTCCTAATATAAGTGCAAGTTCTTCTTGCGTTTGGCACGAATCTTGATCCAATAATACTTCCAATTCCGCGTCTTCGTACACTTTCGGCCTTCCGCTACGTTCTTTGTCTTCGATGTCAAATTCACCGTTCTTAAACTTTTGAAACCACTCACGACAACTTCTCTCACTTAAGGCAGCCTCACCATATGCTTCTACAAGCAATCGATGCGCCTCAGCTGCAGATTTCTTCAAATTGAAGAAGTAAATCAAAAGTTCCCGCAAATGACGCTTATTCGGCTCAAAACTTTTTCGCACACAAAAGAATATATTATACATTTTCGCACACAAAAGAATATATTATACTGCTAAAAATTCACTAATATTTTAAGGTTATGTTGTTGACAGATGTTCAAACTTACGACAATGACGTATTACATCTGACAATTTTAACCATAACTTACTGGTGGCGCCAACTTTTGTCAAACGGCGGTGACTTATTTGTACACCCAATAATTATTAATATTTAATAAATCAGTACAGTGGATGTGGAACAAGAGTGAAAAGAGCTGAATAAATGGTGAAGAAATGCGTGCACTTAGAAGAATACACGGGGTGACTACATATATTATATATGGTACATATATGACAGAATACGGAATGAAGTGATTAGGGATGAGTGTGAACTTAAAGCTGTCATGTTGAGCAAGTTGAAAAAAAACCACTTTGAGATGGTTTGGGCACATGGAACGCATGACTGAAGAAATACTAACAAAACAAATATGCAGTGCAAATGTGAGGGGAAGGTGTGGCAGAGGGATACCAAAGAAAGTGTGGTAGGATTACGTGTACGATATTTTGAAAGAAGGAAAAGAAAAATGTCAGTGGAATCGTAGGAGATGTATGAGGAGGTAATATGGATGTAGAAGAGACGAAATATGTGTATCGCGATAGGAAAGTCTGGCACTCTCTCCTTTCTGCCTACCCCGATAGGGAAACGGCGAGATGGTATGTATATAATTGTATGTATGCAAGTATTGTAATTTGTTTAGTAAACCTGTTTTTCACATATCGTACCTATGGGTTAAGAACCACTGGAGTAGATAAGTATATCACAGTTCGCCATCACACGTGTTGGAAATGCTACCGCATGTGCATAGGGAACAACATTCGCACACATCTAGCTCGTGCAAATATTTTATTAGATGAACTGTTTAAACCAGGCTAGAACACACTTTTTATTTTATTTTTTTTATTTTTGCATTGATGTCAAATTGGTGTAGTGAGCTGCGGGCACCTGACTTGAGATGGTTCTATATCATGTGACGCACTATGTATATTGTTGATTTTTTTATATTTTCGTAATCATTTTGACTTGCGTACTTATATTGATGTATTATTTTAATTGTTTATGTATCTTTTATTTGTTTTTTTTTTTCAATTTTAAGATTATTTTGTAAACATTGCAAATGAAGCACTAACTACTTCTTTAAAAATAATTTTGTAAGATACTTTGTACCGTTGATGAAAATTTTGAAAAAAATCAATTCTAATGATATAAAAGACTGAAGTTCATAAATCACCGAGCCTCAACCGATAAATTATGTAAATACGAGTACTTTTATTTTTTAAACCTATCCTCATTGGTCATCAACCATCAGTTAAATCAAAATTACATATTTAAACCGGTCGTGTATCTGCGTCACTTTTTCATGGTTCATGAAAAAAATATTGAAATCTGTAACTATGTATGTACCATAAACAGGGCTGTCCTTAACTAGTTAGTCAAGTGATGCAATCGACATCGTAGAAGAAAAGAAGATACTCAAAATAGAAACAGTACTACCAAAATATTAAAAAAAAAAATTTTGAGACGGGTTTGAAAAATATCAATTCGTTAACAAAAATAATTCTCGTCGTTACGTGCATATTAAATCCAAATTACAACCAAATAATCAAGAATTGACACCTATCAAATAATCAAGAATTGACATCTATCAAATAATCAAGAATTGGCATCTATCAAATAATCAAGAATTGACATCTATCAAATAATCAAAAACTGACATCTATCAAATAATCAAGAATTGACATCTATCAAATAATCAAGAATTGACACCTATCAAATAATCAAGAATTGACATCTATCATAAAGGAAATATAAAGATGCTCTCGAACATATTTTTAACAGTTTCATTGATGTATTTTTGAGATTCTGAATATCATATTATAATAATTGTATTGCACATATATACCATTAAACCATTTACCTACAGAGGTAGGTAAAGAAGACAGAACGCCAGACATTCTTATCTCGATCCACATCCTTCGCCTCTTCGACATCTATATACATTTTCATACAACTTCTACGTTTTCTCTGACTTTTTACGTTTCCTTCTTTCAAAATATTATTAACTTGATTCAACCATGCATTCTTTGGTCTTCCTCTAACACGCACTCACTCTCACCTTTGCACTGTGTATTTGTTTTTAGTCTTTCTTCATGTATTCGTTCTACATGCCCAAACCATCTCAGAGTGCTCTTCTTCATCTTACTCAACACATCAGCTTTAAGTTCACATCTATCCCTAATCACCTCATTCCGTAATATGTCATACATTATCACCCCATGTTTTATTCTCAGTGCACGAATTTCTACAGTATTTATTCGGCTCCTTTCGGCCCTTTTCCAAGTTCGCGTTTCACTCCCATTAATCAAAGTTGGTTGGTACTGAAATACCGTTGTTGACTGACTATCATCTTAGCAGATTTCGATACTGTTCAGTTCGAGTAATATATGTTTAAGGGCCAAATTGATTCTGTTTCCTTATGCTACACGCCGTTTGATACCTTTCGTAACTCCATTATTATATGAGAAAATATTACCCAAATAGGAGAATTCCTCAACTTGCTCCCATATTGCATTGTTTACCTATACATATATCGCATTTACTTTTCCTTTCGTACTTTTTTTCTATTATTGTATTAATAATGCAAGGAATTCTACATTTAAAACATATTTCAGAATAACTTTATTTCACTAGAATATAAACATTCCAGGTCGATACTTCCGTCATTATTGATGTATAATCACTAGGATATAAACATTCCATGTCAATACTTCCGTCATTATTGATGTATAATCACTAGGGTATAAACATTTCAGATCGATACTTCCGTCATTATTGATGTATAATCACTAGGATATAAACATTCCATGTCGATCCTTGCGTCATTATTGATGTATAATAACTAGGATATAAACATTCCATGTCGATACTTCCGTCATTATTGATGTATAATCACTAGGATATAAACATTCAATGTCAATACTTCCGTCATTATTGATGTATAATCACTAGGATATAAACATTTCAGATCGATACTTCCGTCATTATTGATGTATAATCACTAGGATATAAACATTCCATGTCGATCCTTCCGTCATTATTGATGTATAATCACTAGGATATAAACATTCCATGTCGATCCTTCCGTCATTATTGATGTATAATCACTAGGATATAAACATTCCATGTCGATCCTTGCGTCATTATTGATGTATAATCACTAGGATATAAACATTCCATGTCGATACTTCCGTCATTATTGATGTATAATCACTAGGATATAAACATTCCATGTCAATACTTCCGTCATTATTGATGTATAATCACTAGGATATAAACATTTCAGATCGATACTTCCGTCATTATTGATGTATAATCACTAGGATATAAACATTCCATGTCGATCCTTCCGTCATTATTGATGTATAATCACTAGGATATAAACATTCCATGTCAATACTTCCGTCATTATTGATGTATAATCACTAGGGTATAAACATTTCAGATCGATACTTCCGTCATTATTGATGTATAATCACTAGGATATAAACATTCCATGTCGATCCTTGCGTCATTATTGATGTATAATAACTAGGATATAAACATTCCATGTCGATACTTCCGTCATTATTGATGTATAATCACTAGGATATAAACATTCAATGTCAATACTTCCGTCATTATTGATGTATAATCACTAGGATATAAACATTTCAGATCGATACTTCCGTCATTATTGATGTATAATCACTAGGATATAAACATTCCATGTCGATCCTTCCGTCATTATTGATGTATAATCACTAGGATATAAACATTCCATGTCGATCCTTCCGTCATTATTGATGTATAATCACTAGGATATAAACATTCCATGTCGATCCTTGCGTCATTATTGATGTATAATCACTAGGATATAAACATTCCATGTCGATACTTCCGTCATTATTGATGTATAATCACTAGGATATAAACATTCCATGTCAATACTTCCGTCATTATTGATGTATAATCACTAGGATATAAACATTTCAGATCGATCCTTCCGTCATTATTGATGTATAATCACTAGGATATAAACATTCCATGTCGATACTTCCGTCATTATTGATGCATAATCACTAGGATATAAACATTCCATGTCAATACTTCCGTCATTATTGATGCATAATCACTAGGAGATAAACATTCCATGTCAATACTTCCGTCATTATTGATGCATAATCACTAGGATATAAACATTCCATGTCAATACTTCCGTCATTATTGATGCATAATCACTAGGATATAAACATTCCATGTCAATACTTCCGTCGTTATTGATGCATAATCACTAGGAGATAAACATTCCATGTCAATACTTCCGTCATTATTGATGCATAATCACTAGGATATAAACATTCCATGTTAATACTTCCGTCATTATTGATGCATAATCACTAGGATATAAACATTCCATGTCAATACTTCCGTCATTATTGATGTATAATCACTAGGATATAAACATTCCATGTCAATACTTCCGTCATTATTGATGTACGATAATCACTAGGATATAAACATTCCATGTCGATACTTCCATTTTTTCAGATTTTTTAAATAATTTACTTGTTTGTTTCTACGTAACATATCTAGATATATTAAATATCAACGACATCCGTTGCGTAATTATTAAGACGCTTAACTTCCACTTGGGGGTTCCGGTTCGAATTCCGACGGTACCTTAAATAAAAAAAGTCCTAGTCTGATAAAAAAAAGTTCGTCTGGTAATAATTCTCGTTCATTAGAAGTATGCGAGTGTTGTTGATTCTTCACGTGTGGTTACACTCGTATTATCAACACGTACGTTGACAAACTCGGAGATCCGTGCCTACTTAAATGATTCTTAGCCCGGAGGGTATTATATGTGTAGCATTTAAACATGAATTTTGGGGCGGCAGATATCCTAAGGATAGTCATGGTTTTTTTCAAATAAAAATAGCGATCGATTAGCTATACATATATGTAATTATTAACCGTTTCCCTAATGACGCGACACCCGACCTCACACCTGACAGACGCTCAATTTATTTTGGAAATACAATTAATTATTGGAAAGTTTCAGATCAATAAATTGACTGAACAGATTTAGAAATTTAGACACATAAATTGTATAATTTCTATCCATTCAAAACTTCATTTTAAAACAATCTGGTAGTCTAATTACCGGGCAGCAATCTCGTTCATCCAACCAGACAAAAGTTAAGAAAGTTACACGGTCTCTAAAAATATTTAAATCATTCAATAAATTCATGAACAATATACGAGGGCGGTCCGATAAGTACTTAGCCTCACCGCCCGATGGCACCACTATCGCAAGAGCAATTTTTATCGCGAGCAGCTTTATTCCCTCGATTGAACGCGAACAGAACGAGGTGTCGAAAATGCTCATTTTCGTCTACTTGACATTCCATTTTGAAGGCTTGTAATCAAATAAAATAATACATGTAACGTAAAAGCAAACACAATATCTTGTAGAGCAGAAAAATTTCTTTTGAATGACGTATAACCTTTACCATTTTGTTTTACTTTTGGTGCTCATTTTTAAATTGAAAAAAAAAATGGACACAACTTATGTTAACACCTAATATACTCGTATTATACGTAATTACAAATAAATGTGAGATATAATCAATCAAAGGGAAAAAAGGGATGGTAGATATTTAAGAAAAATCACCAAATAAAAACGTTGTATTATAACTGACTTGAAATAAAGAGTTTATTGATTTATTAATTTAACACTTCACTATAAAACAATCTGGCCGGCTTATTGCCAGGTGGTAAACTCTTCCAACTAACGAGACAAAAATAAATAAAGGAAGTAAAATTATCACAAAAAAATTTCAAATAATTATTAATTTCCCTGTCGGTGTAGACAGAGAGGACAGAGTGCCATACTTTACTAATTCGACGCACATCCTTAGCCTCTTCCACATCCATACACTTTATCACACAACCTCTACGATTTCTCTGACTTTCTACTTTTCCTTCTTTCAGAATATAATTCCCTTGATCCAACCATATTTTCCTTGGCTTTCCTCTCGTACGCCTTCCACTCACATCTGCACGGTACACAGTGAAACCCCGTTTTAACGTGCCCGGAATTCACGTTTTCCCGCTATTTGCGTTCAATTTTTACAATCCCGTTTTATTTTAGTACATTTAGTGCCCGCTTTTACGTTTTAATTTCCCGCAATTTACGTTTGAAATATTTAAAATTCAAATCAATTTATAAACATATAGTATTTAATTAAATGCGCGACGATTTAAAATATTTGAAATGAATATTAGGAAGCAGAAATATGTTGTTTTTTCATTTATAGACACGTGTGCACATGCAGCGCTCATGGTCTAGGTTACACGAGTCGTGTAATACGATTCAATTGGCGGGAAATTTAGCGAATCAGAGTGAGGCAGACTGTATATATATTTGGTCAATCTATGCTTGTGTTTTAAACGTGTCGGTCGTGTATTTAGGATAGTCACTACATGTACATACAATTTCAATTGTCGTGCAGTTTGTGTGTCAATTTACATATTTTTCATTTCTTTTAATTT
Organism: Odontocerum albicorne; assembly: GCA_949825065.1. Lineage (NCBI taxonomy): Eukaryota > Metazoa > Arthropoda > Insecta > Trichoptera > Odontoceridae > Odontocerum > Odontocerum albicorne. The sequence goes on from OX463845.1 coordinate 5,633,021, forward strand.
TTCGTTGAATAATGTCTCAGCAAAGAAAAACATTATCGATTCAAGAGAAAAGGAGAATTCTCGAAAAAGTGAATAAACATGTTGGTTCACGTGTTTCGCTCGCGCGTGATTTGGGGATACCCATTACAACTTTGGCTACGATAATAAAAAAATGCAAATCGATTGAAAAAAGTTTTCCGATTTGCGTGATTATCTAAATAAAAAATAATTTTAAATTTTTTTTCTAGCCCCGAATCTACGTTTTCCCTCCAATTACGTTTTTTTATCAGTCCCTTCAAAAACGTAAAAACGGGGTTTAACTGTATCTGTTTTGTTAGTATTTATTCATTCACCTTTACAAAAACGGGGTTTAACTGTATCTGTTTTGTTAGTATTTATTCATTCTCCTTGACAAAATTTACGAACAATATATTATACATATTAAAAATAAAACTGAAATAACATTAATCCAAGGAAAAGAATGATGTCGAGAAGAAAGAAAAATCAAGATTGAAACATGTTATATATTAGATGTATTCCGTACAAAATATTATATTACTGCATTAATTTCCTATATTTATGTGAGCTATTTATTTACCTGTTTTTCATCAAGTATTATCGTCATCGCCCTATCGTTCCATCATGAACATGGGTATCTTATAAAACGCTTCTATCCAGGCCGGTTTACAGTCCGGCATTCAACATTCTCTCACGTTATTTCTATCAACAGTCCGGCATTCAACATTCAACATTCTCTCAGTCCGGCATTCAACATTCTCTCAACTTATCGTAACACCGGTATACGGTGTAAAATGACCGTCCAATTCGAGTCTTTTGCGAACGAGAACAGCTACAAAGCGGTATTCTCAGTACGTGACCCAACAACCTTCAGCGCTTCATTCAACAAGTATACCACAGTGTAAAGTGGAGAAAAGTTATTTTCAAAATTAAACTTGTATCAAAACATTCCATTCATTTTTAGCCTAAATTTCGTATCATCAAAATTCTAATGCATAAAAACTGAATTGGGCAATTATCTTTAACATTAGTAATTTTCACCGTTCGTACGTCGGTCACCGTACAAAAACCATAGAAACAAAACCAACATAAAAATATTGTAATTTATTTTTTATCAAACACTGTTTATTCCACTTTTTTGTAACGGTATAATCCTACCGGTTTCAAGGCTTTCACCTCATCTTCAGGGGAGCACAAACAAGACTTGTTTGTGCTCCCCTGAAGATGAGGTGAAAGCCTTGAAACCGGTAGGATTATACCGTTACAAAAAAGTGGAATAAACAGTGTTTGATAAAAATAAATTACAATGCCTTTGAACCTCCACAACGTTAATGCCTTAACTATAAACAACAATATGAAAATAACCAAAAAGTGACAGCTGTCATATTTGAAAAATAAAGATGCAGTGCCCCTCGTGGGTTAGGCAGATATAACAGATCTCCAAACTTTTCTATCCAAGCACACGACTTCGCTTCCTCCACATTCATACATCTCATCATGCATGATTTTATATTATGTTATTCATACTTTCTCACCTTTCACAAAATGGTCCATTTTGTCCAGTCACGTTTTCCTCGATCTACCTCTTCCACGAACACCTTACACTTCTTACTTGTATAGGTATACTCGTTTTGTCATTCTTTCAACATTCATTCTCTCAACATATCGAAACCGTCTTAAAGCTTCTTTATTCATCTTACTAAAAACATCCATTTCATCCATCCATTCATTTCTAATATCTTCATTCTGCCTTCTTTCAAACATTGACACTTATTTATTTATTTTTTCAAAACAGGCTTAGCCCAATTATTTTGAAAATACAAAACATCAAAAAAGAAGAAAAATTACCTAGAGGAAAAAAAAAATAAGTTAAAAAATTATATAAAATAAAAAATAATGCATATGCATACAAACGAGTATATACACACAAACATATGATACACATATATTCACAGTCATTTAGGTATGAGTGCCTTCTAACGCGCTCAATCTAAGAAGAAAAGTTAAGGCCCTTCCAACAGGCATAGCGGCTGGAAGACCCGTTCTTGCGTATGTTATTGAGAACAGTTCTTGCCGGCGCAGTCTAGTGTAATTGTTAGGAACATTTAACGCTAACCTTTGTAATGGTGGACAGCTCACAACTCCTCGAACGAGTTTGACAACGTATACCAGAAGACGCAGAAGACGCATAGAATCAATCTAATTTCATGATCTTACACCTATCCTCCTAGCAAGTCTAAGTTTCACTTCCATACATCAAGGTGGGCACCAGCACACTATTATATGTATCATTTTTACTACTGTTAACATTGCACGATTGTATGTAACATTAAGTGCCCTTTTACCTTGTCCCCTGTCACTGCCCTTCTTTCAATACCCCTTTCAAATCGCCCATCACACGTAAACATACTGCCCAGTTTACAAAACTTATCAACCAGCTCCAGTTCTTCTGAGGTTAACCCATACATCACACACACCTTTTACCACACTTCTTTTTATAATCGTAACCTTTGATTTCGCTAGATTTATTTTTCAAACCTTTTGCTCTGAAGCATGTTTTGAGAAAAATATATCAATAATAAAATTTGGCATTCTTTTATGATTATATTTTTGGGTTTGTAAATAGCATTATTAGCAGGGTACTTAATTGTATTAATTAATTAGTGAAGTAAGGGATTCTACACATAAAAGTCGTCTGTGTTGCCATTGTTGAAATCGGTCATTACAATTACAATCAATGTTTTTAATCTTTATTAAGGCTGTCTATCGGTAGGACGGGATGACGTTTTAATTGAAGCTTTGAAGATATTTTTTTTCGTGTTGGGTGGTTGATTTTTGTTTATGCAGAGGCGTCATCTGTCTCCTCACTAGATTGGTGTTATTGTTAAAGGAGGAATAAGTTGTCTGGTCCGATGGGCAAAAAATAATTTAATTGTCGTGGGAGGCTGTTTTTCCCGCCGAGAGTGCTTCCACAGAAAAAAAGTAAACTCTCTCCGTAATGAGAGAAAAGTATGAACCTGGCAATAAAGATTATATTTCCATGTCTTAAATTGTTATTAAAACAGTTTCAGGACATCTTACTTTTTCCAATATTATTTGACATATGCCACTTCTTGATATGATTATAAGACATATTATTTGACGAATGCCACTTCTTGATATGGTTATAAGACATATTATTTGACAGATGCCACTTCTTGATATGATTATAACATAAGACAGAAAATAACAATGGCAAATGATGCATTTATTATGATGAGATGAGTAAACAGTAAAATATGTACAATACGAGTATATTAATTTTTTAATCGTATTTTCGTCATTATTCACAGATTATCGCTAGTTTGTCATAATTGATTAAGAAAGGAATCTTGAAATAGTTTTGTCACATTGAAAGATTGATTTGCGAAAGAATTACGAAATAAATAAATATATTACATATTAAAAAGAAGAAAGAAAGCTGAAAGTTGCAAATGTTTAAAAAAAAACATATTTGGCAAGAAAACTTGATTTAACAATAACCCCATTCAGTGAGGAGAAAGAGAGGGTGCTTCTTTAAAAACCAAACTAACCACCCAAAATGAAAACGTCATCCTGCACCCACCGATAGGCAGTCTAAATAAATATTAAAAAATATTAATTTCAATTGTAAAGACTGATTTAAGGTTTACAGCAAATCAGTTTTCATTTGTTTAGTGAACCTGTTTACTATGACAGCGTAATGTATTTGAAAACAAGAATACTGTTTCATTTTCACTTCACAGTCACATTATGTTTTGTTTAATTTTCGGCTTTTGGCATTTCGGCTTAACAAATTAACATATATAATAGATAGAAAACATAAGAGGAAAAACTCATTAGAATTATAAAATTGCAAAAGGTACATCTCGGACATGTCATACGTTATTCTGAAAAAATCCCAACTTTTACATATCATAATGAAGGTTAAAACTGAGGGGCAGCGAGGTCCTGGAAGGATGCGAATATTACGGTTGAAGGACCTGCTATGGGCGGTCCAAACGGACAAATATTTGCCTTACTATTCGAGTCAGCCCTAAAAAAATCGTGATTTAAAAATGTGTAACATTATACTGTTTCTGAGACATATACATCTTCCGATATGTATACATCTTCCGATGTGTATACATCTATGCAATCAAAAGTTTTTCGACGATGTGAAAATAATATTTCCAGATAAAATATCAATTCCTAATTTCTACCACATATGCAGATTTGTCTATTGATGATAAATACAAAAAATCTCATTTTTCGAAAATTTGCACGTGCAAGAAATCCGATCCGTTGGAAAAGAAACCACAAGAAGAAGTATTATATGGTCTGTAAATGTGACTAATATGTCTTTCGAATTCGTAAAATAAAACGAAATAATGTTATTTTATTATTGAAAACAATTCCGGATAAAATATCTCGTAGTGATCTAAATATAAAGGTGTGATAACTTATCGCTTACCTCATGCCTTATAGGTTATTATGCAAATTGTGGAAATATATAAAATTATTTAAAAAATATCCGTACAAAGATAAATCCTTATTCATATAAATAATTACGAACTATATTTATACGAAAAATGTATGATTTTCTCGAGGCCGTTTTGAAATAATCTTAACAAGTACTCGTACATAAATAATACTGTCAATTCGTTTGAACAGGGGTGGAACTGCGGGTGGGCGAAAAAGGCAGCGGAAGGATTGGAACATAAAACTGGAGCTTCATTTAATTTGTAAAAGATAAAAGTAGATGGTTTTGTTACATCGATAACCAGTGACAATTTAGTGTTCAGATTCATTGATTTACGAAACGTTTGTCAAAAAAATATTAAGCATTGAAATATGTTATGCGTATTTTTTAACATTCGAAAATATCCAAGAAAGGGCGACGTTGATAACAATAACGTCGTTGCACTATTAGGCCATAAAATTAGTGTGTTCTTTCAAGTACTCAACGACAACTTCTGTGTCCTAGGTCAGTGGTCCCCAACCCCCGGGCCGTGGACCAAATGGTACTGGGCCGCGCAAGGGCCTGCTTAATAATCAAAATTACTTTTGAAAAATCGAACATACCCAATAAAACTTAATTATAACTTAAAATAATTATTCCGTTGAAAACCCCTTCACGCTAAGTTACCACCGACCTCCGATAATACATGTTCGAGACAACAACTCTGCCAGTGTTCTGGATTAGAGTCATGGCGGAATACCCTGAGATTGCCACCACAGCACTAAAATCCCTATTGCCATTTCCGACATCCTATCTTTGTGAAGCGGGGTTTTCTGCAGTGACAGCAACCAAAACAAAACAAAGAAATAAACTTTACATAAGCAAGAAACTTCGGGTGTCACAATCTCCTATTACCCCCAGATGGAACCACATCTCGTTTCAATGAAGCGAGCTCAGGGTTCTCATTGATTTAGCATTAAGTTAAAATATTAAATCTGTTTTTATTCATTTTTAAGGGGTAACTGTATTTTATTTTGAAGGCATGTTTAAACACGATTCAATTAAAAATATTAAATCAAAACACATAAAACTTCAACATCAAAACTTTTAAAGAAAATAGATAAATAACTTTCAAGTTAATATATCTGCAAGATATCAGAATAACATTAAAATCCCGATATTAAACCCTAAGCATTCTCAAAATAAATTATTTTCTCTATCCTGGAAAAAAATACTTTCAACCTTCCGTTGAACCTTAAAAATATTGAAAATACCCATGAATCCAAACTTAATAATCCTTCATTGTTATTATATTTTTTTTCTTAATTTTTCCCACAAACCTTGTGTTTTCTCTACTATTATTTGTCACTTTAACTTATGTACCACAGTTGTAAATTTTATTATTATATATTGTACAAATATATTGTTATTAAATTTAAAAAAAAACTACATTCAATGTGTCCCCCCTCCCCCCCCCAGTGGGCCGCGGTAAAATTATGAAACGTTGACCGGTTCGCGGCGACAAAAAGGTTGGGGACCACTATCCTAGTTGGTAAGACACCTGTCTCCCAGCCCGGAGATTGCGGGTTCAAATTCCCCTGGAACCTAGATATTTTTAAAAAGGATTCCAGTCTGGTTTTCACTTAAGGCTACTTTAAAAAAATATATTTCTGGTTAGTTGAAAGAGGTTGCCACATGGCAATACACCCGCCAGGTTGTACTGTATACAACGAAAGTGTAATACTATAGAATACAATGACACAGGATTTTACGTTTGCCTTGCACATGTTTCTAACCAATTTGTTTAAAATAAGAATATGTTTAATGCTTATTGCCCGTAATATTTTTTAAAATTGTACTTATCATCTCGAAAAAGGTATATATTTTGTCTAATTAATCAATTTATACACATATATGTACATACCTTCGCGCCATTTCCTGTCGAGATAGGCAGAGATGGCAGATTTGAATTACCTGTATATACTATTAGTAATTGAGCACTGTTGCAATCAATATGTACATATATGTATTATACGTACATTTGTATTATACATACTTATCTAAATACATGATCAATGAAAAAATCGCTATCAAAGCTTGAATTTTTGTATTACGTAAGGGGGTTGTATTAGGAAAGCGCATTATTAATTTACTACCCCGGGCATTAAAACATTTCGTTCCGCCCCTGCGTTGTAAGTAAGTGCCTTCAAATGTTTGATCGATCAGTTTTATTTAGAATAACACATAGCTATTATTCGAGTTCAAATTCAAACACCACTGTCATTTTATTAACATTAATTACGACTTCCTGATGAAATAAGTACGATTTGGTTCTGTAATGATGAAATATAATATAGTAAATTGGATAAATAATAAATGCATTATCGAAAGTTTCAAGTGAATTAATTATATGATATAAATCAAGAAAGGTATGAAATGCATTTATTTGGACATTGACATAGAAACCTTTTGTGTTGTTTCAGTCTTCTTAGATATATGCACCACCCATCCTGTCGTGTAGCTCACGACTGAGTATCGTGACTCCCATGATAGCCTCTAACGATTCCTCTACATCCATCCCTGGATTCCGCGGTCCGAAGGGCAGTTGTTAACGGTAGTCTAGATGCATCTCTCACTTGTCAGTTCAATACATTGAGATTCTTCCTCTTATGTCGTCCTCCCTCTAAACTATATATTTGTCCACGAGCAATGTGTCCAAAGAATCGGAGGACGCGCCGAAGGCTTCTTGCCGATAATCTGTGGGTGATTCTTAATTCTTCGAGAATGGAAGCATCAGTTTGCCTTGCTGCCCATAGAATTCGTAACATTCTTCTCCAGCACCACATTTCAAATGTATCTATTCTACGTCTCTAGCTTGCTCTCAGAGTCCAAGTCAAATATTGCTAAGATGAGAGACTTATCTAGGCACATTTTTGTCTTCATGGTGATAATTCTGAGCTTGCATATATCCTTTCCAGCTTTAAAATCGCATTTTTTGCTATCCCAGTTATTATTTTCACCTCAGTCTCTCATCCTTCATTGTTGCTAATACTAGAGCCTAAATAAATAAAGTTAATAACCACTTCTAAACCATGATTCATATTATTTGGTGGCAGCTTGTTACCGCGGTATATTATTATTAACTTTGTTTTTGACCTATTGATTTCCAGGTCCAGGAGCTTGCTCCCATGTTCCACCTTTTTAAAGAACGTGATAATTTCTTCTTCGGATGTGACAATTAATGAAGTGTCATATCTCAGATTTGAGAACTTTCTTCAACCAATAGCAGTCCCGTCATCCCAGTCTTCAAATGCTCTCCTCATAATATGTTCTTTATATAGGTTAAACAAATCGAGAGAGAGGATGGACCCTTGCCATACACCCTTTTGCACTTTAAACTGTTTGGACTTTATGTTGTTAACTTCAACTGTCACTGAACTATATAAACAAGGTAGAGTAAAGAAAATAATGCCGTGAACTGAGAAATATAATACTTGTTGTTATTATTCGTGTTTTAAGCAGGCACGTAGACTGTTTGAAAGGGATTATTGAAGTTGGCGTGTTTTGTTTATAAGAAGACAATATCACAGATCGGAAATTAGATTTTTTAAACTTACTTCCACCCAATTGGACGAATATACGAGTGTATACAAAAATATTTTTTTTCTTTTTAATTTATTCTAAATATCTTATAGAATAAGCAAACATTAATGACATATGTAAAAACATGGGTATTTTATAGTTAAATTCCGTATTATTTTTTTGTTTCATACAAGCCCATACAAAACGGCTTTGTTTCCTCAATTATCTCAAAACAGGTAAAATGTGGATTGAGTCCTTTTTATATATTATAATAACGTCCCATTGTAGTATTGTATCACACTTTCTATTTATATACTAACATACTTCTTGGCAGGTTTTAATGTCATGCTGTAATTTCTTTCAACCAACCAGAATAATGTGTGCGCATATATAAGAAATAATATTAATGATAAATGTTTTTTCAAGAAAGGGGTCGCCCTCATCAAGTAAACATAATTATTATTAATTTGATGTATAGGTATACAAATACACAGTTTTATTTCATTTCTTTTGCAGTCACCATTAAATATTTGGGAAATTCAATTATATTTTAAATTTCTAGACTTCAGTCTGTTTTCAATGCAGCTGCTAGGTTGATACTCTATGGGAGTGAAACGTGGACGTGGAACAAGAGTGAAAAGAGCCGAATATAGCTGAAGAAATGCGTGCACTTAGAATAATACACGGGGGACAATGTATGCCAGAATACGGAATTAAGTGATTAGGGATGAGCGTGAACTTAATTAAGGCTACAGTGTTGAGCTAGATGAAGAAGAGTCTTTGAGGTGGTTTGGGCATATGGAACGAATTAATGAAAATACAAATATACAGTGTAAATGTGAGAGGAAGGCGTGGTAGAAGAAGATCAACCAAAGTATAGTAGGAGAGAAATCGTAGGAGTTTTATGAGAAAGACAGATATAGAAGAGGCAAAATATGTGTGTCGCGATATGAAAGTCCAGCTCTCTCCTCTCTGCCTACCTCGAAAAGGAGACGGCGTGATATGTATTTGATACAAAGGTATTCTTTAAAATATCAAGTGAACCACGTTCGTGTGAATATTGTCATAAATGGAAAAACGAATAAAACATGACACAAGGTTTTTTTCAATAATTAGCGTTTAATGGAATAATATGTGTCATACTTATATTAATCGATCAATCCATGGTTTTTAAATAACTTCACCGTATTTAAAATAATAGTCAAACTTTTTTCACTTAAAACTTTATTTTATTGGTACAACACTCAATTTATTATAGTAGCACTAATTATTAAAAATAAAAATATTTATTTAAGAAAGTGGAAACTATGTACAGTGTACAGTACCCGGCGGTAAGTAATACACATCGGGCTTAAGAAAGAGACTCGAGAGAGAAAGAGATCAGCTAACTTCGGCTTTGTAGAGCGTCGTCTCTGTCATTTATACACGTGTTACGTCGCGATTTGTCAGTCATTTAGCTCTTTCTAGATACCGGACAGTTAGCGTATCGTGCGACAGAGACGACGCTCTATAATGCCGAAGTTAGCCAATTATGGCCGACAGTCTCTTTCTTAAGCCCGATGTATATTACTTACCACCGGGTACTATAGCAGGTTGTCAACCGTCGTTTTAATTATTTGATTAGTGAGCAAGTAAAAACTAAAAACCACGTGCAACAGTGTCAATAATGTAACTGTGATAGAAGATTTACTATGGATGGTCCTTTGTCTCTTTTTTCAACCATTCGATAAACAACTGTCGAAGATGGTAAACAAATAATGTTGTCGTATTCAATTCATAGAACTCATTTTTTTATTATGAAAGTCAAAATTAAATGCTTTGAAAGTTCTATATCATTTATTTATTTTCTCAGTGACAGCTGTTTAGCCATACAATTTCATTTTGACAAGGCCATTGTATGGCGAAACAGCTGTCAGTGAGTAAATAAATAAAGGATACACCATAGAACTATCAGAGCGTTTGATTTTCCTTTTACAAATTAATCTTGACAGAGATTTGCTTTTCCTTTTACAAATTAAATGGATTAAATTCTTATCGTTTGACGTTTTTTTTTTTCGTGTTTTCAGTTTCGGTTTTTCATACGTAAATGTTAATCATACATACAAACCATCACACTGTTTCCTTGTCGGGGTAGGCAGAAACGAGAGAGCGCCATATTTTTCTATCACGACACACCTCTTTCGTCTCTTCTACCTCCATACACCTTCTCATACAGCGCCTCCGACTCCTCTGAATGATTACATTCCCTTCTTTCAAATTTTACTATTTACATGATTCAACCATACTTTCCTTGGTCTTCCTTTACCACGCCTTCCACTCACATTTGCACTATAAATTTATTTTGTTAGTCATTCTTCATTCATTCATTCCACGCGTCCAAACCATCTCAGAGTACTCTTCTTCATCTTGGTCTATACATCAGCATTAACTTCATACTCATCCTTAATCACTTAATTCACTATTATGTCATACATTGTCACCCCATGTAATATTCTAAGTGCACGCAGTTCTACAGTATTTAGTCAACTCTTTTCAGTCTTGTTTCACGTCAAAGTTGGTACTAAAATACTGTTGTGAACTATCATGTTGGCAGATTTTGATGCTGTCTGGTAAATGTGAAACATAACCATAAAATAAAAATAATTAAAATTTGTACACTTGATTTCTAAACTAGTAAATAAAAAAAATTGACTTACCAATCCAACGACAAATGTGATAAAAATGAGCAGAAAAAAAATGTCTGTGCATGATCTGTCTTTTGCTGTGAGGACTTCATTTGATTCAACATTGTGTCCGTTAGTTTTATGGAAATACTAAAATAAAGAAAAACATACATGAATCATGTCCCTACGATAATAAAGAAAAACATACATGAATCATGTCCCTACGAAAATAAAGAAAAACATACATGAATCATGTCCTTACGAAAATAAAGAAAAACATACATGAATCATGTCCCTACGAAAATAAAGAAAAACACACATGAATCATGTCCCTACGAAAATAAATAATATTCAACTCATGAGAGTTAATTTCAATGCGCGAATTTTTCAAATTGTTACGTACTCTTATATAAATTATTCATAAAACGTATAATTTTTTAAAAGAGAATAGATATGACTGAAGTCATATGTATCCTTATATCTCCGAATATTAGGCGGAAAAAATGTCTGTGTGTTATTCGAGGGGAGTAGCACAGCGCGGGGTTCAAACCGGCGGCATTCCGCATGGAAGTCCAGTGCGTTACCACGCAGCCATATACCTCATAATATAAATATATAAAGTTAACATTACTACCGTAACACTGTTTTGTTGATATTTTAAGACCCGATCAAAATCAAAATAATCTTTTCCAGTGTCCGACATGTTTTTGCGGATTTTTGATATTTTGTGAAGGGTTTACTAAAATTGTTACATTTAAGTATTAGGAATATTATGATCAAACTTATATTTTAATTTTAATCAAATTAAGCATACCTATAAATGGAGCAAAGTCCTATTTATAAAAAAAAACATATAATACGAAATAACAAAAAAAAAACAAAATCACATAAAGCCAGCTTTTTACACTAATTTTAATCTCCGGAAACTCTTATTTAACGGGAAAGGCAAAAATGGAATACTTAGCAATAGTGGTGTGTATAAACTTTTATGTGCTCACTGTGATAATTTATATAGGAAAGACAGGAAGATCCTTTGAAAAGAGATTTCTTGAACATAAATCCGCCTTGACAAATCCTCTAATTTATTCTGAAATGGCTAATCATTGTCACCGTGAAAACCATACTTTTTCTATCGATGATGCCAAATTCTTACATATCAGTAGTAAAGGAAATAAATTGGACAGATTCTTTGGCCCTAGAAATTACTAAGTCAGTACATCGAGGCGAACATCTAGTAAACACATATATCCTATTTATTAGAATATTTAACGTTTAAATATTCTAATAAATTTTTAACGAAAAATGTTTATTAGAATATTTAACAATAAATTATTTTGTTATTCCAATAATTACATTAATCGGCGCTTCACATGTTTCTACCGCATGTCTCGAGGTTGTCTTCTGACGGAATGATCCCGGTTTGTTACGAGAGCAATGCTCAGATCAGAATGGTGTCATGTTACCATAGACCACCTACATTTGAAGTGTTTGTGGTTTACTGGACCAAAGAAAAAATGTTTAAGAAATCTGAAACCTTTTGCAGTCTTTGTTTATTTCTTTTGTTTATGTCGTTGTGTTCCAAAATTCATGTCAAAATTCTTGTTCCAAAATATTTTTTTTGTTTAATTTTTTTGATGTATGGAAAACTTAAACTTGACTAACAACACTTAAGTTTTTGCACTCTAATAAGCATGTTTCTTTGTGTCATTTAAATAGAAATACTTTCTTTCACAAGTACATTATATTTCATATACACCATTCTTATGTAGTTTATCTTCCCTGTTTCTTTAACATTATTTTTTTCTTAAACTATTGATGGTGTAACATACAGGTCCTATCTTCTCTGGAAATAAGCGTGAAACAATGGGGGTTATCCCATTCATATGTAAAATTCCCTTCCAATTGTCCCCGACATTCTGTTATTATGTTTTGGAGTAAATATGTTAGTAACTATTCATAATTTTCCTAACACTAGTCTGACGTGAACACTGCTCTCGTAACAAACCGGAATCATTTCGCATAAAGAGAGCCTCAGGATAGGAGTTAGAAACACGTGTAGTGTAGAATAACAAAGCAATTTATTGTTAAATATTCTAATGAAGAGTTCCATACAGCTTAAGTCGAAACCTTTAAAAAATGTTTTTTTTTATCCTATCGTAAAATGTATATTTCTAAGAGTTTAAATTGATCAAACATTAGAAAAACACTGATTTAATGCAAGTATCTAGTGCTTCTCAACATAGAGTTATGTTTTATAAATCTGAGGATGAGAAACAAATTGAAGAAGTCCACATTTTGTGAAAGTTATATATTCGTATCATATCCCAAGTGATAAATTGGTTTTATAATATTTACATAGAATAAATGTTAAATTTAAAAAATAATATTTTATCATATTGTCATATTGTACTAAGCTTTCGTTGTTTACAGTACAACCTTATGAGTTTATTGCAACGTGGAAATATTTCCCAACTAACCAGAGATATGTAAAAGATGAAGGCATCTTGTGGAAACTAAACTGAGACTCTATTTGAAATAAAAAATGGGTGCCAATAGGTGTAGAATCCGCAACCCCCTTGTCGGAAGACAGGCGTCAGGGGTTGGCATTCAATTCAAATATTTCTTTTTTCGTGAAGCCATATTCTTCTTACTTTAGATATTGTAAGACATAGTGAAATTAAACGTAAGTTTTTTTTTACCAAATTTAATTATACCAGTATCTATAATAATTTGATATTTTTTGGTAAATAAATTATTTTGCATGTCTACAGATCAGATGACTAAAAATGTCTAGAATATCTTTGGAAGCTAGTCTACTAGATCGATTCAAAAGAGAACCTGTTGTAAAATAACAGGATCAGGGGATAGCCGAATTGAATCTTCGCGAGTTATTAGACCGTCTGAAATAAATAGGGAATATTTTTTCAATACGTGCGCTAACAAAATAATGATATTTTTTACTAGAAATATTTATAACTTTTTACAGAATGATTTATCTGATTCTATTTTTCGCTTTCGTTATTGATTGAAAAAAAAACGTTTTATCTATAATTTGTGAATATTTTTTACAATAGTTTTTAAGAGTTTTCCAAGTGAAACAGAAATAATGCAGAGACAGAAAAAATAGAACACAAAATTTCATAGTCAATTAATCATGATCGTCTATAACCATTACGCCATGGACCCTCTCGGGATAAGCAGAGAGAGCTGATTTCCAATTCATTCTATCCTGAAAAACATATTTTAGTTATGCCACGACTATACACCTCTTGTATATTATTATGTAGATACTTTTCACTCTTCCCGCTTTTAGAATGGTTCATTTGGTGTTACCGTGTTTTCAGGTCCTTCTGGTACGTTATATACTACTCATAGACCTATTTTGTATATTCATAATCATTCATTCATTCTACGTGGCCGAACAATCTCAATGCTCATTTCTTCATCGTACTATATACGAGTACTACCTTGATCAAAAAGTTTTAGGACTTTATTCATAAAATCGAAAATACAAGTTTATTAATCAAAATCGATATGGTCCCCTTCAAAGTACTCCCCATCGACTGCAACGCACTTACGCCAGTGCTTGATCTAATCCTCGAAACACCGCTGGTACTCAATTTTCGGTATGTCCATCAGAGCCGTCTTCGATTTTTTCATGACATCCTCTCGGGTGCTGTAACGCGTTCCGCGAAGCGGTTTTTTAAGTCGATTGGACAAGAAAAATCGCAGGGAGCCAGATCAGGTGAATTCGAAGGTTGCTGGATAGTATTCGTGTTGTTTTTGGTCAAAAACTCATGGAAATCACGTCTTTCGCGATTTCAACGCGGTCCTTTTTTTGCATTAAATTGAGGTCTTTCGGCACCAGTTTTGCAGCGACACGTCTGAGGCCCAAATCATTAACCAAAATGTCTTGAGCGGATCCATAAGCAATGTTCAAGTCCTCTGCTAGCTCTCTGATGGTCAATTTGCGGTTTTCGGCCAACATTTCTTTGGTTTATCGATGTTTTCATCGGTTTTCGACTGCCACTGCGTTCGTCATCCTCGACCGACTCACGACCACTTCTGAAGCGTTCGTGCCACCGAAAAACACTTCTTCAACATTTCCAAGGTCTGCGGACCGTTAAATCCGTTTTTCACACAAAATTTAATGCAAACTCGTTGATGCACAGTTCATGCCACTTTCAAACTTGTAAAAAATCGAAAACACTCACAAAGGTAGATGTACTCAGTACAGCGTAACTTTTACAAATGTCAAGCTATGACGCTGAAATTTGGAGGGAAGGGTCAATGATAGATGTGGTAACCTAACAAAAAAAATAATTCCAATCGGGTGACTGACAGCGCCACAAGGTGGCCGGTCCTAAAACTTTTTGATCAAGGTAGTATATGTTTTTTCAATCTGCATTATTTCCAAACGTCCTTATTCTATCTTTATTGATTTTCTACACATTCTACGTGGCTCTCTCTTTTCTACCGCATTAAGCATATTATCATAGCTTTTTTATAACGTCAAAGTTTCGCTTGCAAACACTAAGATTGGTACCAGGATCCCATTATTAGCAGCCAGTTTCGCTTCTTTTTTAATATCTCAGTCGGTAAATTCATTGTATAATCCTTTATTTACCCTATTGTCTACTTTAACTCTTCTTTCAATCTCATACTTCGTACGGCTGTCCGATGTGAGTATTCCAAGATAGATCATTTCTTCAGCGTGATGTAATGTTTCATTTAGCACTTTTTTTCACACATTCCTACCACCTCTCTCAATTGCTATGACTTACATTCATTAATACTCAATACATTTGAATGAGACCTTACAAACACTTTCTATACAAGATTTTGTAAATGTTCGTAGTTTTTTTTGCTAATACATTTAGACCAGATATAACGAGTACTTACTCCACTATATAGTAAGTATATTCTAACGTTTACAGTGTAATTATTGTGTTCACATGTAGATTTAATGTAGTGACATAACGCACCCTTGTTTGACATATCTAGCGATGAAAATGAATTAATAAAAATATAATACTTATATAATTAAATAATTATGCTTTGGATATTTCAAACTTATTTCTTCAAGGAAAAAACAGCGTGAGATAAATTTGTTCTTAACTGGGTTAAAACCTTGACAACGTGGAATACAAAACCTTGCTCCTAATTTCAACCGTAAAACTTTGCGAGAAATCAAAAACTTGAATCACGTGTCGAGTGTCGCAGTCGTTTGAATAACGTCACTATAACTTCCTGATAGATTTTAATCTTTAAGGAGGTTATTATAATTCAATTACACAGAAAACGGAAATCCTAAAAAATATAAAATTATAAATAAAAAATATATGTAGATAATTCGCTATATTTGAGGTGAAAATGATTTATAGGTATATATCGTATTTTTTTTTAATCAGGAAAACGAATGTTTCGATACTGAAATTCTGTCATGCCAGTCATCGCAAATATCCGATAATCGCCCGAACCCCTCATTATATTGCTATTACGTTTTCTAACGTCCAATTTTGTTTGCGTTAGAGGGTGGAAAAAAATATATGAATCATGTAAAAATTTAAAATGCCTCTAAGTCCACTGAATTACTTATTGGTCGTTAGATTCCGGGCCACTAGTAAAATGCTATATTAGTATCAAAAGATAAATTCTTCATTTTGGTATGAGCACGTGTGAATATTTGAATCATAGTATAAATAGGCCAAAACCCATACGATGGTTGTCGCCAAAGAAAGAATACGAGAATTGAATTTTGAATACAAGAGAGCGAGAGAGGAATACTTGGATTCTCTCCGAAAGTAATTCGAAATTTGAATCTCGGTGGGTCCGTGATAAATGAAAAGATGGAAACTATACTGAACGAATTTTAAATAGCTAGCTAACAATTTTTGAACCGCTGTAAAAGGGGACGATGTATACATGATATATATAAACAAATTCTATATTTATGAATATATATATTTTCATAAATGTAGAATTTGTTTTACTTCCGTGAATATTTCACGGGTTGCAACTAGTATCTTTATATTATTCAAAAGTTTGAAAACCTTAACATTTTAACACCAGATCAAAATCAATATAACTTGTCTTAGCGTCCGGATAGTTTTGTGGGAATGCTGATTTTTGTGAAGGGTTTACCAAAAAATGCTATATCTTCGTAAATATTAAAAATATTGTAATGCAACTGTGCATACTCGCATTAAAGTACTTTCTTTCATAATTTAATTTAGTATAGTAATGCTGGCGACATTTTCTTTTTTTGAGACTTACATCACACTCCTTACACGTGTACCAGGTTTCACTTTTCGTCTTGTCAGCAGGACTGGCCAACCCACTGCGCCCTTATGTGCGGCCCGCGGTCACACATGACGAATTATGTTTTTAAGATGTTTTTTTTAAGTATCGGGTATTTCAGAATGTATTTTAAATCGCATTAAAGTAATTACAAGAAATAACGTTCCTATAATTACATGAATTTATCATAAATTTCATTAAAACTTTTTGTTACACTATTTTATAATATTCAAAAAATATTTAATGGACTTTATAATAATGTTGATTGTTAAAACTATATTTATGATGTAAAATTCAAATTGGAAGTATTATATCTTTGTGAATAAATGAAGTCATTATGTGTTTATTATCAAACGAATACATTTTGTTGTTGGTTCAATAAATGTTTTCTCTTCATATCTAGTCGTAGTATCGTTTTGTTTTTTCAGATTTACACTGATCGAACACTTTCTGTGTACCTCTGCATCCAAATCAAACACTTTCAAAATAATATTAAAAAATACGACATTCGTTGTAAAGCCAGATATCGAAAAAAATATATTGGAACAAAATTTGCAATCGTTTTTAATCATGTGCGGCCCTTGGAAAAATTTAGGTCGTCAATGCGGCCCGTGGGGTAATTTGGGTTGGCCAGGTCTGGTCTTGTGCTTAGGACACACCTCGCAAGTTCTGCAAGATTTTTCTTTTTTGTTAGTTGATGGAAAACATATCAACCCATGCTTGTGCAGGTTCTTTGTCAAGCTGTTTGGAGGATCCTGCAAAATTCCTTATTGTCTTTGGACCAGGAGACTGTAGTTGGTCTCTAGATTCACATGTCAAAATCTTTAAGAATTTGACAGTTCACTGCATACAGATGACGCATTGCCAAAATCTCAATCATATATCAATTGATATACATTTTCATTATTTAAGGGATTGTCCATGTTACAAATCAGCAATCAGGAGAAAATCGGCTAGATGCCAGTAATATATCCTTGTTTTGGAAAAGGTATCGATGACGTGAAATCACGGGACCGGGACTCCACACAAATCTAGTTTATCACGTTAAAATCGGGTCGGTATAGAAAGTATTAACTAATTCAATTAAAAAGTAATGTCAAAATAAAAGGTTTCTTTTCCATTCACGCCTTAAATACTTTTCTAGGTGTTTGTAAGTGTCGAAGAAATAATCGTTATTAGAACAGTGTTTATTCTCCAGACAGATATTTTTAAATATTGTATCTTGCTTTTGAATACGCCTGGTACCAATGCTTAGCCCTTGTAAGTGAAAAAGCAGTGTTGGGTGTTAACATAAGTTGTGTCCGTTTTTTTCCAATTTAAAAATAAGCACCAAAAGTAAAACAAAATGGTGAAGGTTATACATCATTCGAAAGAAAATTTTCTGCTCTACAACATATTGTGTTTCTTCCTTCCTTCCCTTCAAAATCAACATCATCATCAGTCTTGTTAGATCTCCCTTGATGATGAGGTGAAAACCTTGAAATTGGCAGGGCTATACCGTTACACAAAGTGGAATAAACAGTGTTTGATAAAACAAATTACAAAACTAAGAGATATAAATGATTAATAACACATTTGTGGCATGTTTGGAAACTACGAAAAATGTACAATTTGTTTAAAATATGTAAAATATTTCCTAACATTTAAAACATTTTCTCTATACTTACAATTAAAAAGTAACTTAATTATTTTTTAATGTAATAATCATTTGAAAAAAACATCTCCCGAGAATTATAACTTCCGAAGACTAAAATGACTTCTTTTAGTGTTAAGTTTATACATTTACTATTTTCATTTAACGAATGAGACAATAGACATAAGTTGATATTGTATTAAACCGTTGCTATTATTGTATTAAATTGATATTGTTTTAAACCTTTGCTGTTATTGTATTAAATTAATGTTGTATTAAACGTTTGCTGTGATTAAACCCTGGAGGATTTATTTTCTTTTAACTATGTTAAGACCCGTGTACGAAAAAAAAAACCGGGTCAATTTTGATCACATAATGAATCGAATCCAGAACCTCCAGATGACGGACAAACGTTCTAATCATATGCTATGATAATCTGGTCGTATTCTATTGATAATCTGGTCGTATTCTATTGATAATCTGATCGTATTCTATTGATAATCTGGTCATATTCTACATTTTCCTTATATTCATTGCCTAACTGGCATTCTTATCTAACGAACCAAAAAGATGTTGAAGAGGCTTTAACTAAAAACTAAACTAGAGTCCTTTTTTTAAAAAAATGTTGGCTCCCAGCGGCAAACAAATTCGTAGTTCCGGGCAGGAAGAAAGACACCTTACCAACTAGATAACGGAAGTCGAATGTTGTGAAGTTAATCAAACAATGGACGCAATGAAACAAAGTTTTGTTTTGTTATTTTACATCATTGTTTTGTTATTTTACACCATTAGAAAAATACTGTAAACTGAGGTTATTGTGCAAGCCAGATTTAACTCATATTCAACCTGTCATGGAATATTTAAAAATATATTAAATTAGTTTAACGATGAGGTATTAGTACCTTCATTTTGCAAAATATATTTAAGTTGTAAATATTAAAAATATTGAAATGCAACTGTGCATATTAAAGTAATTTGCCATGGAATATTTAAAAATATATTATTATTATTATTATTATTATTATTACACATGACAAGAAATATACACAATTTGAGAAAAAACAGCAGGTAATTTGATTTGGACATATAATTTTAATGGATCTGGGTTTGTTGCCTTTCATTTGTCGTATCCCCAGTAAACTAGGCTTTTGCCTGTATTTCACTGAGGATATTTAGCATGAAAAAATAAATCGATACTTCTTTCCGATATTTGATAACACAAAAAACCCCGTTGCACGCTCTCATCAACCTGACAAACAGTGACACTCAACTACAACTGGAAACATCTTGCGAAACTCAACTCCTCACACATTATCACTCCAGAAAGACCAAAAATATTCATCCCACAATATACCGCACACAATCATAAGAATAAAAATCAAAACAAATTCAAAACAAAAAAAAAAAAAAAAAAAAGAAAAAAAAAAGAATTATTAAATTAGTTAATTTAACGATGAGGTATAATATTATTACCTTCATTTTATATTTCAAATGAATCAAATAATGTGGTTTGTAGGTTGAGTCTACTTTGCTATGTTGCTCCAAAATAAAACAGTTTGAAAAAGTTATTAGACTTAGATATGATATGAAAGTATATGAATAATAAAAATCCATTAAAAAAATAATTAATCTAGAATATGTAAAACATATAAAATATGATATATGAATATGTAAAACATATAAAATACATATGTAAAACATACGTCAGTATGATAAATATTTTATCGTTAAATCCCGCCTTAAATGTTTCATACAATCACACACAAAGCGGTGAGATGTTTTCTCAATTATCTCAGAACAGGTGTAATAAAATGGGCTGGGTCCTTAAGCATATACAAGTACATATACGGAATACCACAAATCACAAACTGCATAATATTTCTTTCAAAAAAAAATTTCGAAAACTTTGAAAAAAACTTTTGTACAGTTTTAATATTATTATCGTCATAAAATAAATTTGACGTTCAAAAAAGTACATACCTCATCGTCCTTTTTTATTGGGTCGACACTGTTGTTTGTACAGCAAAGTTGACCCATTTTCCTGTTATCATAATTTAATTTATATCCATTGACCGCTTTATTTTCCCGGTGAGTTGTGACATCATGAAAAAGTACATTTTCTTACAGTAAATTATCCAAACGTCTTTAATTAGGTTATTAAAACAAAATATTTAAAAACTTGATATTTTTTTTAAAAATAAGAACGTTGATTTTATTAAGAAGACAAACAAAAATAAATTGTCAAATTTTGAACGTTGTTCAAAAAGTGATGTTAGGGAAATGAATAGGATATAAATGTATCGAGGGTGTCACGCGATGGAGTGAGTCACCCCACCTCGTGCTGTCACGGGAGTCACCCTGTCTAATGCTGTCTACCGACTACCACGATGGACTGCAATAACTGTACTGGCAGTACAGAGTGTAAACAATCCACCCCGCATGGTACAGCCACCAGGGCCGTTCATTTGATTGATACTATGTGTGCTATACACGTAGGTATAACATTTATATGTAATTATAAAATAAAATATTTACTTTATCGCAGTTATCTCAGTTATTATCTTGTGTGACCCATAAATGCTTATAAAACTGAAAAGAAAGGTATACCAGACTATCGTTAGACCCGCAATTATGTATGGCTCAGAATGCTGAACTATGTACAGCTCCTACTCTAGGCAACTTGAAACAGCAGAAATGCGAATGCTTAGGTGGTCGGCAGGAGTATCACTGAAAGATAAATTTAAGAGCTCACGCATTCGTGGTAGCCTGGGAGTCACTGACATAAATAGTAAGCGGGAAGAGCGACAGCTGAGATGGTACGGGCGCATAAGACGGAGACCACCAGACCATACTGTAAATCAGGCAATATCTGTGGATCTTCCTCACCAACCGTCCAGAAGAAGACCAAATAACTCCTGGATGACTCAATGTTCCAAAATCCTGCAGAGAAACGGCCTAGATGAAAGCAACACCCAGAACCGAAGAATATACAGCCTGAGAACGAGAAGAGCCGACGTCAACAGCCTACCTAGGCAATGAGTTGGGACAGTGCCAGGAAGAAGAATAAGTTATCTCTATTTATCGGGGGTTGATAGTTAGTGATTTATATTATTTGTTAAGTCATTCGTCATCCCCACTGCATTTATTTCCTTGCATCACATCCGGGTTATTCAAATGATCTCTCCACATCCTCTCGGATTCCATATGATCGAATATATGATATAGATAGTGTACTCGTATTTGAGTTCTGATGACTTGACAAAATAGCGTTTTAAAGATTTCCGCAAATGTATCAGTTCAGTTCGATCCTAACACTTTCATGGGGGACAAAATACCCCATCTAGCGCGATCTATCATACATTAGAAGATCGAAATCTTCTTTATTTTTTTATGAGCGTGATGCCACGTAGTGACGAAGAACGAACTGCTCAAAGGGATTTCCCCGGTGGCGACACACCTGAGTAAAAATAATAGAAGCGACGACGGACTTAAGATCCGACTTCACGGGAGATGCAAAATGACTCGCAGTGCAGTAAATATACTTATAAAGTGGCTTTAAACCTGGAGTATTAACAGCCTAGTAAATTGTCAGTACTTGCACAGAAAATTTCGAATACAGTAAAACGACGCCACTAGATCGGAGTGACCACTCGATCCGAAAATGAACTGATGTAATATTGAGTGGACTTATCCGATGAAGGAGTAAGGTGTCCTACCATCGGACCGAAACTCCGAACAAGCTATCCATCACTTGTATTGAGTGGACTTCCTTTCCAAAATTATTGACTCGGTTATCATCGCAGTAACATAGAATGTGATCAGTGAATTGAAAACGCAAAAATTACAACAGGGCAAAGAGACAAGATCGAAGCTAAAAGGTTTGCCATTAAAGCTACTATGGCCAGAGAGAACCCGCAAAATTATCATTGATTATGTTTTGAGTCGTTCGTAGTCCTTCGGATGAATTATATTAGGTTTTTCTGAGTGTTGTATCGCATAGTTTGGCTTATGCTGCCATTGTGGTTTTCATCTTTGGGGCTTGTTCGTATTCAAATTCGCCATAAGTGGGTGAGCTTCGGATACCACTTGATTTACAGCAGAGTATCAATCGTAACGTGAGCGCATGGTTCCACATCGCCACGAAAAGAACAAGCGCTTGGCTTCCAGAAATAATGAATTTATTGATCATTTTCATTTTATTATCGCTTTATCGATTTGATTATGGGATGCCATGCTGATTTGAGGTGGAATCCATTGTCTTTGTTAATATTATTTGAATGTTTTTTTAAATATTTCTATTGTTTCTTTGATTAATCGGGTGGGATAACTACAACCTCCATAGCCTAGTTGGCAAGACACCTGTCTCTCAACCCAGTGATGGCGGGTTTAAATCCCGCTGGAGCTCAGATTTTTTTAAAAAGATTCCAGTCTGGTTTTCACTTAAAGCCACTTTCACATCTCTCTGGTTGATTGAAAGAGATTGTCACATGACAATAAGCTCGCCAGGTTGTACTGTATACGAGTACAACGAAAGTGTAATACAATAACCATATGTCAAATTGGTAATATAAGCTCAACAATATGAATGTGGGTATAACCGATCATGTCCTGTGCGGTATGGATTCATTATGTGGATGATTCTGTCCTTGGCATTGAAACAGTTAAATGAAATAGTATGGCACGAAGCAGAGCTGGTCTATTGTTCAATATAGTACAGTAACTCTGGTTTGCCGAGTATTTATGGTTCAAGCGAAAAACGATGGCATGTCTCGACGAAGTATTCGGCCAAAGTCGATTTTTTGGTATGAGTCTGTAGAGTTTTTCATGTTCAGCTATTATTTTATGCACCTTTCTCGTCGTTTGTTATATATGCACCTTCTTGCGTCTCTGACAATTGAATATGTAACATAGATAACGCTTGACTCTAAAGGGTCGCGGTCTTTGTGAGATTTTATTAAGTTTCTCAACTGCAACGTTCTCGAAAAGTCGACATTATAAGCCAAATCAAGCGGTGCAACACTTCGAAAGACCTTATATAGGGTCTTTCAAATTGAGCGCTTTTTTTAATTTATCTGGTTGTTTTTTTATCCAATTGACAAATGCACGACGTTTTGCATGATTCAATGGCTTTAGTTCTTGTGTTATTTGAACCTTATGTGCCTTCAGAGCTAAATCTTTTCGTAAAATACGGCATGTTGTGGATTCACTGAGTCCAACTTGTTGTGAACGTCGACTAATGGACATTTCTGGGTCTTCAGCAACACTTTCACGAACCAAATCAATATGCTCTTGTGAACGACCGCTATGGCTATATCTTTCTCTTCTTTTATCTTCCACCGAACCAGTTCCATGAAATTTGAGAACAATTCGATTGATAGTGCTTTCAGATGGACGATTATGCAACCCATAAACATTTTCTAAAAACACTTTTCACTGAACGCCCATTTTCATAAAATAATTCAACAATTTGAACGCGTTGTTGTACTGTATACGATTCCATTTTTATAAATGTCATACATTACACTTCTCAAATGTCACAAGACTCATGCAAGTTCGCGACGCCATCTGTATTTTATCGAAGAATTAAAAAAATTGATTCAATGATCAATTTGAAAGACCCTTTATATATGTTACAACTGATTTTGATTATTTGAGTTTTTATTGGCAATACTAACCTCATTGCACAGTATTACGCTTTCATTGTATACAGTACAACCTGGTGGGCTTATTGCCACGTGATAATCTTTTCCAATCAATCCGAAAGAAGTTTAAGAGACCTTAAGTGAAAATAAGACGGAAACCCTCCCTTTTTTTTAATAAAGTACAATATATAAACGAGTATAAACGAAAACCCTTAACTCCAAAGTAGAAGTAATGCAGGCATCTAACCAACTATGTCACGAAGATCGTCCACATCATTAGCATAAATGAAAAACGAATGTAATTGAGTTCTTTTGGGGTCGGGTCTTTTTTACATATATACATACGTCTATTTGTTGTATTAGGGGCGGATTTTTCCGAGAGGGGAGACCACCCCTGGAACTGTAGCCTCGCCCGTTTCCCAGGTAACGGTGTCCTAGGACACTTGTACATGTCGCTATCACTAGCGCTACACGACAATCAGAGCGCCCGCTATCTGCCGGGTGACCTAGACCACGACAAAAAATATTCGTATCGTATTTCCACCTTGTATGGATATTGTCGCATTGTTTGATAGTATGTTCGCAGCTTTGGAATGCAGCGTGAAATTATCTATTATACCTCTTAGTGATTTTTGGGTGGCGTATGCAGCTTTAGGAAACACATTTATGATGTTATATGAACATTACACTACACCTAAAGCCGAATGTCTTACTATCTCATATCGGAAGATCTACAAAGGTTTCTTTGTAGTTTGTCTTACTTAGTAAGTTTTTTATACCAATTTCTTTAACATATGCAGATGCGAGGAAGTACCTAATCGAATGGCCGCAGCCATTATCTTCCTATCATCGCATTCAACTTAAATATATTTTGTAATATTTTTAATATGTTAATAATAAATAGTGCGTTCAAATCCCGAGTTAGTGCGCCCGTGATGAGAATCTGCTCTCTAAACAGCGCTATATAAATCACCCTTTTATTTTTCTTATTATGTTTGGTAATGGATGCTCTCAGTGCCCTAGTTGGTAAGACGCCTGTCTTTCAGCCCGGAGGTTGCGGGTTCACATCCCGTTGGAACCTAAATTTTTTTAAATGTATTCCAGTCTGGTTTTTACTTAAGGCCTCTTTAATATTTTTATTTATTTATTTATTTTCTCAAAACACACTTAGCCCAATTACTTTGAAAAATACAAAACAAATTAAAAGTTAAAAAAAATTACATAGAATAAAAAAATAACTCGTATATGTTATACACACAAACATATGATACACATACTCGTATATTCACAGTCACTTAAGTACGTTGATGAGTGCTTTCTAACGCGCTCAATCTTAGAAGAAAATTTACTTTTGCTTTTGGTAATGTGATATGAAATATGTCAATATCCGAAGCAGTCCTGTTCAAAAGAGTTAAGACCCTTCCAACAGGAATAGCGACTGAAAGACCCGTTCTTGCGTATGTTATTGAGAACAGTTCTTGCCGGCGTATTCTATTGTAATTGTTAGTAACATTTAACGCCATCTTTGTAGTAATGCTGGACAGCTCACAACTCCTCGAACGAGTTTGACAACGTATAACATATTTCTGGTTAGTTGGAAGAGATTACCACATGACAATAAGCGCCCGCCAGGTGGTACTGTATACAACAAAAGTGTAATACAATACAGACATGTGCATTCGAAAAAACTTTTTACGTTTAAATAAGTTTTATCATGGATACGCCACTGAGAATCAAACCCTACGAACTCCACGTAATGACAATTGGGCATAATTAAGCAAAAAGACCTAACCCATATTTTATCTGTTTAAATACAATATAATTAAGGGATTCTCTCATCACTGTATAGTATATAGAACAAAAAACTTGAATACGTAATATTTAACCATAAATAATATTTAACGGGTTTGATATTTTACCACATTCAGGATTCATGTATGCTTTTTCGCTATTTCATAAACAAAAAAATGTGCTTTAAGGGTATAAATGTCAAATTATTTGAAAGCAAATGAATGGTTGAAGTAAAATAGGCACTAAGCACAAAAAAAAACACTAAGTGAGCAGTTTCATTCTGTATGGCATATATAGGTTGTCCCGTAAGTAGTGAATCATACTTAGGGCGATGATAGATTAGATCAAGACCAACCAGAATATTAAAACTTGACTGCAGTAAAAACCTTACCGTTTTTAAGTTATTCGGACTTTTGTAAAATCCCTACCTTGGTCCAGATTTTATGCTGCGTTGTGTACAAATTACGATTTTTGCAATTTTTTTTATTGTGAAATACCTTTGAATAGTAGCCTTATCTATCGCATATAAAATGATTTTCAAAATTATTAGAGGTGTACAAAAAATTACTTGTAAAATTAAAAAAATCTTAATTAATTTTTTTACGCTAAACTTTGGCCTTCTGTTTCCATAATATTACTTTTTAATATTCCATAATATTTCCATAATTTTAGCATTTCCATAATATTACTTTAAAAAATTGCTCATTTAATGAAGATTTCAGAATAGTGCAACATTACTAGATTTTTTTTACGGAAAACGAAATAATACTATTTTTTATTCAAAAGGGGCTGATTCGGACCAAAGTTCAAGTGAAAGGTATTAATGCAAAATCTACTTCATTTTGTTTCTGTCACATATTAACTGTTTTTTTTTTTTTTTTTTCATATTAGCAATATCTAATTATAGCGCAAGATTCCATTACCTACCACCGACCGGTTCAAACCGAACAAAAAGTGAGATAGAGATAGAGATAGCAAATGGCGTCCATTTGCTATCTCGCTCTTTTTCGTGTTAAAATTTGTAAACCTTGACTTGAGCAATACGATACCTGACACTGTGGGCGTCGCATCTCCTTTCTCGCAAATTATTATTTTCATACCTACTGGTTTTTTGCTTTGGACCCGGACTTTGTTTTTCCTATCGATTTGGGCTTGTTTCACCGTTGCAAACTATCATCAACTTGATGAAAAGTGAGACTCAATTACATATTATTAAAATTCTAAATTAAAGAAGGCAGACTTAAGTTTTTTTAAGATATCGCAAGTGCTCTGATTGATGGCTGTTCTGTTCCATGCATGGTGATGACGTTGAATCACGAATAATTTGTTATGGTATTTGGGCGCATTCCCTTCCAATGGCTATTCTCAATTAATTAACTGTTGCCAGTTTTATTCCATAAACTTTATCTTAGATGAGTCCCCCAAAAAAGCCTATAGGCGTGAAAGCTGGGGAGTGCGAAAGGTATTCAATGTTACCTCTACGTCCAATCCACCTGTTTGGCAATATTTCATCAAGATAGGCCCTCACATCATAATGGTAGTGTGGAGGTGCACCATCATGCTGGTGCACCTCCACACTACCATTCCCTAACACTATATGCTTCACTAATACTATATGTACCCCTCATTAATGCGTGATATGACAATTTTTTGCAGCAGGTTAAAAAAAACGGTACGGTGTAAAAGTGTGTACACGTTGTTTTGACACCCTCTACGAGTATACATAACATAACGTACATAAAAAACTTGACCCACAAATTTCATGTGTTTAGTTTATTTGAAATAGATTAATCATTTATGTGCAAAAATATCAAGCCCGATAAATGTGGATTACATATGACACATACCAGCACGCTGTCTCCCTGTCGGGGTAGGCAGAGAGGACAGAGCACCAAGCTTTCCTATCTCAACATACATCTTTTGCCTTTTCCACATACACATATATACACATTCTCATGCAATTCCTACGATTTATCTGACATTATACGTTTCTTCGTTCAAAATATCATTCACTTGATTCATCTATACTTTCCTTGGTCTTCCTCTACCACACCTTCCCCTCACATTTGACCTTCATGTTGCGTTAGTCTTTCGTCATCCATTCGTTCTTCATGCCCAAACCATTTCAGAGTGTTCTTCTTCAACTTACTCAACGTGTCAGCCTTAAAATCATATTAGTCCCTAAAGTTGTTTTTGTAAATCACATTCTCAAGTGTTTTTGCGACGAGACATTTCCTGAAGTTGACGTAATTTTGCAAATAGGAACCAAGCTCAAAACACAATTAAGTTTATTTAAAAATCGAAAAAACACAGATCAATCTTGTATATAGGCTGTGCTAAAAAAATATACACACGCTTTTATACCGTGTCGTTTACTTGAACTTGCTTACCACGAATGCGTGAGGAGTTTACTTTGTTATACCACGAATGCGTGAGGAGTTTACTTTGTCATACCACGAATGCGTGAGGAGTTTACTTTGTCATACCACGAATGCGTGAGGAGTTTAGTGATGAGGAGGATTTTTATTTTCTGAACTATTTCCAGCAAAACCATAACCATCGTGATGTGAGGGTCTATCTTGGTGAAAATTTGCTGAGTAGGTGGATTAGACGTAGATATAGCATTGAATACCCTCCACGCTCCCTAGGCCTCACGGAGGGACTTTTTTTATGGAGACTCACTCATCAAAGATAAAATTCATGATACAAAACTGGCAATAGATGAGATGAATTAAAAGCAGCCATTGAAAGAAAATGCGCCCAAATACCAAAACAAATTATTCGTGATATTAATGATTCCATGTTATTAGCAGTGCATGGACCAGAAATACCATTAATTTGAACATTTGCAATAAATAAAAAAAAATTACGTCTGACTTCTTTCATTTGGATGTAATCTTATATATATACAGTAATAAATATTGAATTTATAGCCCAGACATGGGCAAATGCGGCCCCGAGAGCTGCATGCGGCTCTTCGTTGGGTTAAGTGCGGCTTCCAAAGTCTCTTATAAAAATATAGATACTTCCTTTCCCCATTATACTTGTATTTTCGCGATTATCCTTTCTAAATGCTGTAAGTGACAAGATGCGCTATTAAAGATAAAGTGTCATTTTTTCACATTTTCGTTCGAAAAGTGACTTTTTGTCATATTAGTACTTTACAACATCGTTTCTTAACTTGATTATTGCTTTAAGGTCCGAAAAGTTATTTTTGGCTTCATTTTGTTTCGAAGACGAAACTATAGACAAATGTTTGCTTTAAAGAACAAGAAATTATACTTTGAAGTTGTCTTTTTTTCGTATCTGCGACATTTTGGTCAGTTGGAGAATTAAGCTCCAAAAAGTGGCATTGTTTTCTTTTGCTTTAGAAAAAACTTTTTAAGGGGACTTATAAAAATGTATGATTATATGTGAACACTACTCTACACCTCAAACCGAATGTGTTTGGAATCCATTGCTTATTCTTCCATAATCCTTCTAAATTCTCCTTCATTCTTGTCATTTTGCAATTTCTCACGACAGGCATTTGAGTATGCAAGACCTCCCACGGAAATATTTATTCTGTTCATCGCTAGTTAATGGTCAAAGCTGATAAATGCTTCTCTAGACACTCTTGTATCGAGAATGCTCTGTCGCAGAGAAGAATTCACGCACTTATAGTTAATTCATGAACCTTCATTTCCTCTTTCCGACGCATGTATACGTATGCCTTCGTCTTCTAACATTTAATCTTCATTATCATTTATCAGTGAGATACATGGCCGCGTAGAAACGCACTGGAATTTCGTGCAGAAGGTCGCCGGTTCGAATCCCGCATCGTGCAACTCTCCTCGAATGACGCAGACGTTTTTTTTCCACTTAGTATTCGGGGGTATAAGGGTACATATGACTTCGGTAATATCTATCTATTCTTTCAAAAAAAGGAAAAAAATATGCCAATGTACTCCGATCGTTTCACTTCGGTGTGTCATCGAATCCAGTATATCGGTATAACCGGTGAGTTTGCTGGTGTGTAACGGCCCACTCACTTAAATAGGAGAAAATAAGAAAGGAATAAAACGCCACGCCTCATCTTCGCTTTCCAATTCAATTGGCGTTAGAATGGCGAGGGAATCCTCGGCTACGAGGCCCAGCAACGACAATTGTCTATCACCAAACTTACCTGACATCGATTTAAATCCATCCATTATATCGTCACCCCATGTATTCAAATCCCCCGTATATATAACTTTGTCATTCTTAAATCTTTCTTATATAATTCTAAAATACTTTCATCAGTTTCATTGTTGGCTAGAGCGTATTCTATCATATGCGAAACACGCTTTAAATCTACTTTAATATGAGTATGATCCAAATCATTCTAGGGCTTATAAATACGTGTTTTTCATATTTTTCTGCAATCACTCGAACATTATATCACTTTGCTTTCCTCTTTCATTATCATTCACACCAGACCACATTCCTAACATTCCTCGTATCTGTTCAGGTTCACACCATTTCCTCTTCGTCTCACTCAAGCTCACTGTGACTAAACTCATTATTTTGGCAGAGCCCCTAAAGGTACAACATGTAAGCATATAATAAGGTTAGTCAAAACGTTTTGAAAGCGGAAATGAAAACACATTTTTTTTGGGGGGAAATCACTTTTATTGCTCAGTATAGTCTCCCATAAGATCAATACACTTAGTCCAACGATCTTCCAACTTTGTTGTCCCATCACGGAAGTGACTTTCTGGAAGGCCTGCAAAATACTCCTCTACGACGGCTATAACATCTTCGTTTGATGAAAAATGCTTTCCACGAAGGAATTTTTTGAGATGTGAGAACAGCCAGAAGTCAGAGGGAGCTAAATCTGGCGAATAGGGTGGATGCTGCAACAATTCGTACCCCAATTCACTGATTTTCGCGATGGTTTTTTGAGCTGTGTGAGCAGGTGCATTGTCTTGATGAAAAATGATTTTTTTCTTCTGCAAACCGGGTCTTTTTTCACATTTTTTTTCATCCAACTGGTCCAAAAGGTCACAATAATAATCAGAGTTGATTGTCTTACCAGTTTGGAGATAATCTATCAATAAAATTAATAGTGAAATAATTAATAATTAGTAGTGAAATAAAAAAACAAACACCTTAACTGATAAATCCAGTTTAAAAAGGTTTAGATTTTTTAATTAGTAAGTTAGTAGTTATTTTCACAAATACCCGAATTAAAACGATAAATAATATAATTATAGTCTAAATGATAGAAAAATATGATAATAAAAGTAAGCTCGACCTATTTGTGAGCGATGGAAAATTAGAGCAAATTGAGGAATTCTACTATTTGAATAGTTATTTCTTATACGATGGAAAAGCGAGGTGAAAATGTTACAATACTATATTTATATTAACAGTATTTGCTTGTTTGTTAACAAGTATGACCAGAACAATTCCATTTTATACGTGACTAGAACAATCCACACCTTCAAAATTGCACGCATCAATGAAAAGTTGAGTCGTAGATCTTAAACGGTGTATGCAATTTACAGACATGTATTTCATTTTGGCCTCATTCATTAACAGTTTCCTTTTCCTTACCGACACCTCCAGTACGAGGGATGCCTCAACATGTCATAACATTCCTTATAATTATGTTTTATGCAGAGTAATATTAATACTAAGTTTAGTGGAACGACGATATAGTAATAATGGAAAATACAGATGGTAGGGATCACCAGATAAATCTATTGGGAAAATTTTGTTTCACTAAGATCTAGAGGCTGTTGACGCGTTGACGACACGTTCCGTATTAATTCGTTTGGAATGTAAATATTATTAATTTAGATGGAAGTCAAACTGCAAAGATGGAACGCTAATCTGTTAATAAACTGCAAAGGTGGAACACTAATCTGTTAATAAACTGCAAATATGGAACGCTAATCTGTTAATAAACCGCAAAGACTGAACGCTAATCTGTTAATAAATTGCAAATATGGAACGCTAATCTGTTAATAAACTGCAAAGATGGAACGCTAATCTGTTAATAAACTGTTTAGTTTAAGTATTGATTACAGTTAAAATTTCGAAAAATAAAACTTTACTTATACACTTTTTTATAAACTTAAATAATAAGATCGAGAAATTTGAAGAAGACGACACAAAGTTAATAGTATTTTACGAATTTATCCACAGTCCACAACTTTTAATTATGAGGTAAAAAATAATAAAAGCGTTTAAAAATATGTGTTATGTAAATACCGTTTTAAGAAAATATCATCCAATTTCATGTTGATCGAAAATTGTTAATAACTCTAAAATAGACAAACATTTTAAAGAAAGAAATTATCCAATAATTCAAGAAATACATTTTCATACCTCATTTAAATTTCAGCGGTTTTCAAAATGCTTTCAGCAGAAAACGTCATAGAGGAAAAGGTCGAATAGTTGACAATAATGTCACCAATATTATTTTAGAGAGCGCTACTGTCGATACTGTTTTTGCAATTTGTCTCTGGTGTTCAGACGAACCATAAACAAATCACGATTGATTAGTCTACCGAAACGTCAATTTCCGAACTGTCAATATTAATTTTTCCGCGGAGTTACTGATGTGTTTACTTGAACAATTTTAATACCGAAGCCGTATAATGAATATATTATACATCATCTTACTTATCGCATTAGGTATTATTTTAATATTTGCTAATTTACTTTTTTTTTAACATAGATATTTTAAATAATTTATTTTTCTTGAACCGTTTTTCAAATTAAATATTGAAATTATAGTCTTTTAAAACTCATCTGACCATATATTTTGTAAAAAATAAAACATTTCTATCAGCTCTTTTTTGGTGATCATTTTTGACTTAGAGATTTTCTTTGTTTTCTCGTGGATTCATTTTTTTGCACAATTCGAAAATTTATGAGCTTCTTCTAAAACTGTAGTTACTATATACATTTATATTACAATCATTAATTTCTCTAGCGCCATTAAGTAACCTAAAATAACTCTAAGGGCGCTTACTTTAGCATGTAACATATTTCAAATGGTGTTGACTTCCCTTGCATCTTTGAGACTTCTATGCCATGAACCTTCCTATACTTGAGATGAAGTTTATTCTAAGCTATAAGACCAGTCGTTCCAAAATACTGATTGAGATAACCTGATATGATTATCTGCTACACTTCAACTTTATGGTTCACACTTTGTGACACTCGATGATTTTAGTGAAGCCAGAGGGCATATCTTTTACACACGGTTCCATCATGTAATGTGACAACCGACCATCTATAACTTATAAAATAGTTTTCCATAAAATTTTTCATGAATTCAAATTAATGTACTAATTAAGCAATGAGTTGGCACATATAAGCTAATCAAATTATAATAATACAAATTATATAAATAAAAAAATTTATTTCGGTTTTAAATGTTGTACTGAGTAACCAGACGAATAAATAATAAATACGAC
Organism: Odontocerum albicorne; assembly: GCA_949825065.1. NCBI lineage: Eukaryota > Metazoa > Arthropoda > Insecta > Trichoptera > Odontoceridae > Odontocerum > Odontocerum albicorne. Next base: position 5,666,539 of record OX463845.1, read on the forward strand.
AACCGGATTCCATTATTTTTGTAGTTGGATTAAAATAAAGATACTTCATAAATACATTTAAAAGTGTACTGTATTTGTCTTTTTTGGAAGTGGAAATTTTACCCTGGTATCAAAATTTTCAATTATACTTCAGAAAGTCTAGGATGAACCGTGCGACGTTTAAAATGTCATCTCACAAAGGATGGGGTAAAATCGTTTTTTTTACAAATCGAACAGTTTTTTTATAAATCGAACAATTGTTTTTCTCTAAACTGACGTTTTAATTCCTAATTTTCATTATACTGACTTTCTAATGTATTGTATGATTTGTATATATCTTTAAATAGGCAAAATATCTTGAAATAGTATTAATCCACTATGGATTAATACTAATTACGATTTATGTATAAAAAAAAAATCGAAAATCCAATTATCGAATACCCCATTTCTAGCCAATGCAGACTAACGTAGTGACTTTTGACAAACGTCACCAAATATAATTTGATTTTAACAAACTGCCACATTTTTGCTAATTTGTGACAAGATGTATTAATTTGTCATTATTGTTAGTTTTATGTAATGTATTTACCTAAATAACTTGCTATTTATTAGAATCGAAGCTTATATTAAAGTTGATAAAATAATTAAAATTACTGAACATCGTTACAAGGTTGTATTGGGGCAAATTTGTGAACTGTCATACGACTCATCCTAGATTTTCCGAACTATAGCAACATATTGATGTCAAAATTTTCTCAATCTACAGACCTGTTATGCACGATTGCAGATGTATTATTAAATTTAAAAGCACGACTTTTCAGTCCATCAAGATGATGAGTTTTGACAAAAATTTTCATTGTGTGAAATATTTGATCCTATAAATAACTTTTGTTATCAGTAGCACTCAATGTTTTTTGGGGGAAATCTTTTTTTCAGGGGAAATCTTTTTTTCAGGGGTATTCAATTATTTGTGTTAAACTGTTTACATTTAAAAAGGCTAACTAAATATCCATTTTTTATTTAAAAAATAGCAAATGCGTTTGCTGTATAAAAATTAAGCATATTTTTATTCAGGGGCTCCTTGACCTGCAAATGAAAAACACTGTAAACCTTTATTTGAGTAAAGAGTTTGCATTAGATTAAAATTAATACATGTGTTAATCTTTAACTAAAATAATGTATGATAAATTATGTTTTCAATCATTTTCGGGGTCGTTTTTTTAGAATTCTTTTTTGATATTTTTCTACTTGTTTGATAACAGGTCCAGCTAGGAAACAGATGGTTTGAACTAATAGTTTTCTGACATGGGAGATATGTAGATGCGAAGAGTGTCTTCACATCAATGGAGGTCATTTGTGTCATATCATCTTCAAAACATAAATGGCAAACTGTGTAATTTGAGATGTTAGACATGAAAATTTATTAATAAATGTTTGAAACTTAATATCCGTCTATTTATAATCACCCATTTTCATGCCGGATGCTGTATCTATTGATACATTTGACAATTTTCAAATCTATTATGAAATTTTTAATATTGAAAAATTTGGTACTTAATATTTTTACATTCTTTGAAGTTTTCAACATTTTTTAATGTATTTGATATTTTAGATTCTTTCAGAAATTTTCCATTTTGTTAGAACTGTTTCGAATTTGTGAAATATTTCCAATTTTAATATTTTAAGACTTTTTTGATATTTCTGTCATTTTCTATACTTCAATTTTGACATATTTGTAATAATCTTATATATAAAGTGTTTGTCTTCAAAACAGTAATGGAGTCGAAATACGGCAGATTTTTTTAACTCTTAATACTCCATAATAATTTTTCGCCTGTTGAGAAGCATAGTGGTGAAACTCCAAAATATTAATTTTCGAGTTAAGACTACCAAATGGCACTAAAATGACTCCTTATTTACGTGCGTAAGTGGCGAAAGTATATTTCAGCTCCTTGAAGCGGTAAGAAGCTGAAATATACTTTGCCATTTGGTAGTCTTAACTCAAAAATCGATTTTTTAGAGTTTCGCCACTATTATTCTCAATAGGCGATATGAAAATAAGTAACTCAATCATAAACCATTTTGTCCTACTTTTTTATTCTATCCATTTTTTTATAAAATTCATTTTGTCTTACCATATCTTATATATTTTTTGCAGTAGCTTATGTATCTTGCAACGATGCGTCCCGAGTTTTAGAACTGAGTGATCGTTTTTTGGAGATTCACCATGACGGGCATTGGCTGGTAATGTTCTATGCTCCGTGGTGCGCTTACTGCCACCGACTAGTGCCAGTATGGGCGCACGTGGCCCAGTCTCTACACACTTCCACTGTGAAAGTGGCCCGTTTAGATTGTACCCGATTCACTGCTGTAGCGACACATTACAAAGTGCGAGCCTTTCCGACAATAATGTTGTAAGTACTTACATTAAAATACATTTCTTTCATCAAAGGTGATCCATTTACACAATACATTATGAAGAAAATATTATGTGTAATTAAGTAATTATAATAGATTAAGTAATATCATCTGATTTTAGTTAATTCATTATCAAAATATTTTTGACCATTGCTTGGGTAATCTTTATTTCTTTTACAATATGTAACCAACGTTCCCTCTAAGATGTGCGCGTGTGGCGCCGCACATCTGTTAAAAATTATCCACACACATGTTTCCATCTTCCGCACATATCTCAAAGAAAGGAACTTGTAACCATATTTTGTTTTGCACAATTATATATTTTGATATTTTATGATGGGTTCTCAGGTTCCTTTCTTTGAGATGTGTTCAGAACATGGATCACTATATAGAGTCCACGCGCCGTAAGGAAAGAATAGTGTAGAAGGGTGACCATGATTTTTTATTTATTATATATTCAGATTATTTAGTTTATTTATTTATTTTCATTTCAAAATACAGAAGTGGATTTTTTTGTTTAGAACAAATATTTGTATATTGATACAGAAAAAGAAAGTTTGAAAGAAACAAGAAGTTTTATTTATTTCTAACAATCCTTATATTTTATTTACAAATACACAATGGAAAATTTTAAAGAAATATTCATTTGTTTTTTATAAACGTATTGATTAAGAAACAAAGTATAGAAATTTTATTAAACATAACAATACAACATAAAAATTTGCGCACTACCCTCTTTTTTCTTGCACATATGAGTTGATGGGCACACAATGAAAAAATTAGGGAGAACATTGAGTATAACAACTCTAAAATTTTATTTTTAGGAATAATAAATTGAGATTTTAGTGTGTTATTTAAGGGACAGTTTATAAATAAAAATTCATCTTGGTTAATTAATGTTTCACTTTTTTTTTTAACTTTCTGTTTTTATCACCCATGCCTCTTGCACCACCAGTGTCTGGCTTTACACAGTTTTAATTTGCATACATACATACCATCACGCCATCTCCCTGTCAGGGCAGGCAGAGTGGGCAGAGGACCAGATTTTCCCGTCTTGACACACATCCTTAGCGTCTTCCACATCCATACAACTTCTACTACGTTTCCTTCTGTCAGAATATCTTTAAAAACAATCTAGCATTCTGTTAGAAATTCATTCACTTTTTTTCCTCCTTCATCTAACATTCTTTTCACTTGTTTGATTAAATCTTTTATCTTTTTTTGAACTTTATAAACTTTCTTTTATGCATTCTTATTAATCAATGTTTTTTTACGTTGACAAATATAAAATTTTACCATGCTTTCCCTTTCTAATCTAGTTACTCTAATAGTTTTTCAATAATCTCATTTAAATTCTGTCCTATGTTCACATATTTCCTCCACTTTCATTTGCCTTTCAGATTTTTAAGCTTTGTATAAAATCATTCAAATTCTTATTATTTTTGTTTGGAAGATCGTATTATTTAGCTAATATGGATATATTTTAATTTGAGTTATTCTTTTTTCAGTAAATTATACCGCTTAAAATCATGTATCTTTTACTCGTTCAGTTCTCATTTACTCGTATTTAAAGTCAAGTGTTGATATTATATTATTTTTTTTAGCTTAAAAGGATCTTTAAAACATGAATATGCGGGCGAGCAGACTAAAGATGAACTTGTTGGTTATGCTCTGAGGATGGCCGGCCCCCCGGTGTCACTGGTTACCAAGCCCGATACTGTGGACTATATCAAAGAAAGGAACCCCGTGTTCTTCACATATGTGGGACAACAAAATGGACCATTATGGGTAGTGAACCTGTTCTTTCAATAATTTTTAAAAGCTTTATTTATCCTACGAGTAGTTCATTATTAGATTAATTAATATAGAGAATCGGTGCTTTAAACTGTATATTTCATGTGCTTTAAACTCTACATTTACGTATTCTGAAATATACAGTTTAAAGCATAGTTCCCAAACTTTTTCTCAAACAAAAAAACCACTTGCTGATTTTTTTGTTTTCCGTAGACCTGCCTAATATTGAATTTTCCTAAACTTATTAACTTCAAATGTATTTTTGACAGCTGACACAGTGCTGTTCGCCTTGATAAGGCTTTTGTAGAGTGGACAATTGTAAAAAAATAAAAACATGTACAATTTTTATTCATACCTTTATTGAAAAGACACGAAATTCAAGTAAATGGCTTTGGAACTAAACAAATCAAAACCTAGTAAAATTCTTACATAAAATTAATACGCAAATAATACTGTTAATGAGATGGATGCATCTGATGGTCTGATAGCAATGGTTCAATATTTTGCTTCAAATTAGTGAGGAGTAGTATTAAATCTCCACGTTCAGTGATTTGCACTCGATTTATTTTTTTCGTGAGAAGATTGTCAACCACCCTAAAACCTCTTTCCACGAGATATGAAGATGGAAAAGCTAACAAAAACTTTTTTTGCAATAGTCCATAATGCAGGATAAGCAACAGGAATATCTTTCTGAAGCCAGAACTGCTGATACTTCTTCCTTAACTGCACCTTAAGTTCTTCGTTTGTACTTATTCCAATCAGTTCTTCGTGTAATATATACATATATGTACACACAATCTGTGTTAGGAGTAATAAGACATTTACGGAATGCCTAAATATTGATGATGATCTGCCTAAATGGGATCCGCTCACGTGGACCCCCATTTACATCTAGTGCACCCCCATTTTTTTTCTCGCTTATATAGACCCCCTGCAAGTCATCGACCCTTGGGGGTCCATATAGACCACTTTCGGAATCTTTGGTTTAAAGTATTGTGAAATATAAAACAGTCTATCTATCATACAATGTAGAATCATTTTGTTTAAATAATATGCAGTGTTCAGAAAAAAATATAATTAATCCTTCCCAACTGTAAAAGTGCCCCAAGACTTCTTAATTTAATGGACTGGTTGATAGAACTAGTATTCAATATCATCCTTCATGTTTGAGATTCTTTCAAATTGTTTATTTTCCCATTACTATTTGATTTTTAGTTAGATTCTTGAACATATCAAAATTATAAAAGTATATATTATCAATAAATTACTTTTTAAAGGCTTTATTATTGAAAATTCTATGGATTTTTTAAATGTGCTATTACAAAACCCAGTCGAAATCGCTATGTTTGTTACATTATCAATATTTCATTAAATAAAACTCTTTTAATTTTATTTTGCAGGAAATATTTATCTACGTTGCTGAAAAATATCAACCATTGGCATCTTTTTATGCTACATCTTCTGATGTTGCGAACAAGCGAATGACTTTAGATAAACTTCCTGTAGTTTTAGTTCATAAAGACGGAGCAGTATATAACTTTCCAGGTATGAACATGATAAATAAATATGTGTACTTACATTTGCTTCAAATTATTAACACATCGATCAATAAGTCCCGGGACTAACCAACAGATGGCGCCTCTAATAACAAATCCATACCATTCTCAGTTAGTACCAACCTTGAGAAGTTACGTGTCAAACTTTCATGACATTCCGACATTGTGTCATTGAGTTACAGTGGTTTTAGTGACGCTACTTTTGCTATTTTCAAAACAATGAAAAAAACATGAATTTCGTGTGTTGATAAAACATTGCTTTTTAATGGGAAAAAATACTGTTCAAACTCAGCGATGGCTTGAAAAGTGTTATCCGGGCTCTGCTCCTTCGAAAACAACCATTTGTCGGTGGTATGCTGATTTCAAACGCGGTAGTACAAATACAAATGATGCTGAACGCTCTGGTCGTTCAAATGAGGCTGTTACACCAGAAAATATAAAAAAAACCTTCAAAATCGTGATGGAAAATCGCAAAGTAAAGTTGCGTGAGATAGCTGACATCCTGAAGATATCATTTGGTAGTGTTTACACTATTTTGCATGAACATTTGGTCATGAAAAAGCTTTTTTTGAAATGGGTACCGCGTTTGCTCACAATGGAACCGAAACAACGCATCGATGATTCAGAGCGCTGTTTGGCACTGTTTACGCGAAATAAACAGTAGTTTTTGCGTGATGAAACTTGGATCCACCACTATACTCTGGAATCAAATCGGCAGTCAGCTGAGTGGAGAGCAGCCGGTGACAATCGTCCGAAGTGACCAAAAACTCAACAGTTGGCCGGGAAGGTTATGGCCTCCGTATTTTGGGATGCGCATGGTATAATATTCATCGATCACCTTGAAAAGGGAAAAACCATCAATAGCGAATATTACATAGCGTTATTGGAGCATTTGAAGGCAGAAATTGCAAAAAAACGGCCCCATATGAAGAAGAAAAAGTTCTCTTTCATCACAACAATGCACCGTGTCACAAGTCGATGGTAACGATGGCCAAATTGCATGAGTTGAACTTCAAATTGCTTCCGCACCCACGGTATTCTCCAGATTTAGCCCCCAGCGACTATTGGCTGTTCGCAGACCTCAAAAAGATGTTCCAGGGAAAGAGATTTGGTTACAATGAAGAAGTGATTGCCGAAACTAACGCCTATTTTGAAACCAAAGATAAATCGTTCTACACGGCTGGCATAGAAAAGTTAGGAAAGCGTTGGAATGAATGTATCGCTCTTGAAGGAGACTATGGTGATGAATAAAGAAGAATTTTGGCAAACAAATGTTGTTTTAGTAATTAGTCCAGGGACTTATTGATCGATGTGTTATATATTATAAATTAATCAAGGCAAGTCAAATAAATGTTTATTAAATATATTATTTTTCTTTTCTAGAGGATTATAAAATTTTAGAAGATAAAACTTTATTAAACAAAAGCATGCACAAGTGGATAGATGCAGAGAGGTTTGGCACATTCCCAAAGGTTTCTCGTGCTAATATCAATGAGTTGTTGGCATTGGAAAAGTTCCTCGTACTTGCTGTGGTAGAAGAAAATAAACTCAATGAAATCTCATCAGAAGAAAGAGAGTTCCGGGATATGATTGAATCAGTCATTAGGTAATTGTTTGTTTAATTTTATAATGAAAATATTCCTAAATTTTATCATCCTAATCTTAAGTTTTATCTTACGATATCTTTTTTGTTCTATGGTCTCACTTTTAGTTATTAGTAGAACTCAAACCTTTTTCAATGATTTTTCTGCTGTTTATGTAAAAATTGTCTCATTTGTCATTTTATTTCTTGAAATCAAATAAATGTACCAGGTCTATAAATATGAAACCGGAATTTGCTCATAGATGGCTCTAGTTGTCAATGTAGTGACTGTCAAACCGCATCATTGGCGCCTTTTTCTTGTGTTTACATTTGTCAAAGACTTTTAACTCGCAACAATACAAGTTTAATACAACTACATATGTTTTTATAGCGTTACATGTCTGTTTTTGTGCCTGAAAACTAACATGATTTGTGAACAGCATTGATTTTCTGTTACCATTTGAAGAACTGCTGTAGAATTGCATCAAATGCTTGTCGAAGTTTATGGTGAGCATGCTCTTGGTAAATCACAGTGCTTTGAGTGGTTTAAAATTCGAAAGTGGCGATTTTGACATGAGAAACGAAGAACGTGGAAGACCACTGAGAAAGTTTGAAGACGTCGAATTGCAAGCATTGTTGGATGAGGATGATGCTCAAATGCAACAACAACTCGCAGATAAATTAAATGTGACACGAGAAGCCCTCTCCATACGTTTGAAAGCCATGGGAAAGATCCAGAAGGTAGGAAAATGGGTTACACATGAACTGAATGAAAGACAGCAGGATAACCGAAAAACCACTTCCGAAATGCTGCTCGCCAGGTACAAAACAAAATAATTTCTCCATCGAATTGTTACTGGCGATGATAAATGAATATATTTTGAGAATCCCAAGCGTAAAAGATCATGGGTAACTCCAAGCAAACCAGCGACATCGACTGCAAGGCCAAATCGCTATGGACGGAAGACAATGTTCTGTGTTTGGTGGGATCAAAAGAGTGTTATCTATTATGAGCTACTAAAACCTGGCGAAACCATTAATACTGAACGCTACCGACAACAAATGATAGATTTGAACCAAGCATTGCGTGAAAAATGACCAGAATATCAAAAGAAGCAACACAAAGTGATTTTGCTTCATGATAATCCACCGTCGCACACAGCAAAACCGGTCAAGGAAACGATTGAGGCATTTAGTTGGCAAATACTTTTGCATGCGGCTTACTCACCAGACTTGGCTCCATCCGATTACTACCTATTTGCATCGATGGGACACGCACTTGCTGAGCAGCACTTCACTTCTTATGAAAATGTACGAAAATGGCTAGATGATTGATTTGCCTCAAAAGAGCAACAGTTTTTTGGCGTAGCATCCACAAATTGCCAGAGAGATGGGAAAAATGTGTAGCTAGCGATGGGCAATACTTTGAATAAAATATTTTTTACCATTTTCATACAATAAATGTGTATTTTCTATAAAAAAATCCGGTTTCACATTTACAGACCTGATACATTTTTTTGCATATTTTATCCTATAATAATCGTGTATTGAAAAATAGCCACAAATTCGAATGATTTTTCAATTGTTAAGTTGGAGAATTCTGCTATTTGGGTAGTATTTTCTCAGCTGATGGAATAGTTAAGAGGGATGTAGAATGGTGTGTAGCGATAGGAAATAAAATCAAATGGGTACTAAAACATACATACTCAAACCAAACAGTATCAAATCTGCTATGATGATAGTCCATAACAGTATTTTAGTACCAGACTCATGAATGAAGTAATAGAGATGAGTGTTGAGGTCTGAGACAGTGTTGGCATGTATTAGCTAAAGCGAAAAGAAATGACAATTTTCATTAGGCGTCACGTTGAAACCAGTTTGCCACCAGTTACGTTGGGTTAATACGTCGTGGTTGGTATCGTTCTGAAGCTCTATTGATATCCTTTCTGTTTTGATATTTATTTTTGGTTTTGGTCTAAAGTACAAAACTGCAAAAGCCAGAGATTGAAGAGACACATTTGCGGTATTTTATGCTGTTTTTATTCGATAAAGGATTGAAGTCAAAATAAGCTACCCAGACGATCTGCGATATTTATAGAGACATCTTGAATCCTCGGAAGTGCCAAAGATGGTTTCAAAAAATTGAAAGTTGTGAAAGGGAATCGAAGGACAAACCAAAAATAGGAAGACCTCTTAAAATCGATGATGACACTTTAAACTCATTAGTGAGGTCCGATCCGCGTAAAACTATCAAGGAATTGTCATAAGATATCGGTTGTCCATGATCAATAGTGAAGAACTATTTGAAAAGGCTCGGAAAACAAAATAGATAAGGAATTTGGAAGCCGCACGAACTTTCTCCAACGGCCATGGAACAACGAATAACAATCTGTTCATCTTCACTCTCCAGATATGAAACTGATCCGTTTCTTAGAAAAATTGTTACTGGGTATGAGAAATGGGTCCTTCACACCAATCCGAGGAGAAAAAAAAACAAAAAACAATGGTTTTCGACGAATCAGGTACATCTGTCTACCCCTCAGCCGACATTGACTCTGAAAAACGTTTTCCTTTGTGTTTGGTGGGATATTTTGGAAGTTATTCATTATGAATTACTAAAACCTGGTCAGACTATTACAGCAGATGTGTATTGTCTCCAATTCGAAAGATTAAAGGCAGAACTGCTTAAAAAATGATCAGTTTTAGTAAAGAATCAGAGAAGAATTCTACAACATGATAATGCAAAACCACACGCAGCAAGGATTACGCAGAACAAAATAAGAGAGCTAGATTTAGAAGTTCTGCAGCATCCACCATATTCACCTGATATTGCACCTTTGGATTACCATCTTTTTAAGTCGATGGAATATTCGCTTCGAGATAAAAAATCTACGAGTGTCGAACAACTCCGAAATCACTTGGAGTCATATTTTACCGTAAAACCGCCAGAATTTTACGAATAAGGTTTTAAAAAACTGCCTATTCTGTGGAGGAAGATCATCGGTAACAACGGTAATTATTTAACGGAATAATATTGTATAGTTTTTGTTTAAATCAATTTTTTGTCGCATCAAAAATAATTGTCATTTCTTTCCGCTTTACCTAATATAACAAATTAATGAAGAAAGATTATTAAAATAAATATACAGTGCAAATGTGAGTGGAAGTCATGGTAGAGGAAGACCATGGAAAGTATGTTTGGATCTAGTGATTGATATTTTGAAAGAAGGAAACGTAGAAAGTCAGAGAAATCGAAGGAGTTGTATGAGAAAATGTATGGATAGAGAAGAGAAGATGGCGGTTTAGTCATGTGACTACAATTCATCTGCTCAGCCAATTCTACGGTGGTTTGATGGGGATCTTCATGAATAATATGGTTTAAGCGGTCCTCATCGAAGTCTACTGGTCGTCCGGAATGCTCCATGTCTTTCAGGTCGAAATTACCGTCTTTGAAACGCAAAAACCATCGACGAGCTGTCCTTTCATTCATAGCATCTTCACCGTACACTTCGCAAATATCGTGAGCAGCTTTGGCAGCTTTATTCTCTCGATTGAACGCGAACAGGAGGAGGTGTCGAAAATGCTCACTTTCGTCTACTTGACATTCCATTTTGAAGGCTTGTAATCAAATAAAATAATATATATAACGTAAAAGCGAACACAATATCTTGTAGATCAGAAAATTTTCTTTCGAATGACGTATAACCTTTACCATTTTGTTTTACTTTTGGTGCTCATTTTTAAATTTGAAAAAAACGGACACAACTTACGTTAACACCCAATACAATTATGTTAGATAATGTTTTTCACAAAAAAATACTCTTATAATCATTATTGCTTTCGTATACATAATATTCATTTTATTTCAGGCAAAAGAGAGATAACCTGCATAAACACTTCCAGTTTGGGTGGATCGGCTCTCCAGACCTGGCCAACTCTATTGTCATGTCACAGCTTACCGTGCCTCACTTAATCGTTATCAATTCCACAACTAAACATCACCATATTCCTGAGGATGATCCTACCCAGCTTACTCCCGAGGCTGTTCATATATTTTTGGAACAAATTTATAATCAATCAGCACCGGTAAATACAAACTTTTTTTCTTGGCAGTATTTCAGGAAAAAACCTACTTTTTTTTGCATTCTGCACGTATATATTTTTTTCTTAACACATTCAATGGGATCAAATTATTAAGGTAATTCACATGTGGCTGACTAATGATTAAAATTAAAAAAAAAAATCACTTGACTTGAAATCACTTGACGTACACTCGTTCTGTTTGAAGCATATTTTAACACTGGTGAATATTTGTCTGTGCTAATACTAATAAATTAAACATCCATGCGTTGCTACAAATTGAGTATATGTATACAATTTTAACGCACTAGGAGCGGTAATAGTATCTTTAGTTTGCATAGGAAAACGCATCAGGCGCGTTGTTAGCACCCGACGGTTGCGAAGAAGAACGCACTAGACGCGTTGTTAGCATTGAATGTGTTAAATAAACATAACCATATATTAATTTTTTAGAGCTATTAACCCTGAGAGATGGTCGCACTGCTATAGCAGTGGAAGAAATTTGTTCTACCCTTGTATTCTAAATGAATATCATTCATTTAGAATACAAGGGTACATATTCTAAAATATATTTATGTTGTAAAAATATATTTTTTTTGTTTTTTTTGTTGTTTAAAATAAATATTTATCACGAACGTCCGAATCGTAAATATATCTCAGCACTAGATAGACAATTATATTTTTTTCTCGTAGCGCTCTCAGGGTTAAATTAATTTGATAATAAAATTTAAAAGATTGTCAGATATTAAATTTAATTCAATCATAATCAATGGTTAAAAAGCAGGAAGTAAATATGACTGTAATCAGTGTAGATCTTGTCCAAACCATTACTCTTCTTCATTACGTGCTCAATGCTGAGCGTTGTGGTCTTCTGGTATATCTCGATCTCGGCACACACATGTTTCCACCCTTCCTGGTCCTGGGTCATGTTAAATGCAGTGCTTAAAGAGGATCCTGTTATCTCCTTTATTTGATCCGTTCATCTCATTGGACACCTTCCTCTTGCTCGTCTTCGCTCAACTGTCCCTGCAATCATAATTTTTTCTAGCAACATGCTCAAAGTATGTAAGGATTCTTTTTCTACATGTTGTCGAAAGTCTTCCGGCAATCTGAAATTCTTGGATGATAGAAACGTTGGTGCACCTTGCGGTCCATGGCATACAGAGCATCCACCTCCCATCACCACAACTCAAAGGCATCTATCATGTTTGTTTCGAGAAGACGACCCTTCTTATTCATCATTATTGTTGTCTTGAATTATATTCCCATTATTGTTGTCAAAGATGTATAACCATAAATGTCTAAATTTCTAGATATACGGAGGAGATAGTTTTGCTGTCCGCTTATACAGAATGTACTTTCAAGCGAGAACTTCCCTCGATTATATGTGGACTGGTAATCCTGTTCTGACGACATTGATATTTGGATTGCCTTTAGGATTCTTATCCCTGATATTCTATTCAGCATGTTGTACTGATATATTGGATGCTGACGAAGAGGAACCAGAAGGTATGTATCAATCAGATATTTATTGCTTGAAAGAGATTATCCTAGTTAATAAATATTTTGATTGAAGAAACACTTGAACCGATTCACGGGTTTCTGCGGGAACCGATTATAGCTTTTACGTAAATTTATTATATAATCTCCAAGGATTGAGTGGCACCCAGCCCCCTATTTAAGTATTTGTATTGGTGATGCACAGCCATCATATTGTTGACAAATTTTGTGACTCAGTTGCGGATTCCAGTCTGCTTTTCACTAAAGGCTTGTTTAGCACCTTTATGGTTGGTAAAAAAAGATTACCATATGGCTATAAACTCGCCAGGTTGTACTATTTACAAAAAAGTTTAATACAATAAGCTTCAATTATATTTGACATAAATTTATAATAGTAAAGATTATTATAATTTATTTGCAGCATTTCAAATAATTTCTCACCATGTCACAGTTATCCGTATACCCCTGAATGGGTAAAATACTCCATAATAACTAATAATTGATATCTAATGAATAATTTAAATCTTTCAGAAGAGGGACACAAGAAAAAAGAATAAGTTTGCATGTTTGAAAATAAATGCAAGATATTAATATTCCATTCATGGGATCTTTTGACAAGTAAGTATTTTTTTTTTTTTTTTCTTACAATTTTTTTGATAGTAAAATTTTTTGTCTGGTGACAATTGGTGGAAAATTGTATTTGTTTACAATTCAAATAAAAAATCTTTTTCAGATGCTTTATAATTTTTAAATTTTTTAAGAATATTAAATATGGGAAAATTTTATAGCACTGCCGTGATTTTAAAAAATTATGTGTTTTAGCTGTACTTTGTGTTTCAACTGTGAACCCTAAGTTTTTGACAATATATTAAATTATGTATGTTTAATATTATTTTTTATTAATTTTCAGGCACCTCAGCTTGATAAACTGCCAAAAGTGGATTCCATTCACCAAGCCATTATGCAGATCTCAAGAATGACGTTTAACTTTTATTTTAAACAATAGTTGAGTACTGGATGTTTGTATATTTTTATAATATAATTTCTTTTTATATATGCGTATGATTTTTTTACAGAAGTGTTACAATGTTCTGCTTGCCATGTTTTAAGATGGCTGTATAATAAAGCATTTTATCTACTGAACTGTGATTTATTTGATAAAACTATAATAATTTCTAGTTCAAAATTAACATGTACACACACACACAAATAATATTTATTCTTACGAAAAATTGCCATTTGTTTATTGGTGAGCTGGTATTATTTTTTATTTTGTGTTGAGACATAATTAAATGAATTTTTGCAGACTCTGATATATATTTTTCTTTAGATTTCTAATTTAATCAGACAAATTGATTATTGTTTAATATGCTAAAAATATTTATTGTCACATTCCTAAAACAAGGTAAGTTTGAAGTACAAAACACCTTAGCAATCACAATTGATTTGGTTGACTCAGTCAACAGAAGTTATTTGGTTATTAAAATTTCATCCATACAGCTAAAAGTAAAACCAAGTTTCAATTATTTGATTTGTCACTTAAAAATTTGACTCTTCAATAAGAGTTATGTATGCCAGTCTAAATTTGTTACTTTTTAGTAACAGATGTAAAATGAAGAAAAAGTAACATTATATGCCAGTCTACATTTGTTACTTTTTAGTAACAGATGTAGAATGAAGAAAAAGTAACATTATATGCCAGTCTACATTTGTTACTTTTTAGTAACAGATGTAGAATGAAGAAAAAGTAACATTATATGCCAGTCTACATTTGTTACTTTTTAGTAACATTTAGAATGAAGAAAAAGTAACATTATATGCCAGTCTACAATTGTTACTTTTTGACTTATTTTATAGCTAGAAAACATTTACTTAGATGTTTATTTCATTAAAAGCATCACAAGGAAAGAATTGAGGAATGTTTAAAATGTAAATAAACTACAATTTGATAAGCATTATACAAAATAGAACAGTAAGAGATCCCACGTGGATTTTTTACCCATATGTTTATCTTCAATACTTTTTTCAAATTAAAGAAATACATTTCAACTGTTTAAATAAATAAATTTTACTCCCAGCTGTGATTTTCTTTTAACATATTTCTATTAAATACATTCTTTCCACTTTATTGCAATTACATCCAGTGTGTGTATAAAATAAAAAGAGGCGTTGAATTTTTTGTAACTGTTTATGTATTATATGATAATGGGTTTGTTAAGTTCACATTTCAATTGTAATTTTTTAACTGCGTATAATAATGATATATTTTTTATTACTCTCACTATTTATTTAATTTATTGGTATATCTTATTTAAATATATATAACATTTTAAGTTTTAATATTTAAAAAAAAATTAACATACTAAGATAATCTTGAAGTTTTTATGAAGTAGTACTGTATTTAATTTTAAATGAATTAACCCTTCCCTTACGGTGATAAAAATAATACGTGTGCTCCGGTGTTGGGTAGTGAGTACGCAATAAAAAATTTGCGATTTTAAATCGGAAAAATAAGAACATTCATAGATAATCCCCTTAATTAATTATAATTGAAGTTAAAAATTATAATAATTGAGATTTATTTGCTGTAAACATTAAAAAACCATCTAAAAACATTAAAAAACGCTCACGGAACGGGCGTACGTCTAACCTATTTGCAAGCCTAGAGGCTACTAGTGGCGCGGAACGTCTGTCGCATACCCCGGCGCATACGCCTTTGCTTGCGACGTTGAGAAAATTGAGCTCCTCGCAATTCAGTCTAGTATGCAAGAGTGAGATGCGAATATAGTGTAGCGCTTCTCGCATACTATTCACCTATCGTCAAGACGAGGCACTCGCCGCGTTTAAATGCGAATTTGTTTTCGATCTTTACAAAACACCCCGATGTAGTCGATAAATTCTGATTATTATTAATATTATTTTTTAAATCAATGCGTAAATATATTATGGAGGAATACCTAAAATCTTAACCTTGTATTTATTATATTTATAGAGATATTGATGGTTATTAGAAGCAACGTGTAGAAGATACCCAACACAGGGAAGGAAAGGTTAACTATCCGTTATATTCACTTAAAACATAATACACATTATACTCCTTTAGGGACAACTTGAAAGATAGAGAACATATAATATACTCTTTCCCACTGCTCATTCTTATCTTCCCCTACCCATGACCCCTACATATAGATCAAATGGTGTATCTATATATTTACCCTTTTAACTTACAGGTATACCACAGATATATCTCTTCTGTCTTCAGTGATTATAATATATATTTATATATGGTTTTCTATTATATGTATCTGTAGGTTTCAATTATGTAGTATTTATTGAATTGTTTTAAATTCTCATTTATACTATACTAATTATTTTTATTGTATCATTCCGCAAATGGATAAATACTGAGTATGCAAACCAAACAATGTAAAATTGTTCGATGGTTAAAACAAAATGAAGAAAATATTGATATGTTAAGAAAAATATATTTGTATAATTTAAAAAAATTGTAATCTTTTGCATTTGTATAGTTGTTTATTTAATGCATGTGTTTTATAAATACCCGTTTTTCGGACAATATTGAAGTATTAATTGAATGCTAAACCGAATATTTAATATATTGGTGCAGTAAATGAATATTTACAAAGAAAAAAATTGATATTTGTATAATTTTACATTCTGACAGTGTTACTTTGTTTATTGTGGAAAAATACAGCAAGTTTGATTTATCTATTTTCCAAAATTGTTCCAAATGATGTAAAGTATAAATAATTGATAAGGTTTTTGATCTGCGAATAGTAAATATTCTTAAAAATTCGTCATTTCATTGATATGTGATCTCAAAAATATTACAGAATGAATATAAAATGAGACAATATACATACATATAATATTTTGTCACTAAATAAACCGTGTATTGCTATAAAACAAAAATTTTAATAATATGTTTTGATCTGATTTTCTGAACTGCTTTATTATTATATCAAATGTATTTTGATATCCTTTTGAAATAAAATCTTATTTATATGTGTTTGTTCAAGTAGAAATAAAATGGTTTGGTATTATTAGGCTTGTTGTCCATTGATGTGGGTGAAAATTGTTGTATGTGTTTGAAAACTGTAAAATATTAATTATGTAGAATAATTTAAAATATTTTTATATGTAAAATGTAAGGTTAGTCATTATAACTTTTTATATCTGAGCTCTAAGCCTAGAAATATATGTTTACCTTTCATCTATCAACATAAAATACTGAATACTTGATGTTTCTTTGAGTAAGGGAACTATAACAAGTAATAAAATCACTCTCCAACTGTCAAAGTACTCACCAAGTACCATCATTTTCAAACCTAATACAAAATGGTTATAATTTTGTTATACTTATTTCAGATTTATGCTTGACATTTCTATTTTCAAAATATTTAACTTTCTCTATGTTACTTTCAATTTTAATGAGTTCATTAGAATTTTGCAAATTTATTTTACTGTATTGTATTACACTTTCTTTGTATACAGTACAACCTGGTAGGTTATTGCACTGTGGCAATATCTTCCAATTAACCATTTGTGTTTAAACAAGTTTTGTTTAAAAACCAGACAAGGACCCTCTTTGAAGATCTGTTTACCTACTGGAATAGAATTCATAGCACAGGAATGGAAGACAATAATCTCTCCAACTAGGCCACAGAGGATTCGTTAATTCAGTATGTTTTTTTTTCAATAAAAAAATTGTCTGGAGTGAGTTGTTTCATAATTATAGAAATCATTCCATAGCATGGTTACAGAGTTTTATCAGAAATATTAGTTTTATATTGACTGAAAAAAAATCCTGCAAATTATGTTCTGTATTGTATTATCTTGATAATATTTCGAAGTCCTTATGCAGTTCCCTTATTTCAAACAATGAAATGTATGAAACCCATATCTTCACATTTTTTTATTAATAAATATCCAAAGATAGCCTAGTTATATTCTAATTGAATATTTTAGTTTGTAAATATATATTTGTAACTGTAATTTGATTTTTAAATTTATTTTTCAAGGCCAGTGTTCTTAAAATACGTATATGAAATTCTAGAAAGTTTTCTTTGATTGCATGAATAAATAGTTGTTAATCTTATGGAAAAAAATAAGTTGTTTGCGTATTTAAAAAATTATATACTAGATAAAAAAAACAATGTTGTAACTTAATTCAATAATTATAATGTTTTTTTTTAAATCTGTTTAATTTATATCTTATGGTAAAATAATATGAATGTCCCCATTTCAAACAGGGCAATACAGTTTGAAGGAATTGACCGTGTATGCTCTGTACGTAACATAAAATTACATTTACACCTTAAATCCAAATAAGATCAATAAGCATATACAGATAGCATATGATATGTTTGTAACTTATGACTCGTTGAGGCATTGAGTGGAAAAGACGAGAAAGCCACATGAACAATGATTTGAAATTAAATCCATATTGTTGATATGGACATATTGAAGAGCGGGAACTGAAGAAAATATTGTCTTCACTCGCTTTACGCAGTCGAGGATCCCCTCGCCACTCCAACGTCAGTCTTGAACCGTTCTCCCACGTCGATCATGTGATCTTCTGAGAGAGAACAGCCCGATCCTGGATGCGCACACCCACCCACAAATGCCAGACATATGGACCCAGCTGTGCCGCCTGGCCATGTTGACGCATGTTCGCAGCACGCAGACTGTTTCTCACACGTCTAGCCGCTGAGACGCCATCAGCCCGAGAACATACGGCTCTCCACCCCTCACGGTCCCGAGCCACCCGCTCCCAGTCCTCAGGCGCCCCGCACGAAGTAAGCGCTTCCTCTGCCTACCAACTCTTCGCTTGCCCACCACTTCCCCATACAAGACGCGTTTTGAGAGTCTGTGATCGCCCATGCATATCACATGCCCGGTCCACTGCAATTTCGCCTTTACAACCATATCCTCTATAGGTTTACAGTTGGAGTGTTGCAGGACCGAAACATTTGTGACACGATCACTCCAGTGGATCTGAAGAATTCGGCGAAGGAAACGCTGGTGGAACATTTCGAGGCTTTGAGTGTGCGTTCTATAAGGAACCCAAGTCTCTGATAATTCTACCGCACATGAAGAGGCAGCAACACTTTTATACATCTAGCACGCATGAGTATTGTTATTTGGTGAACTCTTTTAGCAAACTTGGACCCTTTTTCTTTTTGTATATCATCAGAAATCTATATTTTTTGTGCACCATCAAAAATCAAACTATTTAATCAAATATTTAAAATGTAAGATTAGTCATTATAACTTTTATATCTGAGCTCTAAGCCTAGAAATATATGTTTACCTTTCATCTATCAAACAACTCCGGGTGGAAGTCAAATGTCTTATCAACTACGCCACAGAGATTACGGCTGCAATAAAATAGATTTTGAATTTAATATTTGAATATGTATAATTTTTTATTATGTTCCTCGTGATAGTTACTCAATATATAGGTTACTCCAGTTGTCTACTCAATGCCTCAATTCTGGATACAATTTATACATTATTCATTGGAATTTATGTAAATGATTATTGAAAAAAAATTATTTATTGATTTTTTATAAATAAAAATGCTATCAAAATACAGCTAGTCATTTTGTAAACTTTGTTTTTTAATAAAAAATTCAATCTGTCTTATTGCATTTTATTCTTAACTTACCAGATAGTTTCTGTGATATGAATTATATTTGTATTGCTGCCCAAAAATTAATGTAATAGGGAAAAATGTATCCATCGTAAAAAGTAAGATCAGCTGTTCATTTTGTGAACAATTCTTTTAGCATCATAATAATCCAACTTTTATTAAAAATGTAATAACTTGTTAAAATTCACTGTTAGTCTTTTTGACTATCCATATTGGCAGTGTGTTTTAATTACTTCACACTAGGCTTTTTGGATATAAAAAGCTTTTGCAGTAGACAATATTAGTGCGAAATCCTTACCAAATAATTCATAACACTGAAAGATTACCTAAAATTGGATAAATATGAATAAGAATCCCTTCTAATAACAAAAAATTATGCATACTCGTAATCCAAATTGTGTGTGAATGTCTTCCGAGTCTGATATTGTTGTTATCTGTTGCCCTTCAATATTAACAGAATTAGGGTTTCGATGACAAGAAGCTTCTGTTCCAAACTATAAGACATGTTTAATCACCTGTCATACTTTTGAATAACAATATTTTTTTATCATTCCATAACGCTTGATAATCATCCATAGAAAAATATGAATATGATATTGAAAATACGGACAATCCATGTGGGTTGTAGTGAGACTTAGTCTGTTGAATAAATAAAACAATGTTATACGATGAAATACTTAAATAAAAACTATAGCATATTTAGAATCCACCGGGAGTTGAACCTAGTGCGTCAGAGTGTTTACGAAGTATTCAACACCAGACAATTGGCAACAAATGTTAATAAAATAGGGTTTGGATAAAAATAAGCATAGGTAAAACATGCATATGTTTAAATACTTCTTCTTCAACTTTTTGTGGACTCAAGAGTCTGTTATTACAGGATTATTCTCTTGTGATGCTGAGCTCTAGCTATCTCTCCATCGTTTCAGGGGTCTCCCTGATGGACGCCGTCCATCCAGTACCCCATGTAGAGCTATGTATGAGATTCTTTGGAATTCATTCTCTGTACATGTTGGTACCAGTATCATCGACGCTGTCGTCCCCATATGACCATATTTTGGACCTCACAGATTGTGGTGTTCCTTATACGATCACGCAGTCTTCCCAGCAATAGCACGTAGAGTTCTCATTTCTGTCGTCCTTAGCATACTTTTGGTCTTGACAGTGTCCGCCCTCGCTTTGATGCCATATGAGGATAGGCCGCACACAGATCTTATAAATGCATACCTTATGTATATATTTAGCTAAGGTCACATCAATGTGTGCCTACAACTATGTATATATTTTGCTAAGGTCACATCGATCCAGGTGTATGGAACGCATCTAGAACAAGTCCAATAATATATCTACTTAGGACAAAGTATTTCATTTGAGGATTGCACTCTCAATGTAATAAATAGAAGAGCAAAACTAGCTTGGAGTTCCTTTAGACTACATTTTCAAGAGCAATCTCCCAACCTGTCTCAAACGGATGGTATTTAAGCCTATGCAACTTACCAGTACTAACATATGGATGCAAAATATGGACGCTTTCTATGCAAATTAAACAAAAGCTCCAGACAACACAACACAGCATGGAAAGGTGTATGATAGGTTATAACAGAAGAGACCACAAACGCAATGAGTGGATACGCGCCTAAACAAAAGTTCACAATGTTATACAGGTCGTAAAAAGAGTGAAGTGGAAGTGGGCTGAGCACGTCGCCCGGACAACAGACCATCGTTGGATGTATGAAGTAATCCAGTGGAAGAACTAGGACTGTAAGAAAACCGAATGCACACTGGGTGGACGAAATACGTAAGCAACCAGCGATTATGTGACAGCAATACGCAAAGGACAGGATTTCTTGGAAACAGCTTGGAGGCGTATATCCTGCAGTGGATGAATGTAGGCTGATGATAATATATTAGACTAGGATTTTTTAATATCAACACCCTCCTATTAAACAAGAGCACAAGTTCCTTCCAAAAATCTTAGTGAATACAGTAGAAATCAATTTAACACCACCACGATTAATAGGGGATGGCGCCATAAGAATAAAAAATATCCAGGTTACATTTTGAATCCCATAAAATAAGGAAAAATAAAATGAATAATTACAATTATTGAATTTTTTTATTTGTCCATGATCAAAACAATGTGATTACATTATTATAAAATTCACCATTCATTAAGACGCAGTATAATAATTTTATCTCCTCATTAATAATTTATGCAATGACTTATGAAATTTTAAATTTCACAAAATTACATCCGACATTGTATGAATCCATTTATTGTTTAGTTTTATTTTTTCTCAATTTATTTTGCACATACTGTTAAGTCTGAAACAACTGGCGAATGTGAATTGATTGATCTTGGAGATGTAAGAATCTACCACCAGTACAGAATTAATCAAATTAGTAAGCACAAATTTAGTTGAGAAGTACTTATATTGTATTGATATCAAAATTTACAGAATTCTCACATCATTTGGATATAATAAAACCCCCGAACACAAATAATTTAATAAATAAGATAATGTAAAATAAGCATAAATCTGTTTTTGCTGGTTTTAGGTGCAAAATCGATAACAAATGGAATGACGTAAAGAAAGCATCAAATATTTTCATCGTAAAGAACAAGTGGATTAATAATAATAAACATAAATAGCTCCTGTAAATTGTTGAGAACATAAACAGAATATTTCAGAAGCTCTAATCATAAAATCAGACTTATTGATTTATCAGGGTGTAATTTTGTGAAATAAAAAACAATTTTATCAGCGTTAATTTTATTACTTATATTAAAGCTTAAGAATTAATTTCTGTAAAAAAAATATACATATTCAAATGAGACGCTCTTATAATAATTGTGTGTTAAAATAAGCAAAAATAAAGAGAAAAAATATTTATTATTCAGTATATAAGATAATGTAAGCAGAATTAAAACTTTACAACTCATCATCGGAATCAAGTGCAGCTCTTCTCCTATCAAACTTTACAGTTGAGGTACTCTTGGGAATTTGCTGATTGACAGACTCCAAGATTCCTATGAATTCTTGTTCACTTATCTGGCCTCGGACTTGACCATTTTGAGACATTCTCAATATCATTGATTCCACCATTTGCCCTTTCTCAGGTTTTCCTAATTTTATAGTGTTCACTGAAATAAAAAAATAAATCATTTTGAATAAAAAAACTTTATTAACAATAAATGGGTATTCGCAAAAAAAGTATTAATGCACAAACGATTTTTTTTTTAGTTTATTTGAGATATCAAAAACTTAAAAATAATCCTTTTTAGGAGGTCTTATCAAAATTTATGGTTTGAATTCCGAGTTAGAGCTCTTTTAGCTCCTAGAGCTCTTTTTTAGAGTTTGCTCTCTAAATGGGGCTACATAAATTGGTATTTATTATTATCAATGAAAATACCACATTTCTATGATAAAAAGACCTGGTAAAATATGCATTTCATTATGGATATAACTTTTTTCAAAAATCACAACAGGTAGTTCAAATCAGAGGGTTGGATCATTTTTGCAAATATATAGATTTCTTATTAACCTTATAACATTTGTTGCGATTGATTGTTCAATAGAATATTAACACATTGGAGGAAATAGAAAAGTTCAAAAAATCAACATAATACAGTGAAATCACGTTTTTACGTGCCCGGAATTTCAATTGTCAATTGCATACAATTTCAATTGTCAATTGTCGTGTGTCAATTTACATTTTTTTAATTTTTCGTTGAATCCCTTCAAATAATGTCTCAGAAAAGAAAAATATTATCGATTCAAGAGAAAAGGAAAATTCTCGAAAAAGTTAATAAACATGTTGGTTCACGTGTTTCGCTCGCGCGTGATTTGGGGATACCCATTAAAACTTTGGCTACGATAATAAAAAATCGTGAATCGATTGAAAAAAGTTTTCCGATTTGCGTGATTATCTAAATAAAAAATAATTTTCAATTTTACATTTTTTCTTTCTAGCCCCGAATCTACGTTTTCTCTCCAATTATGTTTTTTTTATCAGTCCCTTCAAAAACGTAAAAACGGGGTTTCACTGTATTGTAAAAAGGATTTGATGTGGAATTAACAGTTGATGTTTCAGAATGGTATACACGAGACTGTGGCTAGATCTACTTGATTATATTTGGTAGTTATATATATTGTCTTTGCACTGAGGAATTGGCAAGAGTTCTATTCTGGAGGACACAAAATACATATTAAAACAAACTTTGTTGTGGGTTAGAACATATATTATATGTATCTGAAAATGTAAAAATCCAAACAAGTTTTTTGATGGATAGTGGAGAAAAGAAGTAATTGAAAGAAAATCAACTAAGAAGAAATTTGATATTGCATTTAAGGAATCGAAGGCATTTTAGTAATTAAAAAAATGAGTTCAAATTACAGCCTCCATTTAGCCGTAGTGCTTGCCCTCTAGCGAGAAAACAGTTAAAAAAAATTAAAAAATTTGTATGCAGAAAGAAGGAATATTCTGGACACTTGAAAATTTTAAAATATTGGGAGTACAAATTAGTTCGGTCCGTTTCCAAAAGATGGCTCTAGCTGTTATGAATGGTTCATAGTGACAGCCGATTTTGGCAGTTTCAGAGGTTAGACATCTGCCAATAATATTCAGTTTATATCGCTTTGAGTTTCATGCAAAAACCTTGTTTTGTACAGTATTGAAAATGTCGAATTTTGTGTTAACCAAGCAGCATTTGCGGGAGGTTTTAATTTTCTGCTTTAATTGAAAAAAAAGTGCAGCTGAAGCCCATTGAATGCTTGTCAAAGTTTATGGTGATGCTGCTCCAACTGATAAATCATGTAGGGAATGGTTTCAAGGACGGAGATTTCAGCGTCGAATACAAGCCTCGCTCTGGACAGCCAAAAAAATTCGAGGACAAAGAATTAGAGGCATTACTCGAAGAAGATCAGAGTCAACACAAGATGAGCTTGCAGAATCATTGGGAATGACTCAACAAGCCGTTTCCGTACGATTGAGAGCCATAGGAATGATTTAAAAACAAGGAAATTGTGTGCCTTATGAACTGAAACCGAGAGACGTCGAAAGGCGATTTTTCACTTGCGAGCAGCTGATTCAAAGGCAACAACGAAAAGGTTTTTGCATCGGATTGTAACTGGAGATGACAAGTGCATATTCTACGACAACCCCAAGAAGAAAAAATACTACGCTAAGCCCGGTCAATCGTTGCCATCGACCTCAACATCAACACCAAAACCGAACATACATGGTTCGAAGATCATGCTCTGTATCTGGTGGGACCAAAGGGGTGGTGTTTACTATGAAGTGCTGAAACCTGGCGATTCCATTACGGGCGATCGGTATCGGCTACAATTAATTTGTTTGAGCCGTGCATTGTAAGAAAAACGGCCGGAATACGAGCAAAGACATGATAAAGTTATTCTTCTTCATGACAACGCTCGGCCTCATGTCGTAAAAGTCGTAAAAAAATATTTGGAAACGCTCAAATGGGATGTATTACCGCACCCGCCGTATTCCCCGGACATTGCTCTTTCTGATTACTGGTTGTTCCGAAGGATGCAGCACGATTTGGTAGGTCACCGGTTCACTTCTTTCGTAGAAACCGAAAATTGGCTCCAAACTTGGATCGCCTCAAAAGATGAGTTATTTTTTCGAGATGATATTCGAAAATTGCCTGAGAGATGGGCAAAAGTAGTAGCCAGCGATGGACAATATTTAAATTGATCTGTTAATTCATTTTGTTTAGAAATAAATGCATTTTTGAACACAAAAAAACGGACCGAACTAATTTGTACACCCAATAAAAAAAATACAATAAATGATATTTAAGATATGTAATTATCTATAAATACCACAAGAAGGTGGTAAGACACTTGTCTGCCGATCCGGAGGTTGCGGGTTCGATCCCCGCTGGAAGCCAGATTTTTTTAAATAGGATTCCAGTCCGGCTAACACTTAGGGCCTATAAAAACATCTTTCTGGTTGGTTGGAAGAGATCGCCCCACATGGCACTAAACTCGCCAGGTTAAAAAAAAAAAAAAGATTTGAAATCATGTCTAGTAATAAAATAAAAAAATGGCTAGAAAATATTTACAATACAAACAAAATTAAATATATGTGTAACTGTAAACAAATCCATGAAATATATTCAAGCATATGGGAGTACTTCTTCAAAGAATAGATAAGATCACAAATTTGGGGTGTAATATAAGCGATGACTGGAATAATGGCACAGAGATATGGGCAAGAATAGAGAAAGCCAGATTACCATTCTACAAAGAGAAAAAAGTTCTTTGTGGTCTTGTCAATTAAAATGGAGAGGTGTCTTTTCTGTTCTTTTATATCGTATTGAATCATGGATACTCTAGGAACAATAATTAAAAGGTTTGAAACTTTAAAAATGTGGGTCCACAGAAGACGGTTTCATATAAGCTGGATGGATAGAGTAAATAATGAAGAAGTGATTAATCATATGAAGAAGTCATGATAAGGCAGGGCAAAATAAGAGATTGGTATCCCACCAACATAAATCATTTATAACTAATCTATTGTACATATTATAAGAACTTTAATTTCCAAAAGTGTTAAGTATTCGAGAAAATCAGATGATTTAAATCAATCAAGGCTTTCTGAAGCATTTTCTTGAAGGATATAATAAAAAATAAAAAAAAACTTAAGTACAAAGGTGTTACATACAGTCTAGAAATCAGGAATTTCACCTTTGAAAACCATGATATTCCAAGATGACAAAGTCCTTAGTAATCAACCTGTTATATACAAAGTACAGGAATGTAGATTTCTCCAGGCAGTGATTATATAAGGAGGTTAATAACTAGAAAGAAGTTATTGAATTGTGGTATTTGTTTGGGTGTAAGTGTATGAGTTACCAGATAAAGTCAAAAAGGCTGGATTGGCCTAGACACATTGTAAGAACCGATGGGACTAAACTGATATTTGAAGGAGAAATTATAATGAATGATGGAGTGCTTTGAATATTCCTGACTGGTGCACCAGTGCTCTGGATAGAGGTATCTGGAGGTGCATCATGAAGTGTCAGCCCTAGATCTCACCACTGAGGTTATTGAATTTAATAAAGTATATATGGATGTGAATGATGATAGACCATCGAAAATCAAAGAAAATAGAAACCAATGTTTTATCTTTTTAGTATACGAATTCGGATATGGAATATTAAACTAACGTCTTGCTCTGGCATCTTGACTTAGAACGCTGGACAAAATGCAGTTCTTCATTTCTTCTGCCTCTCTTGCCCTGTCTTCCTGACCCTTGGCATTCTGTGGGCCATCTCCGGGTGCCTAGAACAAATTATCATAATAATTTATATCATTGAAATGTTCTTGCCAATTGATGCAGGCAGGTGTAATATAACACAAAAAAATCGAGTATTGTTAAGGATAAAACTTTGAAAGGTATTTAATTAAAACATTTCTTAAATAAACTGTATTAAAAAAATTATTGAAGTATAAATAATTAATGTTAAAAATTAAAAATAGATATCGGAAGAAACAGACTTCAAATTTGAAAAACAAATCGGTGAAAAGTTTGTTCAAATAATACATACCCCATATTGTGATTGAAGTTGTGCAAGACGCTGTCGTCTAATTTTATCGAGTTCTGGATCATCCATTTTTTTATTGAATGTAAATTTTTAAAGCTTTACAAGGAGCCGTGCGAATTTCTTGGTTATTTTTTATTTCTGTCTCGCGATTTGAGACTTTCATAAACAAAATTGTGCAATGTCGAGGATGATGAGACCATAGATAATTCTTTATTAGTCATCTTAAGGTCCATTTAGATCCTGTTTCAATGGAAGGACCGCACCCATAAATATTATTTATTGATAATCGTCAAAAACTTTCAATGCATATTTTAAAATGTATATTAACAACATCATATATTTTATCAATCAATATAAAATTTATTTGTTATGACATATGTATATCTATATGGATGATCATTATATTAAATTTAAATCATTCGCTCGATTTTTGCATACTATTTAATATTCATCTTGTAAATATTAAGTAATTTAGCTGTAAATCATGTGGTTTAATTAAAAGATAATTTCAGTCAATAGTATCTCACTAGATAACAGTAGTCTAAGACTGAGTTATTTTTAAATATAATTAAAATACCAACTACGGACACGACAACTCAAATGTATCGATATCTTATAAAATGGACTTCACACTGACGCGTACTCCTTCATATTTAGGGGTTGACGGCCATTATTTAAAAAAAATGTATATCAGAGAAAATTTCATGTTTAAAATAAATTTAACTATATCATTTTATTAAACATCTAACAAGTACTCGTATTTAAAAAACGACGATGAACTTTATGACCAAGGTTCATAATTTATCAAACCTTTTATTAAAATACCTTTGCTTTGCAGCAACACGTCCTTTTTCTATCAATCTGGTCATTCGGGCATTTAAAAATTATTTTTTTCACACAAAGTTTAAAAGTAAACAAATTATATTTAATCATTAGACAAATTATATATAACAATAGATACTAAATTTTAAGCAATACTGATTAGGCAGTTGTGAAATATAAAATGAGAACTTTTTAATACGAGTATCTCATATTCCGTGCCCTCTCACCTGTAACATTTTTGATATTTCAATAGTATTAAATGTAAGCCAAGATATTTTACTATTTTCTTCGCATATCTTAATTGGTTCGGTTGAGGGATTATTGCTTGATATAATATTGTACTGAAATAGTTAAATGTACATTTTATGATAAGATAATGCGATTATCTCATTTTTCTTTTTAACAACTTCTCAGACAAGATATATAATATTTTAGGATAATTTAATGGTATCATCTGAGTATCATTACATTCGTTCATATTCCTAAAAATAGGATCTGACTTTTCCACCATAAACCCTCATGGTCAAACTTAAATATACGAGTATAATAGATATAAACCAGTTGAAATTACTATTGACCATGGAAAAATTAAACAAATTTGGTTGTTGATACTTTTTGTGTTATAAATTTAAATAAAAAATATATTTTATCAATTGGTTTCAAAAGGTGACAGTGGATATTCAAATGGGTATTTATCCAGTCCTTGAGCATGAATGGCGTCCCTGTCAACAGAGTTGATAAATTTGAATATTTGAGTGCCATAGTTTATCGAATGAGCTGGCTGTAAGGATTAGTAATATGATCATCATCATTGCCGGGCTTCGCAGTCGAGGATCCCCTCGCCAGTCCAACGTCAGTCCTGAACCATTCTCCCACGTCGATCGTGTGATCTTCTGTGAGAGAACAGCCCGATCCTGGATGCGCACTCCCTCCCGCAAATGCCACAGACATATGGACCCTGCTGAGCCACCTGGCCATGTTGACGCATGTTTGCAGCGCGCAGACTGTTTCTCATACGTATAGCCGCTGAGACGCCATCCGCCCGAGAACATACGGCTCTCCACCCCTCAGGGCCCCGAGCCACCTGCTCCCAGTCCTCAGGCGCCCCGCACAAAGTAAGCGACTCTCGCAGACTGTCCTTATAGCGTTTCCTCTGCCCACCACTTCTCCATACAAGACGCGTTTTGGGAGTCTGTGATCGCCCAAGCGTATCACATGCCCGGTCCACCGCAATTTGGCCTTTACAACCATATCCTCTATAGGTTTACGGTTGGAGCGTTGCATGACCGAAACATTTGTGACACGATCACTCCAGTGGATCCGAAGAATTCGGCAAAGGAAACGCTGGTGGAACATTTCGAGGTTTTGAGTGTGCGTTCTATAAGGAACCCAAGTCTCAAACTAGTAATATGAAGACCATATGGACTCCTTAGCGTTTAGTCTGAAGATGATGTGTAGACTTCTTATTTTAATACATTGTTCTGAATCTTAGCAAATTATCTTTATAATGATTACCAGATAGTACGATAGGAATATACAATTCGTAGTGGCAGCTTATAAGCAATATAATAAGGGTGAGATGCTGGAGGAGGTTAGGTCACGTATTGAGGAAACTGTCTGACAGCTGTTAAAGAGCTACGCTGTTTTATCACCCGCAAGGGATTCTACGAACAGGACACCCATCCTACACTAAACAAAGATGTTAGTATGGAAACATTCGTAATTTGACTTGACGTGGAATACATGGTTGGGGACCGACATGAATAGATGTGTTAAATGGCATCCCTACGTTTCTGTCGGCGGCCGAGATCTAATGGTTAGCATTCGTACTAAGCAAGCAAGCAAGCTCCCCAGGTTCGATTCCTGGTGAATTAACTTTCAGAGTAGGTTTACTCTTCGACTGTTAAACATGTCAATTTATATTTTTATTTTGCTTAAACGCTGCTTATCATAAGTTCTTATTACGCAATTAAGCAATGGAAACAGCGCTGTGTTGAAAAAACACTTAACGAAATACTGCAGCAGGTAAAACATGTTGATCGTTGGGGAACTATGATCTCCTTGTCACCGGAACTTTGGGTTAAATATGTTAAGACTGTTTGCTTGCTGAAGTGCAACATCTTGCACATGATAACGTACGTCCTCTTCCATCCGCATGGTGGCTGATAATCATACTCGGTCACGAGTGATTACTTTACTTTGCTGATGGAACATTTAGGGTGATGAAGAGGATATTATTGTTTTATATTTGAAAATAATTTCTTTGTACACAGTACAACCTAGTGGACTAACGCCACGTGGCAATCTCTTCTAACTAACCAGAAAAATTTAAAAGTGGCCTTAAGTGAAAACCAGACTAGAAACCTCTTTTTTTCATCAAAATGTGAACCTTTTAAAAATAAATTGGATTTCAACAGGAATCGAGTCTGTAATCCTCGGGCTGAAAAAAAGACGTTTTACCAAGTAAGCCACTGAGATCGTCATTTCCACATTACAAAATCTACATTTAACAACTTGTGGCCATAAGCTCGACTGCGAACATATTTAGAATGCGTCATGTTATTTTACATGTCCTTATTCCCTTTTATTTTGTATAATATAAAGGTTGAATGACCCGGCCTGCATTTCAATCCTGAAAAGTATTGATTTTAGTGAAATAAAGAAAAAAGTATGTCGAGTGGAATTGTTCCAGCGCCGGTATTTCTATGGTTACAAAGTATCGATTATTTTCATTGAGACTTGCCTCTTTGTTACCTCTTCCGAGCATTATGATGTAAAAGTATTGTATCAGAACAAAGGTTGCAAGAAAGGAAATTGCGTTTAAGATTTATCTTATGCTTCGGTTTTGAAATAAAATTAATTGACTTTGTTTTATCTGACAATGGTCGTTTCAGACATTCAAGAGAGCATTTTGACTATAAACTAATCTCATAACTTTCTGACACAAATACCGAAACGCCATATCCAATTTATGGTAGACTTAAAGGACAGATCCTCGCAAATTTCTATCTACACACAGTTTTTACTTCGTCTACATCTCGTCCTACACACACTTCTGTTTATCATACTTAACACCTTTCTCTGAGTTATAACTTCTCAAACTATCTCTTCCTTTTCCTAGGTCTACTACTCGAATCTTCCTGACTGTCCATTTATTTCAAATATATTCAATTTTATCAGTCTTTCGCAACTCATTATCTGAATACGTCTAAACCGAATTAAATTATTGTCTCTTTTTACTTATAAGCAGTGCAGCATTTATTTAGAAGGGTGCTGAGAGTTTGTAGCTTGCGCTCAACCCCAACCCTCCAAAAACGTAATTAAAAAATGCTTATTCTTTTCGTTTCGCGCCACACAACAAACCACTGCAGTTTACCCCTTGCTTTCTTGTCCCAAAATTGATCTAAGATATCATTGAAGTCCATATTTGCTGTAATGTTTTATTCCATTGATAATATGGCTAACGTATGTAGACTGTTTTAATTTAACGTGGATCTTAAATATATTTTTGATTGTTTTAATAATGAAATACTTCTGCGGAATAATTTATAATGGTGTGCATAAATAAAGAAAATATAAATATTTGGATAAACAGCAAATTTTTATTGATTATTTTTATCGTTAGATTTTAAATAAGATCTGAAATGAACGCATTCTTTCATAAAATTTATATCTAAATCATTCTTGTACATATTTTTATAACCTATATATGAATCTTAGGGCGCCAAACCAGAGTCGTGTTTGCTAATAGGCGTTAAAGTTAAAGCTAATAGGCGTCAAACCAGAGTCGTGTTTGCTAATAACCAGAGTCGTGTTTGCTAAAAATTGTCTATTAGTAAACGCGGATCTGATCGAGTATAATAACTTGGTCTTTCAAATTGAGCGGTTTTTTTAATTATTGAATAAAACACACAATTTACTTTGATTTCAAAAAAACGTTTTATTGGTCATTGAAGTATAATGTATGACATTTGAACACAAAAAAACAATATCCGCCAAATGCCCACCTCTTGCAGCTTCATAAATGTCCACTCTTTTGTCAAAAAATTCGATGACATTTTGGCATAATTGCGGTTCTAACTCACCAATAACACGAATAATTTCGTCCTTCAGCTTAGAAATTGATTGGGGGTCATTCTTATAGATCTGGATTTTCACGTACTCCAGAGAAAATAGTCCAACGGTGTCAGATCACATGATCTTGGTGGCCAATTAACATCACCGTTTCCGGAGATTACAATACATAAAATAATTCAACAATTTGAACGCGTTGTTGTAATGTATACCACTCCATTTTTATAAATGTCGTACATTACACTTCTCAAATGTCACAAGACCCAGGCAAGTTCGCGACGCCACCTGCGTGTTATCCAAGAATTAAAAAACTGCTCAATTTGAAAGACCCTTTACTATTTCTTCAGGTTTCCTTCGATGTCTTTCAATAGGGGAAATAAAACTCTTATTAATTAATTTGTTGTATCGCGTCTGGATTATTGCACTATTTATTCTAATTTTCTTAATTCACTACTTTCTAGACTTTTCAATGCAGCTCCTAGGCAATATTTATATGGGTCGTTATAAATATTGCCATATTGGCCCATTTTTTTAATTTATCTATACTGGCGTGTCGCGAACGGACTGATTTCAAACTTTATCTCTTTGTATTCAAGTCCCTTAATGGGATGTCTCCATTGTATCTTTCGAATCTGTGTCTGAGAGATGTTCCTTAGGAGAGAAGTGGAATATTGAGATCAGTTTCTTCTTCATCTAATAAATTGTTTGTTCCAAATCAACCCAATAGGTCGGATTATTATGAGAGCTTTTTCTGTGTCAGAGATGTGGGTGGCGTGTGTTGCTTTAGGAAGCACTTAAAGACAATCCTTTTTAGAAGGTCTTATGAAAATTTATGAGTGGGCTCTAATCCTGAGTTAGAGCTTCCTTAAGGAAAATTTACTCTCTAAACGGCGCTATATAAATTGTCATTTTATTATTATTATAGTAATAATATAACAATAACTTAAAGTAAAACTACTCATTAATATAAGTATAAATCTTAATTTTACATATAAAATCTGTAATCTATAAACGATTGTACCTTATCCATTGTTTCGTTCCCAAACCATACATTGTAAAATCAAATATTTCTTGCAATACCTATACACAGTACTGTTGCATCCTACTCTTATCACTATTTTGAAATATCCAACTTTACCTCCAAACCTCAAGATATATGATATAAACGATATATGTGGCCTAGTTGGGAAGATGCCCGTCTCCCAATCATAAGGTTCGATTCCCGTCAGTAGTCATTTTTTTATGATAAGAGTTCCAGTCTGTTTTGTCCTTAAATTCTCTTTAATATCTTTACGGTTTGTTTAAAATATATTAATCAAGTCGCCAGGTTGTACTGAATACCAGTGCTACTCAAACTATGGTCTCTGCGACAGTATTGAATAAATAAAAATGGTTATCCATTTAAAATGCATAATTCCGATTTTATTTATTTGTATATTTATTACTAATTCAGTCTATAAATTTAAAAAAAGTATTTCGTTTCTTCGATTTGAAATATTCAATTTCGCAAAAAATACTGACGATGCGAATTAAAAAAACCGAACACGAAAAGTTTGTGGACTGATGTATACAACAAAACGGAACACGCAAAGTTTGTGGAATGCTGTATACAACAAAACAGAACACGGAAAGTTTGTGGACTGATGTATACAACAAAACGGAACACGGAAAGTTTGTGGACTGCTGTATACAACAAAACGGAACACGGAAAGTTTATAGACTGCTGTATACAACAAAAAGGAAAGTTTGTGGACTGCTGTATACAACAAAACGGAACACGGAAAGTTTGTGGACTGCTGTATACAACAAAACGGAACGCGGAAAGTTTGTGAACTGTTTTATACAACAAAACGGAACACGGAAAGTTTGTGGACTGATGTACACAGCAAAACGGAACACGGAAAGTTTGTGGACTGCTGTATACAACAAAACGGAACACGGAAAGTTTGTGGACTGCTTGCTGTATACAACAAAACGGAACACGGAAAGTTTGTGGACTGCTGTATACAACAAAACGGAAAGTTTGTGAACTGCTGTATACAACAAAACGGAAAGTTTGTGGACTGCTGTATACAACAAAAGTTAAATACAACCAATGTGGGCACTAACGCGACATTGTGTACTATACTTTTTATACCTATTGAAAACTGCCTAATATATTGCCAGTTCATCCCACCACCACCCACGCTGTTATGGGTGAGAAAATAAGTCACCATCCAGCGCAATCTACACTAGAAGATCGAAATCTTCTTTATTTTTATTTATGAGCAGAACGTCACGTAGTGACGAAGGAACTCTTTCTCCGGTGGCAACACACCTGAGTGTGAAAATAAAAGTAGTGACGATGGACTTAAGGTCTGACATCACGGGAGAAGGAAAATAACTCGCAGCGCAGTAGATTTTTACTTATGATTTTTACTTAAGGTCTGGAATATTGCCTTATCAGTGATAATCCAGATTTTTAGAAATACCCTAATTTCAAAACCTTAAAAACTTGAGGAAAATTATTCAGACACGAATAAATTGTAATTCAAACTTCTTGCCCTTCTATTAATCTCGACTAATACGAGTATACTCATCTATTGTTTTCAGTGAGATACAGGCAAAAGCCTAGTTTACTGGGGATACGACAAATGAAAGGCAACAAACCCAGATCCATTATAATTGTATGTCCAAATTAAATTACCTGTTGTTTTTTCACAAATTATGTATATTTCTTGTCATGTGTAATAATAAATAAAATAAAATAAAAATATTGTTTCCTATTGCCGTTCATTTGCTGATTTTCTGGACCCTATAATTGTCTCCAACTGTGCTCCAAATTTTATTTGAAATACGTTGTTATTAATAAAAAAAACGCACAGTAGAAGATAACGCATAAAAACTTCTTTCATGAAAATCAATAGAAACAACGATTTAAAAGACCTATGTATGGAGTATCTTGATGTACGGCTGCGAGACATGGTGCCTATCCGAAAGAGATAGACGAAGACTAGAGGCTTTTGAGATGTGGTCCTATAGAAGACTATTAGGAATTTCCTGGAGAGACCGCATCACAAATGAAGAGGTTCTCCAACGAATCGAAGGAGGAAGGCACCTGCTCAGGATCCTGTCCGAAAGGCGTGCAAGATGGATCGGTCATATAATACGACAAGAGGGCCTCTTGCATGCCATAATGGAGGGTATGACCGAGGGGACAAACTCTAGGGGACGCCCACGCCGAGAGTACCTGGAGGACCTGTTGGTGGACGTGCGCTGCTCAACATATACAGACTTAAAAAGAGCCGCACAGGACAGGGGGGAATGGAGGAGAAGAGTTCAAATTGCTGCAAACCAGTCTTAGGACTGCAACCACGGAAGGAAACCATTTATGTTCATAGCAGAGTGGGTCGAGAAAAAATGTTCTAGGGTCGCTATTATGAAAAGTGCAGACATAGATAATTAAATCAATAAAATAAGCAGTCACTTAATTTGATGTACCAAAAATAACATATTGAATAATCATAATACCGATACATTTACATAATATTTACAACATTTTCAATTTAAGTGCTTCGTTATATACGAGTATATTCATTCGTTAATTTATGGTCGATTTCGACCATAAATATTTTATATAAAATATTATATAATTAAAATACCGAGTGCGCGTGAAAATATTAACACGAGATGTTACAAGGAAAATTTAAATATGGAAACACTAACATGACTCATATAATTTCTAGTAAAAAAAAAAGTAATCATATACCGCATATCACAGGCCAGGGTTCTGGAGGCCCAGGGCTGTTCACGTGTACGAAAAACTATTTTTAGAAATTTAAAAAATACATATACTTACACTTTCGGCCTTCCGCTACGTTCTTTGTCTTCGATGTCAAATTCACCGTTCTTAAACTTTTGAAACCACTCACGACAACTTCTCTCACTTAAGGCAGCCTCACCATATGCTTCTACAAGCAATCGATGCGCCTCAGCTGCAGATTTCTTCAAATTGAAGAAGTAAATCAAAAGTTCCCGCAAATGACGCTTATTCGGCTCAAAACTTGACATTTTCGCACACAAAAGAATATATTATACTGCTAAAAATTCGCTAATATTTTAAGGTTATGTTGTTGACAGATGTTCAAACTTACGACAATGACGTATTACATCTGACAATTTTAACCATAACTTACTGGTGGCGCCAACTTCTGTCAAACGGCGGCAACTTATTTGTACACCCAATAATTAACACGTTTCATACACACGCTTAGACCTCAGACATCTTACAAACATGCAGTTGTTACATAAATATGAATATTTTTAAAATAATGCCAATCAAAACCTTGATTAAGAAAAGAAAAAGTATCAATAAATAATTTGGGGTAAAGAAAGGATAAAACAGTGTTACTTAAAAACCTGAAAATATTGAAAAAAAAACTTTTAATTAAAAATAAATCTATAGAAACTACAAAATAAGTTGATTTTTTAATAAAATACATTTATATCAATTAGCTCTACAATTGTTTTAAACATTTTTTAATATTGTACACTATAATACCGAATATAATAAAAAAAACAGAAAATCTTCAACATATGTGAAAAAAAAACGTAAAAAATACATTCTACATTTGCAAAAGAAGAAGATAACCCACAAAAAATTTGTTCTTTCTGTATACCCCTCAAGGGTATGTGAGAATCATGAATATTAAAAGACTGTGAATTTATAAATGTGGAAGAGGTGAAAGTTGCGTACTTAGATTTAAAAGTATGGAGATCTGTTCTCTCAACCTACCTTGCAATGAACACGGTGTGATGTATGTACCGTATTCTATGAACATTCCGACATGAAAATTGACAGCGCCATATTTAAAATAATCACTTTTTTCAATATTATGAAGTTGTCACGTAAATGACAACTCATTTCCTCATCAACTAACGACCAATTCCTGGGAAATTGATAAAATTTAGGGCATCCACCATTCTTATGACTAAGCAAAGTTCGATGTGATACTTATGAAAATAGATAACATGGTCGTAACGTAAGGCTTACCCCTAACGTTACGGCTTATGTGAAAACATATTAGATGTATTTTATTTTGTAATCCGTTCTCTATAGATATAAGAAAATAAATAGTATATTATTCAACCATTTTTATAATAAAAAAATACTTTCGAACTGCGCAAAAATCTTTTTACTTTTTGAAAATATTATTTAACTTTGGCTAAGACGACAAACATACGAAATTGTTCTACAAAATTAGGCGATAAAAATGTCTATGGTATACGAGTGGTTCAGCGCGAATTTTATGTGTTAATTTTTTTTATATGATTATTATTTGAAAAAACCTACCATCACGTAATTTATCCATCAGTGTAGGCAGAAATGACAGAGTGCCAGACTTTCTTATCTCGACACACATCCTTAGACTCCTCCACATTCATGCACTTTCTCATGCAACTTTTACGATTTATCTGACTTTCTGCGTTTCCTTATTTCAAAATATCATTCACTTGATCCAATCACACTTTCCTTGGTCTTCCTCTCACATGCCTTCCACTCACATTTGCACCATATATTTGCTTTATTAGTATTTCTTCATTCATTCCTTCCATATGCCCAAATCATCTCAGCATACTCCTCTTCATCTTAAGTTTTCATTCATCCTTTATCACTTCATTCCGTATTCTGTCACACATTTTTACTTCATAGACTCGTCTCAAAGCACGCATTTCAACAGTATTTAATCGGCTCCTCTGTCTTCCACGTTTCTCTCTAAATAACTAATCATCTTAGCAAATTTTGACAGTGTCCGATTTGAGTATATATGTTTTAGTGCCTCGTTGACTTTGTTTCTTATCGCTACACGCCTTTCGACATTTCTCTGGACTCTTCCATCATCTGAGAAAATACTACCCAAATAACAGAATCCTCGACTTATTTCAATCTTTCATTATTCACTCATGTATCGCATTTATTGGGTGTTAATATATAGTAAGCTGTGTGCGTTTTTTCCAAATTTAAAAATGAGCACCAAAAGTAAAACAAAATGGTAAAGGTTATACGTCATTCGAAAGAAAATTGTCTGCTCACTTTGAGCTACTTGACATTCCATTTTGAAGACTTGTATCAAATAAAATAATATATGTAATGTAAAAGCAAACACAATATCTTGTAGAGCAGAAAATTTTCTTTCGAATGACGTATAACCTTTACCATTTTGTTTTACTTTTGGTGCTCATTTTTAAATTTGAAAAAAAAAACGGACACAACTTATGTTAACACCTAATACTTTTCCTTTCACACTTTTCCCACAGGAATCGCCTGTAACCCGTAATTCCTGGGTCGGAAAACAAATATCTTACCAACTAGGCTACAAATATCATCATTTTATGAACCGAAAATACACTTTTGAATATTTTCTTTGTGAATTAATTTTGAAAGAGGAAAGAGGGAAAACTCTTAAAAATATGAAAGCATGCCTAAAAAGATGTATAAAAGTGGCAGAAGCGAAAGATAATATAAAAAAGGGGGAATTCGTTCTATTTGTCTACCTCAATAGGAATATGGCGTAAGATGATGTTGATACGACGAAAAAACTTATTTATAATGATATACCAGATAATGCTTACGATTTTTAATGATATACCAGATAATGCTTACGATTTTTAATGATATACCAGATAATGCTTACGATTTTTATTAGTATTCAGATTTAAAAGGTTGATGAAGTTATGACGTTCAGAAATTTGTAGATAAAAATCTACCAAATAAAGTCATTATCACGAATTGTAAAGGTTTTTGTAGATCGTTAAATTAATAAAACAACCGTCCTCGATTCATGCTCATTTAAATTAGGTTGTCCAAGTTGTCTTAGGTACTTTGAAAATGTTAATCCGACTCTACCCAGGTTAGTTAAACAATTCCCAAAGATATTGTCACGCCACTGCCACTCAATGGGGAAGTTTTTAACTTCCAAAGACAACCAAAACAAAACTTGACACATGTCCTACCGACCTAAGATTTATTTTCACCGATAATTTACCCGATACACTTATTGAAATAACCGTGTTTCGAAATGGACACTAGCATTATATAATGGAGAAACCTAGAAATATATCACGAAAATTAAATAAAAAACACTTTATCAGACTAAAATGAAACAGTGATAAAATATTACTTAATTAAAAAAACTTGATTGAAATATTTACATAAATTGGGGAGTATAATTTGGTCCTTGTGTGATACTTTTATTCTATACAGTACGAGTTGATGGGGTTATTGCCAAGTGGTACGAGTAATATATTGTAACCAACTAGAAAGACTTTAAAGAGGGCTGAAGGGAAAATCAGACTTGAACAGG
This sequence comes from Odontocerum albicorne, assembly GCA_949825065.1. NCBI lineage: Eukaryota > Metazoa > Arthropoda > Insecta > Trichoptera > Odontoceridae > Odontocerum > Odontocerum albicorne. The sequence goes on from OX463845.1 coordinate 5,705,939, forward strand.
AATTGAACTCTCAGGTTAAAAGACGCCACGGAGGTCATCAAATACACTTTCGTTGTATACAGTACTAACTGTCGGACTTGTTTTAATGTGATAATCTTTTCTAATCAATCAGAAGATTAAAACAAAGCCTCGAATGAAAACTAAACTGAAACTATTTTAAAAAAAACATCGGGTACCGGCAGGAATCGAACTCACACTCCCCACTAGTCACAACTCTTTATTGTTCTGTCATCAATCTCAAAACATCGGGTACCGGCAGGAATCGAACTCACACCCCCCACTAGTCACTAGTATTTATTGTTCTATAGTATAATCAATCTCAAAACATCGGGTACCGGCAGGAATCGAACTCACACCCCCCACTAGTATAATCAATCTCAAAACATCGGGTACCGGCAGGAATCGAACTCACACCCCCCACTAGTAGTCACTAGTATTTATTGTTCTATAGTATAATCAATCTCAAAACATCGGGTACCGGCAGGAATCGAATTCGTAGAATATTGAAGTACGTAGAATATTGCATCGTGTCTCGCGGGCTTTTGGGTTTTGTATCTCTATTTTTTTTTGAGTTATGATTGGTCCAAAATGTAAAATAGAAATTTAGAAAACACGTACTGGATAATATTGTCTCCTGTATTCATATTATTGTATCCAGTATAATAATATTATTGTCTTCAGTATAATAATATTATTGTCTCCAGTATTAAATATTATTATTGTCTCCTGTATCAAATATTATTATCTCCAGTATTCAATATTATTGTCTCCAGTATTCAATATTATTGTCTCCAGTATTCAATATTATTGTCCCCAGTATTCAATATTATTGTTTCTAGTATTCAATATTATTGTTTCTAGTATTCAATATTATTGTCCCCAGTATTCAATATTATTGTTTCTAGTATTCAACATTATTGTCTCCAGTATTCAATATTATTGACTCCAGTATTCAATACTATTGTCTCCAGTATTCAATATTATTGTCTCCAGTATTCAATATTATTGTCTCCAGTATTCAATATTATTGTCTCCAGTATTCAATATTATTGTCTCCAGTATTCAATATTATTTTCTCCAGTATTCAATATTATTCTCTCCTGTATTAAATATTATTATCTCCTATATTAAATATTGCCACATGACAAAAAGCCCACCAGGTTGTACTGTATACAACGAAAGTGTAATACGAGTATCATACAGTATTCGTTAGAAAATTGTAAAATTTATGACGATAACGATAGAAGGAAGATGGGGTTCAAGCAAATTGGAAGCAACTCCTGAAAGGTTTACAAATCATCAATGAGATTATGGGATTAATAAATATGAAATGACGGGATTACTAAAAAAACACATTCATATGAAATCATAACTTATTGGTTGTCATGTTATTTGGAATTAAATTAAAAGTGCAATTGGCCTTTCCATGTTTTTTTATCATTGATTCTTAAAGTTTATTTTTACCCTTTAAAACCAATAATTAAAATGATCAAATGTGAATAACGACCACTCGGCGTGTGCAAGTAATATCAACAATTATAAATTAGTTAGCCGTCAGTTAAATTCAACAATTATATTTAATTTTACGCTATATCGTGATAATATTATACAAGCTTTCTTTTAAATTTGTTAAAATATAAATTCGTTACGAAAGGATGCGTCCATTCTGTCCGGAAACTTGTACTACTGTTTTTAACAGTAGAATTTTTCCGGTTAGCAAACACATCGAGCAATTAATTATTTAATTGTAAATATTATTAGTAATTTATTTTTAATTAAACTTGCACAGTTACCTTGAATCTTTGAAGGTCACAATAAGGCCAAACCCTTCTCGTGTAACAAAAAACCTGAATTGAATATTCATTAACACCAGTCGTCTGACAATAATGATGATAAATTATTTTTCAGCGCCTTTTAGTGATTTCGATTCACCTCGACGGCGTCTTGATGACTTCTCGAAGAAAAAAAAGTCACCATCTTATTGATTAAATTTTTATTGATACAAATCTTGAATATGTTTCTGACTGGAGAACTTCATGTTAGGGTCAGCTCTATTCCTAGGCGTACGCTCATGTTACCCTCAGCGTCACGATGGTGAGGTTAGCCGTCCCAGTATGCCAGAGATATCTGCAAGTCTCCATATCTTGAGGCTATGCCGCCGGTAGGTGAGAGATGTCCGTCTATGAAGCAGGTTCCCGACAGAATGGCAGAGAGCTGCTCGATTATCTCTATACATCTTTCTTTATCCCCGCCAATGATGGTCGGGAATCAAATAATTTATTTGTTACTGCCCTCTTATTGGCCGGAAGCAAAATAGAACCTTGCCTAATTTACCACTTAGAACGAAGAGATTGTTTTCTACAAATATTTGTATGCAACTCCGAACAAAAGTCATCATATCCTTTTTTTAACAATAGCCCTTTTAAAATACAGTTATTTGGGGCTAAGAGATAATCCGTAAAATATTTTTTTTGTGAAAAAGTTTATCTTACGTGACGAATGGACATCTCTTTAACTTTCAAGTACAATCCAGAGACATGAAAATTTAAAAAAATACACAGTTTTGAGCCAGCAAAAATAGCCACAACAATCCTACCTCTTAGAAATTTTCCTGCGGTAGTTGGTTATATTTTTATCTTGGAGAATACAACGAACCATCGCTACAACGAACCAGATGGATGTCTGACTAGAGCAAATAACCTAGATTAAAAAAGGCTCTACGAGTATGTTCTCGTTGTGTCGAATCTGGTATCCACACTACTCGTATTAAACATGATAAGACTGACACAAGTATTAAAATTTATAACTTTCCTATCGATGCGCATTTATTAATGGTTCTAGATTATATCTCTTAGATAGCCAGATGTTACAAATTATCATAGAAGTAAACCATTATTCAATCAACTCAGAATACTCCCATCAATTATCAACTAGAATGTACACTTATAAATAATCCGATATATTTCATATTATATTGATAGTTTCAATATTTAATGATTCAGTTTTATGACATTCTTCAATCAGTAAATAAAAAATTAGCAAATATACATTTTAAATAGTTTTCATTTCAATTTGTCACGCAAGTATGTTTTTTTTGCTTTCCAAAGACATTTAGATGATTTCTGAAAATTTTGAAGTTGAGAAATCGACTGGCACAAGTTCATCGATCGCTGATTGAATAAATTGCTAGTACATTTTATACAAAAATATTATTTATATTTTCGTTTCGTAAATACGAGTATAATTTCAATATTTTTTTTATTTATTTACTTACAGCGATTATATTCTCAATATTTGAATCAATTAAGTTTACATTGAACATGGAAAACATTTTTAGAAAATAAATTTTCCGATTACAACTTGATTTAAGCTAAATTTTGATCCTCGTCTTTTCCAGATCATGCTGATTTTAGATATCTTGCAAATTCTTACTTTTCCAATCAATCACAATTATTTTTTCTTAGTTTAAATATCTTATTTAACTGCATATATGATTTGAGGAAAGTTTAAAAAAATCATCAAATTTGTAATTAATGCAAACGCGTTTTCTTTAAACTAAATGAAAAAAATTGTAAGTAATGCAAACGCGTTTAAAAAATTTGTAATTAATGCAAACGCGTTTTCTTTAAACTAAATGAAAACATCGCCATAACATTTCTATTTGTTTTATATATTTACTTATCATAATAATAATTCTTGTTGATCTCTTGGGTTATCTTCCACTCGGAACCTCGAATACAAGTCTAAATCATGCCTAAAAAATCTAATTTGTACTTGAAACTTTTAAAGCACAAATTGGTAATTGTTCAGACACTATTCAGACTTGCACTCGAAACCCCGAGCAGAAGACACAACCCTGAGAGATTTTACTCCAATTAAACTTCATTTATTAATTTATTTTTTCAAGTCCTTTGCACATTACAGGTTTCCCTAATTCGTACAAGAACCAAATATAACAAGTATAAAAAAACATGTAAAAAACAATTCAACATTTTAAGACTTATTTGGTACAAACAATTGTAAAAATGTACTCGTATATGTTACACTAAAACATTATGACAAAATGTAGCATGTTAAATTATATAAAAAAATGAAATTATTTCAAGTATTCAATTAAATTCAAGAGATTTTTCCTGAAGAAGCTGAGACACATGAAACACGTCCATATGAGGACACACACGGTTAAAAAGTGTGATTGCTCTGCCTACCGACATCTCCAAAGGCAGGTTTGTTCGACTTATACGTTGATAGAACAATATATGGTCGCATTCGAACCTTTACCGATTTCAGCTAGCCGTCGAAATATAATGTTATTAATTTAAATGGATTCTTAAATACGAATTATAATACTAATAAATAAAACTAAAAGTTTTAAAATAATATTTGATTGCCTGTCTTTAAAGTGGTAAATAAAAAACTTCTCTGTTATTATTTTTAATCATCAATGAAAAAGAACCCGGAAGTTCGTAATGATTGCGTTTTGTAACTAATGAATCAAACAATAACAACTACGGTTAAAAGCGCAACATTATGAAAAGTTACATAAACTTTTACTTGGAGTATACCTTTATTCGTAATCGTTTTCCCAAGTCCCAATCGACCTCAGTAGGCCAAATCCACGGCCGTAAAACCGGCGTCGGCGAGTCAGTGCCGGGTGATCAACCCTCAAAGCCTGACGTGCTGGATTCAGTAAATTTCCCTCGCCGTAGACGCTATCAGCTGTTAAAATCATTGTGTTGATAGTCGGCAATACTGACGCACGTAACACAGGCGGCTGAACCGCAAAATTTGCTCTCATTATCCATCGAGACGTTCTTGTGTCCATTAATTATCACAACTCCGTGTTCAGCGAAGCAGTTGCTTTTCATTTAAAATGTATATGAACAGTCCGGCCGGCATTCGTGCATAGGAAATGGACACATTCGTATGTATTTAGAAAGCGCAGTTTTGTTTATTGCTCGTCTGTCTGAATTAATGCAGGAAAGTGTTACATTTTAAAATGTGTCCGATATGCTGGGTGTAAACAAACAAATGTCACTGGTGGAAAGGAAAAGACTGCAATGGGCTCAAGAAAGAGGTTAGTTCAATGTTGGTAGAGCTTAGTAGAGCTTCTCATATGACCATATGTGCCGTGCAAAACATTGATGCTTGTTTAGAATAGTTTTCAGTACATCGTTTATTTTGTTTTTCCTGATTGGATATTATACACACAGCAAGTAAGTTTTTCTACTATTTTGTTTTATTTATTTATTTTATTTATTTTTACAATGTTTTTTTTTTTAATTTTACTTTTTTAATATTCTTTAAAAAGATACATTATTAGATATCATTATTATTTATTTGGGAGATGTCAGAAGTTGATACATTAATATTTATATATTTTTTAGACATTTGTGAATGTAAATCACTCAATTTAGTGACCAAAGATGATAAAATCAAAACAATTGTGACATGTAAATAAAAACACTTCGTTTCAATATAAGTAACATTAAATAAATAAATCAAAGTTGGATGTACTTATCAACGAAGGCCTCCTCCATGACCAAGATTGAAAAATTCCTGAATTTCAAGAGTTATGGGCTCGATTCCCGTTAGTATCCATTTTCTTAAAGGATTCCAGTTATTGTTTTAAGGTCTCGTTTACAGCTTTTTGGTCGGTTAGAAAAGATTGCCACACGGTAATAAAGCTTCCAGCTTATACTATGTACAACAAATGAGTAAAACAATACAATATTTATGTTTGTTCTTTGGCACACAAATCAAATGTTGTATTGATCGCATGAAAAATAATAGTAATTAATTGATAAAATATAAAAATTATTTATCTTAAATATTATTTTTAAATTCTAATTTTAAAATATAATATAGTTATTTTACTGTTAAAAATTATATTTTTTTATTTTTCTTGGGCTATAATTTTAAGGGTTCGTTTATTTAAAATTATATTTCAAATTAATCATTTTCTAATTTAACAATTTTTTTATTATTATAAAAAATCATACCGTTCGTTACATTCAATAAAATTAAATTTGACTCGTGACATTTACCAAATCTTGTTTTTAAATATTTTTCTTAAAGAGAGTAAATTCGCTAGACAAATAGGTTATTTTCCTCAAAGGCAACCTTTTCTAATTGATCATCTACCCCGTATAAAAATAAATAATCCAAAAAATAAAACGAATCTGGCAATTTATTATATTTAATTCTTGCTTATATATAATTGAGAGTCACTTCAGATTAAAGGTTTTCCGACAAGGTGTCCATAGTCTCTTGTTAACAAGTTCCACCGGTCTCTGAATTTACTACATAATCATATTGTCTACATACTCATATTGTCTACATACTCATATTGTCTACATACTCATATTGTCTACATACTCATATTGTCTACATACACATATTGTGTCGTGCTAATCGTACTTGGTTCACCCTTTTGAACGATAAACTGTAGAAATTGACGTTTTTTAAATAGCAGCTATAGAGATAATACTATAAGTCGATAAAATAATTTTATGAACATAATTTGGCAACCTTAGTTTTTAAGAAGTTTGCCTTCTTTATCTGCAAAAATATCAAGTCATGTAACGGTTAAATTCAGTTTTAAAAAAATATTCAATACAAACCAATAGAAAGCAGTTGAATGTTTCTTCAAATATCGTAGAATAGGTACAATGTGAGTTATGCCCTTTTCGCATATATGGTACACCCTATGCTTTATTAGTATTTTATTTAAATTGTAAGAAAATGGCGAAATATTATACATGAAGTAAAATATCAGGTTCGAACCAATCGACGAGTATTATACTTATTAAAATTAACATTAAAAAAACAACAAATGTGAAATTATACGGAAGTAAATTAAAGCAGTATAAATAGCCGTAAATATTTCAATAACTATCCCCAGTGTATTGAGTTCATCCATTAACATTTCAGGAAAGTTCATGCAAAAATAAAATACTCCTGTTTTTTTTTTGTGTTGGATTTTTAATCCTCAAAAAACTCAAAAAATTATCAAATTTATATTAATTAATTAACAGGTGTGTGTCCTTTTTTATTCTTACATCTATAGCAAGTGAGTTTCTTACGCATTATTTGTTGGACATTGTCACTGGATGCTCATATTTATTCTTACGTCAATATCAAGTGAGTTTCTTACGCATTATTTGTTGGGCATATTTATTTATTGCTGACTTTGTATTCTAGGATCATAATCACCCTTTGTCACTTCACTGACATAATTTATTATAGGAGTATAACTAAATAAATTTGATTGATTTAATTATACTCCTATAATTAATCTATAGCCTTCGTCATAAAGCGTGCCCCCGCGTCTTTATTTTCTGGTTTCTCACGATTTGATTATTTCAATAGTTTTCTATCACAATCCACTACACAACTTGAGCCGTTCCAAAATCTATGCAGTTAACGTTTGCACCACTATTGTGTAACTATGGGTAGAATTCATTGATTAACACTCGGAAGAGAATCATTATTTGCCAAAACTAATAAATAGCTAATTTTATATTACATAGTAAATACAGAGGTTTTTTGCGGGTACATACATTTATTTTTTCTTCCCCCACACTGTATCTAAGAAAAGATAACGTTCCCTTACAGTGCGATCGTACACTCGTAAGAAAATTAGATATAGTCATACTTTGATGAAAAAGGTGTCTCGGGGGAAGGGGACTTCTCTGCTGGCGCTACACTGGAGTGAGAAAAGGAAAGCGGTGGCACTGTCGAAGGTCAGATATCACGGACAGAGATGATACATGAAAAAAATAACAATTAAAAAAACTTATTTATGCTGCAGAAGGCCTTTAAAGATTCAGGAAGTAACCATTTTTTTCACAAAAGTTGAAGAAAGCTGTAAAACAATTCCTGATCGCTATATGATCAGATATTATTAGTCAATCAAGCCGAAGGTAGTCCAATGTACAGCTGCATGAAGTTCCTCCCTATTTTGAGAGATTCTACTTTTCTTACAGTCCCATAAAATGTGGTCTGCGAATTGATCTGTGTGGCCACATAAATTGTAACAATTGACAATGACTCATTTTAATGATCAAAATATTGTTATTGAAACTCCTGTAGTCAGTGAGGAATTGCGAGGTTAAAAAGTTAGTAACCACTTAAGGGGACTTTAAGCACGCCATGATGCAAGGAAAGTGTTTGTGTCGTCCCTTTGAGGGAGACATCCAAGGCGACTGTCTTGTTATTATTATTGAGTTGAAGAAGGTTTATTTACAACAAGGGGTGTTATTTCTGACAAGTGGGGAAGACGTACGTCACTCATTCTCGTAGATTCCCCCCTCAAATGAAATGCGATTGCAGCACGTCACTGGATTTCCAGAGCCGACGGAGCAATCCCCATTAGAACCGGGGGCGCATGTGCCGAGCATGCCCTGTACGCCGTGGCGATTACTAGAAATTGCCATCCCTGTCCACTCATTAGGCCCCTCCTAACCACCGTACGTTAGCTCCTGTGGACTATCACCTCATCGCATAGCCTCACCGCATAGCACGCAATTCCTAGGAAAACGACCCAATCTGAAAGTCATCCTGTCTGAAAAGGCAAGCCCCTTCTGACCTTCGTCAAGCGCACGGCTTTGTAAAATACCAGCCTCACGCTTTGCACCCATGATTTTACTATTGTGAGTCTGGCATCGATAGTCAAACCAATGTTTATTATCTCGGGTAACGTGCGAATGTTAGCTCGTGAAAAATGAAAAAAAAAGTAAAATATTGTAAATTATGTCATTCATCCGTATGAAAAATAACTTTCAATATATCCATGTGGGTGGTTTGAGCATATTGAACAGCATGGCAGGGATACAACATTGTATTCGGCTCCATTAAACGAGCCTTCGGTTTTGGCTTGGCACATAATTCACAGTTACATCTGATTTTATAATGAGTCAATACTCTAACTTATTGAGGTTAAAGTATTGACTCCTCTCAACACATTTGGACCGTGTATTTACGTAGTCATGAACGTGTATTTACATATCATGGTCAAGAATTTTATTTGCGCAATTCGGAGAATATGTTTCGAATAAATTCACCAACCAACATTGCTAATTTATTACAAAACACCTTTTTAGACGGGTATCGTTCAATCAACAACGCCTTTTGTGTTAAAAATAGAAAAATAAAACATGAAAATACCCAGTTATATTAGCTATAAAGAAATTTGGATAAAATATTTTTGTAAGCAGAACGTTAAAAGGGGTGGTAAGACCACCTACCCCTTCTTTTACATACCTCACCAGGTTGTGTTGTGAAGTACTAATTACTTATACATATACTCGTATTTTACCCTTTGACAAACTTCAATGAATTTTGTTAATAAAAAATAAATTCTTCATATAAACCGTTATTTGAAATGATTTTTCAAGTAGTTTCTTTTTGGTTCTGTTTTTTTTAATGAATCACTCAGGCTTCTCACCATTGATGATGCCAAATTCTTGCTTATCAACGGGAATAAATAAGACCCTGGAAATATACAAGTCAGTGCATTGGGATGAACATCTGGTCAATACATACATTCCCAAGACCTCACCCATAATCTCCAGCCCGAATTTTAACCGTTAGACGCGTGTGTATGTCGGTACCAGACTCCTTACCAGAGAATTCCATATTCAACCCCTCCGTGTAACTTTTCTGATTTGTCTTAGTCTGCCCCCTGTTTACTTAATCTGACCATCTCAATTAGGGTCCATTGCTCGTAGACGTGGCGGTACATTAACGTTGGTGTATAAACTGATTTAAAGATT